>CM057090.1:24976760-25576760 GCA_029959045.1 Taenioides sp. WSHXM2023
CATTAAAAAAGTCACACTTTGAGCCCATTTTCCATGATGTCTTTACTCCATTGATCTGGCCTTCTCAGAGTCACCGCACAAAGCCCAGCTTAAACTTCAGGCCTGAATTTGCTTTGGTCAGACTCAGGCTTATTTTTGTCATGGAACGAGTTGAGGCTTAAACTGGAGATTTTAGGATAAGCCTGGATTAGCCTATGCTTTAAATTATCACAGTATAGGCCACACCACATGGTATAATACTGTAATATTGTGGCAGGTAACATTATTATATAGTCTACACCACAGTGAGGGGGTCACACTCACAGTTCGGTGAGGTTGCGGGGCAGTCCTCGGGGCAGACTCTGCAGGTGCTTGTTGCTGCAGCGGACCACAGTGTCCACACAGGTGCACTGAGCAGGACAGACGGGCCCAGGGCCACACAGAGAGTCATCCACCCAGCCTGAGAGGGACAGAGGGCACAATGTACCATCATTTTAACCAGGTAAAACCTCTTCTTCAGTGACGTCAAACTGCTTCTTCAAGTACTAGTATTTAAACAGACACAAAAGCACTTCCTGAATTACCATCTTGGCACTAAGGGCTTCATTTATCAAGCTCACATACTAAACAGATAATCATGCTAAAAGAGGAGCAAAAACTCCACGCAGTGCAGTTGTGCTCCTATGAGTTAATGAATATGCAAAACATGAAGTCTTTACCAACATGTGGAAAAATTGAGGTGGAGAAATGCAATTTAAGTTGCTTAGTGCTGCCAGATTTATCACAACTATGAGAGTAAATCAGTCTGCCCCAGGGCAGCTGTGGCTATAATAGTAGCATACCACCACCGACTGTGGAGTGAATGAATAATGCTCTGTAAAGCGTCTTTGAGTGTCCAGAAAAAGCGCTATATAAAACTGATGCATTATTATTATTATTCATTATTAAAAACTGTGTGACATGATAGTACACTGAAGAGAGACAGGTGCAAACTTTTATACAGGAGATGCTGCAAATAATAGGGCATTTGATAATGATTTTAAATGCTGTTAAACAACCCACAAGCACACAATAACATGTTGTTTTCAAAGCAGTGGTAATAACGTATACACAATTAACAAGTGACCCACTGGCCCTGACTCCCACAACCCTTCCACTGAACCAGAGCTCCTGGATTAATAACCGTTTGCTTTGGGCTTTGGTTGTTGGACACAATCCCAGTTTTTATGGAGGAACTTGTGAGGAAAGTATCAATAAAAAGAGAAAAACAAGCATTTAAACAGTTAAAGTACTATTTGTGTGTCTGTACCATCTTCACATCTGAAGTCTGGGGTGGCCACATCCTGTAAGGGGATCTCTCGGAGGAAGGCGGGGCTTTGACAGCGAGGGTTACCCGTGACGATTCTACGACTGCGAAGCCACGCCCCAAACCATGACAAACGACAGTCACATTTAAATGGGTTTGCCAACAGATTTCTGTGGTAACACAACAGAGAGGAGACGTACACACAGTAAATGTATGCAGTGATTCAAGAATAATCACAATCGAAAACATAATTCTAATGGTTGCAATTAGAAAATGACAAAAGTTGTAATTATTTAGGCATTATTATCTATTTTCTATTACATTTGTAGTGTAGACCTCAACAATGTTCTGAAATGCCTTTAAAGGTATAAATAGTACATGTCTGGAATAGTTCTATACAAGACTAATGCATTATTTGCCCATAGTGTAGAGTTGGCTACTTTAGTCCCTTACAGAGTGGAGAGGTTGGGCAGAGCGTCGAAAGCCCCTGGGAGGATGGTGCTGAGCTGGTTGTCGTACAGAGACAAGAGCCGGACGTGAGGGAGCCCAGTGAAGCTGCCATTGTGAATACAGCTAATCTTATTATTCCTCAGCATCCTACAAACACACCAAGACAGTGATACAGAAAACAAAATCAGGAAAAAAAAAATGCAGAAACATATTACATTTTTAAAAGCTCAAAGGAATTAGTATAAAAAGGACCACTTATGGAACAGTCTGAGATTTACGAAATAATGAGTGTTGAATTACGCAAAATTGACTCTTGTGAGCTTTTAGCCATGTTATAATGTTACGTCCTCAAAAATATATCCAGAGTTGTGTTTTGCTTCATTCACACGTTTGAGTTATTAGCCCGTCTTCATCTCCAAAGCTCAAAATGCTCTGTTCCACCATGTGATGTCATGAAGTGGTAATTTTTGAATTAAAAGCTACCTTTAACCTTTTGTTCTGTAGAGGGTTTGTGTGTTAAACATGTGTGAATGAAACAAAACACAACTCCAGATATGTTTGTGATGAGGAAATTACATTATAACAAAGACCAGAAAACAGCCAAATATGTGCCCTTTAAGTTACCAAATAATAATAATAATACAGTAAGTTGTAGTTTGTAATTAACAAAGAGAAATAATAGTTTTCAATGTAATACTGATACCATTCCTGTAATAAAGCATAACTGTAGACGTAGACAGAGCATAAATAAATAAATTTCTTTATAATTCCAATATAATATTTTTTATATGAACTATAAACCTTGTAGGCTTGGCTTAAAATCTTGTCTTTAGTTTCGCTTTAAAAAGGTACAAAACTGTCTGCAAGTATCAGAGTCATAAGTTGAAATGTGTTCTACTCACAGCATGCGCAGTCCGTCCATGCCTCTGAACATGGCTCCTCTCACAGACTCCAGGTGGTTCGCTGTGAGGTGCAGCTCCACTACTGAAGAGGCGCCCTCGAACGCACCATCTTCTATCTCTGAGATCTTATTGTTACTCAGGTTTCTGCAAAAAAACACAAAGTATATGTTGTTTATTTATGTATGTATTATGGCACAGACATTGCACAGTATACATGAAATTCATTTTAAACCAAGCTAATTTTTGCCACTGGGCAGACTAATGTTTTCACATTAGCAAATTTACAAACCAATTCATCTGAATCTTTTTTATTTGACTTGTCAAATATTATATTTATTTCCCTTATTTGTTGCACTTTTTAATGTAAACTACAGAGCAAACAAACATAAAGCTACGCACATTTTCTTGAGTTGCTTGAGGCCTTTGAATACACCAGTGGCCTCCAACACAGAGAGGTCATTGTTGTTCAGACGCCTGGAGGAAAGACACGACAATTGAAACATCAATTAAATTGCTTTATATATACTTTATTATACTTTACAAAATTGTTAAATTATTAAAACTAAGAATATATTAGATATCATGAAGCAATGCAATGCAATTTGTGATGGGGAAAAAAAATCTGGTTGACTGAAACTATTGTGGATTTAATAATTTAAATGGGCATGACTTAAATTTAAATGTGATAATATGATAATATAATATGATATTATATTGATTTGAGTCCTCACAGCTCCTCAGTGGCGGGGGGCAGATGCTCGGGGAACTTGGTGAGCCTGAGGTTGGAGCAGTCAACCACGTTGGCTTCACAGCGACATTTGGACGGACACACAGGTTTACTGTTACACTCATACGTCAGACGCTTGTCATCTGAACCTGAAAGCAGCACAGACTTAACATTTAAACTTTCATATGACACAAATAGTCAACAAAGTGTATCTTTTACCTGGGATGTAATACTGCTCTTTGGCTGTTGAGAAAAGAAAAACCTTAATGAAATTGAAGAAAATATACACAGATATTCAAGGACATGCTTTTACAATCAGATAATATCCCCTTTTTCCACTTTACACCAAAGCAGAATGACTTTGGTTTTACCTTGCTTCATGTAAATCTTTTTCTCAACAGCAGAGGGTGCTGCTGGTCACATATTCACAAAGACAAAATTACAAACAAGTTTCCACTTTATAATCTAGTGACCACCTAAAACTGTCTCATATCCCTCATAGGGATTCTGAGGTTTAAAACAACTGTGTGTTTTTTGTTTTTTTAATGTGCTCAATACAAACTTTCTGGTAGAGGGTCTGCCACCTGCTTGTCTTAATAGAAATGTTATTCCTTTACCTGGAATGTTCAACAATATGGCATTAAACATATTCATCTCCATGATGACAAGCAAATGATGCCACTAGGCAAAGTTACAGGTCTGATCTATGGAGATCTGACCTGTAAAAGTTACATATAACATACATATAACATATATTTAACCCATATAGAGCTCTTTTAAATCAGACTTAATAACTCCAGAAAATTGGGATTAATTTACATCAGGACTAATTTAGAACGAGACCAGGTCTGATCCTGATCTAAACCAGGTTTAACTCCTGTCTGGTTCAGTCTCATTCGTGTCCTCTTACCAGAGCACCTGAACTTGCTGCTCTTAATCTGAGCGATACGTTTGTTGGTGAGTCTTCGTGGACTGGCACAGCGCGCTCCGCTCGTCTCTATGGGGTTGGCCCTCAGGAAGTCAGACAGCCATTTTACATGACAATCACACACAAACGGGTTCTGAGCCAGGTGACTGGGGGAGAGAAACAACATAATAACTATGGTATTGATAATAAAGTAAATCAAGACTACATCAGAACATACAAACTAACATTAAGCCATTCCTGAACTACAACATCAGGTCTGAGTTATTACTATCACACTAAACCAGGTCTAAACCAGGTCTTCCTACAGTGAAATGTGACTGAGACGGTAAGGCCTATCAGTTCTGCAGTTTTGAACAGAAAGTCAATGGGACTATTTCTAAATTAAGTTCATTACTAAGTGTCAGAAATAAAGCATTATTCTTTAATCAGGTCTAAATTTGGAATAAATCATTTCTAAACCAAGCCTTAATCCAGTTGTCGCACATACAGTGTCTGAAGTTCCCTGAAGCTCCCTTGAAGCTCCCTTTAGCCACACTGTGGGGTTAACCATTTGTTAACCAGGTCTAATCCAGGCCAAACCTTAACCAGGACTAAATCCTAAAAATTAGGACTCCAGTTGTAGTGGGAGCATTGTCTGAATATTGCACAGTGAGCTGAAGGTATCTCTTGCCACACTTTGACCCAGACATTAACCAGGATTAAATCAGGAGTAAAACAGTTCGAAACCAAGTGTAACCAAGATCTCAACAATATACCAGGTCTAAATTAGGACTAAGCCACGTCTAAACCAGGTCTAAACCAGTTCTAAACCAGTTCTAAACCAGTTCTAAATCAGATCTAGCACAGTCAGTGGTACATACAGTGTCTGAATACTGTGCAGTGCGTTGAATGTCCCTTTGGCCACACTCTGGATCTTGTTGTCATAAAGAGAGAGCAGAGCTAGGTTCTCCAAGTCTTTGAAGGCTGTGGCCCGGACACAGTGGATCTTATTGGCATTCAACAACCTACAGAGACATAACAGTATTTTACAGTCAAATATTATAAACCAGGCATACAGTATATAACAGACATTGAGAAATTCTCTTAACTTCACAGGAGAATAAACTGCAGATATGGTTAAAAAACAAAGATAATTTCTGATTTTATTTTAATTTCTTATTAAAACAAATAGAAATGTTACAAATATTAACTTCCTGAACATAAACTAGACATACTTTTAATCATTGCCATTTAACACAGAAAAATACTCAAATATGAACTCCAAACCACATGCTTTTACTTATAGACCGCTCCATTAAAAAGACTCAAGCTGATCATTGACAATTAGAAGTTGTAAGTAGGAGTAGTAACTAACAAAAGGTTTCCATAGAATAAATGTCAAGGTAAGGATTTCTATAAGTAATAAAAAGTGAAAATATAAAGCTGGTGAAATGTGGACTTACAGCAGCTCCAGAGAGGACAGTCCATCAAACACTCCCTCAGGCAGCTCAGTGATCTTGTTCCCATATAAAACCCTGAAAGAACAGGAGAAAGAAAGAGAGAGCGTGAAAGAAAAATAAAACAAATCAGTGCAGTGTAATGACATCCATATGCTGTTATAAAATACGGGTTGATATATTTTTTCTTTTACAATCACGTTGTAGTGACTTACAGTGAGTTGAGGGCCTTTAGTCCATGGAAAGCATCAGGTGCGATCTCTGAAATCTGGTTGTTACTCAGGTCACTGGAAAAAGAAAATCCACAAAACACAAGTTATTTTAATATATTGGGTTTTTCAAGATGGTGTAATCTCTCATTCATCCAGGAGTGGTCAAATATACAATAAGCAAGAATAAAACTGACCATGGCATTAAAGGAGTTAGTTATGAGCTGTACTCACATCCTGCGCAGTTTCTTATAGGAGGTGAATGCTCCTGGAGGGACTGATTTTATGCCATTCTGCTCCAAACGACTGTGGAAAAAAGTGAATTTGGCGTAACATGAGTTTGACATAGAACAAAAACTCTTGATAAATTGCCAAACCCACATCTCGGTCATGGCTTCGGGCAGGTGCGCTGGGATGGCGGTGAGTCCCCTGCCTCGACAGTCCACGATGTTGTTTGAGCAGGTGCACATGGGAGGACAGGAGCCAGACGCCAGACTGCAGGGCTGCACGAACGCACTCACGCCCTGACCTGGACCATACACAAACATTTAAGTCTTTTCTCTTATCCATTATGACTGGAAGAATATAAAAAAATATATATATATATATATAACTGTTCTTGGAATTTTGACTTCTGGTAGAATATGTTCAGGTGAATATGCATTATGTAACTTTACTTATGGACAGTCCGACACCTCCTTGGCTACGGATGTCATAGTCAGTATTTAATTAAAGGTCCTGTATTACACAAAATTGACTCTCGAGAGCTTTAAGCCATGTTAGAATGTAGTTACCTTCTCAAAAACATACCTGGAGTTGTGTTTTGTTTCATTCACACATGTTGAGTAATCCTTTATCATTTGTCTGTCTATCTCCAAAGCTCAAAATACTCTGTTCCACCTTGTGATGTCATGAAGTGGCAGTTTTCAAGTTAACAGACACCTTGTACCTTTTGTTTAGTAAAGATTGGAAATTCCAGGGTGGAAATTGTCCAAATGATTCTAGTGAAGGTGTATTGAGTTTAAAAACACAGTGGAGCACTTCCTGTATTACTGCATGACATCACAAGGTGGAACAGAGCGTTTCCTGTTTGAGAGAAGAACTCAGCCAAAATATACAGGGTTTGTGTCTTAAACAGGTGTGAAAGAAACAAAACACAACTCCAGGTATATTAAACAAACTTCTATCTCAGTTGAAAAGTGGACACCACCAGTTACAGGGCAGGTCTGTGGTGAGATAAGAATTAGTGTTTTTTTTTTTTTTTTTTTTTGGCTATATTTGCTATAAAAGTTGAATATGCATGATAGACTAGTTTAATGCCATACTGTGGAATATTCCAGGCAAAGCAATAACATCTGCTTGTGTTGACATTTCAGCTTAAGCAGGAAAATATTATAAGTATAAAGAATAAAGTGGGTATAGATTTTGTTGATAAGATGAACACATTTAATCGTACCAGAGCAGGCAAAGTCGCTCTTTCGTAGCTCGGCCAGGTTGAGCCCCCTCAGGACGGGAGGGGAACTGCACTGAGTAAACAACCCCAGGGCGGGTCTCTGCCGTAGCCATGGAGACAGCCAGGCCATGTGACAGTCACAGCGCAGAGAGTTTGAGTGGAGGCGGCTGGGGAAATGAAGGGGGTTATTTCATTGCTATCGTTAATATTACTTTATTATCACATATATTACTACTTACTGATTGACTGACCTTATGGAAGCCCAGATTATTCAAGTGAGTTTGTCTGTCATAGCATTGTTCAATAAGTATTACTATAGCTACTACTACTGCAATTTCTAAACCAGTCTACTATCACTACTACTACTATGACAATTAGAAAATATCAAAAGTGTACAATGTACAAGCAGGTGATGGACTCTGCACTAGAAATGTTGCATAGTGGACCTTTAACAGCAAAACACTAAATCAATTATTTTGCCTTTAAAAAAAGGGCTCACAAAGTGCGCAGTTTGGGCATGTGGTTGAAGCTGGACACAGGGATTGTGGTGATGTTGTTGTTGTTCAGAGTCCTGGAGAGAAAAGTAGAAATAAATGTAAAGTAGGATTTTATTATTTACTTTAAGTACTTATTTTTTTACATATAAAAGTACTCACAGCACTTCCAGAGAGCGCAGAGCTCTGAAGGCCCCCTCCTCAATGCAGCTGATGTGGTTCTTATCCAACTGACTGAAAAGGAGACAAACAATCATGTAATAATGTAAGCGTTCATTGATTTAGAAGAACATAGGAAGTAAGTCTGATTGCCTGCCATTTGTTTTTATTATTACACACTTTCACATTCACCACATCAAAATTGGGAGTAAACATGAAACTAAACCTGGACTAGACATGGACTAAACAAAGACTAAAACAGGACCAAACCAGGTCCACATCGGGACTACAATTTAATTTAGAACCCAATAAAGACAAATACCATTCTTTCAAGTTTAACAGAGTTAGTGATGTTGTTTATGTTTAGAAAGAGACGTAAACATAATTGGACATTCCTGTGTAAAATATATAGAATAGCTTGGTGTAATCATTATATACTGTATATTACATTCATATTTTTGTATAGATTTGTCGTGCTGCGTATGTGCTGCAGCTCTACCACTGAGCCACAGAGACAGTGTGAGGTCAGAGGGAGGGTCAGTGAGTGAAGAGCCAATACTGTAGTGAGGCACTCACAGGTTTTTGAGGTCAGTGGCTCCTCTGAACGCTCTCCGGGGAACGGCCTGGATCATGTTTTCACTCAAGTCTCTGTAAGTACACACAAATACACACAAGAGGGAGTCACCGTTAGGGTACAGAAGGAGAGTGATGAGGGAGAGAAATATGTGACAATTCATGTGCATTTATTGAAAACATAAAAATATAAAATAAAATATGGTAAGATAGGATTAAGTGGAGAAAATGAATCGTCTTGGCAGCTCAAAACATGCAATAAATTAGCTATACTTTATTGTCCCCATAGGGAAATGTTGATGTGATTTGACCCATACTTCAGTGTCACTGGGGAAACCTGTCAGGAGCAGAGATAAGCCTGGTTAGAACTACTTTAGCTGGAAGATTTTAGCTAAATGGAGAAAACCTGGAGTTCCCATTTCACACACATTTACACACCAGAGTCTTGCTCAAGAGCACAACAATAATGCACTTATGGGTAAGGGAGCTCTGAGGACAAACTCCAAGCTATGTCTGCGTACAGCTTGCAGAAATCGAAATGCCAGTTTTGTTGTGGTTAAAGGTGCATCATATATGATAACGTATTTATCTTGCATTTATTCAGTGGTCAGTGGTCAAACTTTTATATAGCCTTTTTCCACCTTCAAGGAACCACTCACCCAATCACACACATTCATTCATACACCAGTGTATGCTGACACTGGGGGTGAGGTGGGTTAAGGGTCTTGCACAAGAACACAACAACAGCATTCATCTGTTGAAGGTGTAATCACCTGCCAACCTAAGGGTCAGTGGTTCTGTCTGCTCAGTGATGTTTATGTCAAGAGCGGGATTCTAACTGCCAACCTTCGGGTCAGTGGACAAACACTCTACCAACTAAGCTACTGTCAATCATTCAGTGAGCTAAAACAATACTTGTCTCCATGAGAAAAGATTAATGCCAAACTGTGGAACATTCCAGGCACAGCAATCTCCGAAGATGGTGGATCCCCTACCAAAAAAGTTACATAGTGCACCTTTAAAATCTCTAAAAGTGTCTTCCACAACCTGACTTTTCATGAAATGATTGTATAAATTGGAGCATCCACTAAAACTGCTATATCTCACATTCTATAGTCTATTCTATCCTATATCCTCTACCCTATTAGTTTCTATAAGTCCATAGTGAATGTAAGTCCCTGACAGTAATGAGTGCGCCATATCTCCAGAGGCTCCATGTGCATCATTAAATCTGGACTTATCTGTTTTATCTGAGCCTAAATGTCCTGTTTCCTTCCTCTGAATCTACAGGGACCAGATTAACTCATTCACAAAGTGCACTGGACAACAGCAGGGGCAGCACTGGGTCTCATTTGGTCACAGTTTAGACTTTTATTTACTGTAGAAAAGGTGAAGATATTATGTATTTTAATATAGTGTAATTCAACAAAGGTCCAAGTTCACCAGTCCTCTATATAAGAACTTTTAATTGTACTGCAAGTGAGGACTATTAAATCACTACGGTAATAGTCTTTAATATCAGGAAATAATAATGTCATTGAAACCAAACAAACTCCAGGGACATTTAATCCTCTTATGTGAGGAACTAGGGTAGCGTCTTACCCAAGAACACAACTTTTTTTTTTTGTTCACTTGTCTTATGGTTGGAATACAGTTGCTATTGATAGTTTTGAACTTGACAGATAAATCCACTAGTTGTGTGGTACAAATACGTGTAGTAATAATTTTATTTATTTTATTTATTCTTTATTTCATTCTCATGCACCCTTATTTCATCCAAAACCATGACTCACTCCTTTCTTTTCTACTTTACCCAAATCCAAACTCAATCTCCTTTCTCTCAAAAATTAAAAATGCCTTTGCTTCTCTCTTGTCACCATGTTTCTGGTTGCCGTGGGAGACAGAGGAAGTTTTAGACGGAGGGCTCTGATTGGTCACAGCTGGACCTCAGTCTTTTGCTTCTTTCTGAGTTTAGCTGTGAGAAAAGTAAACCTTCCCAGTATTCTGAATGTCTCTTTTGGACAGTTCATGTGTTTGTACAAAAGGGTCAAATGTTAGGGACACTTTCAGATTAAACACAAATGAAAAAACTCTATGGGGCTGTGCAGACTAAGTGAGTGAGTGAGTTTTAAACTGACAGTGTCTCGAGATAATCAATTGAGAAAAAAGAAAGATGAATCGATTTGTGACCAGAAATAGTACTCAAATGCATGTTAAAGACACATTATAATGATATAATATTGGAGGGCATGACATAAGGCACTGCAAAACAGATTTATAATTGCGATAAAAATGTACTTGTACACTGCAAAAAAGAAATACCTACAAGACTAACTTTGATTCAGGCTTTCTATCAGTTTTGAAGTAGTTGCAAGCCAATCTTTCAGCCAGTAGTTATACACCCAGATAAAGCTAACCTAAATGAACAAAGTGAAAATTCTTACTCTATAAGCAGATAATTTAGCTTGAAAAAACAAAAAACAAGAAAATGTATCTAAAATAAACAACAGATATGAAATAAATATTAACTACTACAGTCATCCACTATGGCTGCAAGTATTAATCAGTAAAACTGTCACTTGTCAACTAATAAAACAATTATAATCATAGTTTGATCATTGTTATGGTTACGCCAAATAGTTGTTAGTTGCAGCCATAGACTGTATAAAGAAGTGGACTAAGGGAGTGTGACCCTCGTAGTGTTCGGCTCCAGTCAAATGAAACTCATTGAGGCTGCCAGTTACAGGGGCGTTCCATATTTGGAATTCCGACCACAAGAATCATAGCGACCAAAGAGCCAATCCAGAGCCAGGCTGTTGAAGGTAACGCCTCTTCCCGTCCACACCACTGGTTTGGCATGGAGCAGGCCATTAGCAACGCTGTCAATCAAACCCGTTGATAACACTAGGGGGAGTGACCTCGGGGAAAGAAGACAAGGAATCGTCTGTTATTAACGTTCATATCTTGATTTACCAAACAGCTAAATAATGAGCCCTGGTTAATACGAACATTTTAAGACCAAAATGACCCTGACAGCACCAGTTACAGAGAGAGGGGCCATGTGTTTTTCAACAGAAAGTGAATTGGAACGGTGGAGCCGGAAATGTGCCCATGCTCACTTCCTATTTGGAAGGTGGCAGCTAGCGGGTTAGCTATGGTTGCAGCCCTCATGTTCACTGTCAAACATACATTTGATTTGTGAAGAAGCTGGATAAAGTGAGAGTCATTTTTTTTTTTTAGACAATATTCTTATTACTAGACACTTTGATCAGACTTGGGCATTGTACAGTTCCCAGGCCACATACGGCCCTTTGATTGACTCTGACCGGCCCGTTTAAGCTCATTTGGAATTACAAAATAAACATATTTTATAATTTTACCTCATGCATGGACTAAAGCTGCACTGCTTTTATTTTTGAGGCGTTTTCTAAGGCAACCTCACTTTCTCATTGCTTAGTCATAATATACTCTTACCAGTCTTACCAGTGTGTCAAAACAATGCTATTTAAGATAAGATAAGATAAGGTAAGATAATCCTTTATTTGTCCCACAATGGGGAAATTGCAGTGTCACAACGCAAGTTTCAGAAACAGTAGGAAAATAAGAGCATGCATCAAAATCAAGATAAATAATAATAAGTATTTACAATCAACTAAAAAACACAACACTGTAAGCTAAGCTAAAAGGCACAGGAACATTGCACAACATTTACTGCTTTACTTTACTTTTACTTTACTTTTACTGCTTTATATATATATATATATATATATATATATATATATATATATATATATATATATATATATATATATATATATAAATATTATTCAGAACTGAGTTAAGCATTTTGGCCCTGTTCTTGATGGTTGGTAGGTAACAGGAAGTGTAAACTCTGTGACCACAATGCTTCTGTGGCTTCTTTGACCCCAGGGAAAAGGTCATGACCTCAATGACCCTGACCTCTGTGCCCTTTAAGGACTTCACTCTTCAACAAGACAGTGTGTTGTTATGTTTACAGTTAAACACCAGTAAACAGTACAACAATGTGTAAAACCAAGCAACCAAAGTGACTACACAACGCAAACTAATTAGGCCAACTTAATCACTGCGATAACCATCCAAAACAAGAGGACTAGGCAAGGGATATTAAAATTTTGTGTAACAATTATCAAGGCCAAAAGAATTGCAATTAACAACAATATCACAATAATTATTAAAACACCTATTAAGCAAAATCGACTTTTCAGAACTTTTAACCATAGTTGTTTCCCGTCACCACTCCTCCGCCTCTCCTGAAATCTAAAGTAATCACTTATTTTCAACATGCGATTTTGTCGATCAACTCCCATTTTCACCACCACCAGTATAACATAATGATCTATGGATGTCACAGATTATAATTACATAGCAGACAAGAGCACAATATGTTTTCTTTAAATGCTTTTGTCAGAGGGATTGCTGCAGTATTTTCTGTATATTGTCATCAGGATTCACAGATTTGTAGTAACTCTTTATAGAACAGACAATGGCTTCTCTCCTCACTGATGCTTTTGTGTTGGTTTTTGCAGTTATAATTGCTCTGTTCTCAGCAGGTTGTTGGATGACAGTATCTGTGTCCAGTCTTTCTCTCCTGCGGGGAAACCACACACAGAGCTTTGGCACGCTCCTTTCTCTCTTTTACTCGCACTATCTATCTCTCCATTAGTCTCTCTCTCCTCTCTCTACCCCCTGTATTTTCATGTATCTCTCTCTCTCCCTTCTCACTCTTCCCCCCTCTCCCTCTCCTCTCCTAAACCTTTTCACACCCCTCAGCCTCATCTGGTCCCTCTCTCCCCTCTCGCTTTTTTCTCTCCACCCCTCCCCTGTTCTTTCTTTACCTTTCCTCCGTCCATCCATCCATCCCCTCCCTCTCCCCCTTCTCCCACACCTCTTTACACTCCTCAGTCTTTTCCCTTGCCCCCTCGCTACTCTCTCTTTCTCTCTCCCTCTCCTACAACATTCAGTCTCTTCTTCTCCCGCCTTTGTCTCTCCCATCTCTTCCCCCCTTTTCTCTCTCTCTCCCCATCTTTTCCCCCCGTTCTCTCTCTGTCTCTCTCTCTTCCCCTCTCCTCTCTGTCACGCCCATGCCTCCCCTCCCTCTCCCCTTTCTCCCTCCCTCCCGTCCTCTCTCTCTCCCTCTCCTCCTTCTCCCCTCTTTCTCTCTCCCCTCTTGCTTCCCCTCTTCACACCCATCCGTCTCAGTGCTATACTGTCACGTCCCGCTGCATCATTTTCCATTCTCAGGTTTTGGTGGGAGTCATTTGTGAGGCTCCCGCAGAGAGGAAACATCGCTCTGAGACAAACACAAGATCAGCAGCAAATTCAGACAATGATATCAGACAATGATATCGTTCTGGGTTTTTTTTACAAGTCACTGCTTTTTGCATTATTCATATCAGATACTTTAACACAACCACGGTTTAGTTCATGCTGTATATTTTGTGTTCAGATTTAGTTTCAAAAAGATTCCTCCTGGTAGGACTGTGCAATTAATTGAAATATGATCCATCTATGCTGTCAATCAAACCTCAGGGAAAGAAGACGCCTGATTTGTCTGCTATTAATGTTCATATCTTGATTTACAGACAAAATTGTGAAATAAAAACACCAGAATCGTGTAGTTGGTTAATACGGACATTTTAAGACCAAGTATAGAATACAATAATATTCCAATAGAAAGTGAATTGGAGCAGATGGAGCCGAAAGGGCGGCCATGCCTTCTTCCTATTTGGAACATGGCAGCTTTGTTATTTATATATGCAGGCTATGGTCTCCATCCAGTCCTCTAATAGTGAATGCACATGGTTTGAAGTAGAGGTGAGATTGTTTTCAGGTAAATAACACAGATTGAAAGTTGTTTATATTTTAGGAAGGCCGATAAGCAAAATCTATATCTCTAATATAGACTTGATTATTTCCTTTAGACATATTAGTCCTGATATTGCTGTGGTTTTAGTGCTGCTGGGTCCTGGTTGAGTTCTGGTTTTGACCTGATTATGTTCTCTACACTGTCTCAGTGCCACGTTTGAAGTCCCTCTCCTCTCCTCCTGCTGCAGCCAGGTCCTGATTTAGACATGTTAATCCTGATATTGTCTTGTATTTATTCCCATCTTAAATCTGAAGGACGAGTACTGGTTTAGTACTTGTTGAGTTCTTAGTCAGATCTGCATTGGCTTCTAAACTGTCTACTCTAAATAATATGTTCAAGGTTCTGATTTAGACATATTGGTCCTGGTTTAGTGCTAGTTTAGACCTGCTGAGTCCTGGTTTAGTCCTGGTTGAGTTCTGGTTCAGACCTGGATTACCTTTTATATCTCAATGTTTAAAGTCCCTCTCCTCTGTGTGCTCCGCCTGCTGCAGTCTCCTCCTGAACAAAAGCTCTTTTTTTTAGTGAAATAAAAGCTCTGCTGGGACTGACTCAAAGCGCTTAGAGCCTGTGGGACCAGCTCCACCGTCTACTCTGCTCCAGGCAAAATCAACTCATCTCCAGATTCAGAATACACACTCATTGAGATCTATATTACTTCCATACAAAGACCTATCTACCATCTGATGCAATAATCTTATAGTGGAATATAGGCCTAATAATATACAGTGGGTACATATACATGGTTAGAAAAATCAGATAGCTCAATAATTAGATCTTATTTTTGGTGTGTATTGCTCAAAAGAAATCTGATAATCTAAAATACCAGTTAGTTAGTGGATTGTAAGAGTAACTGGTGTCTTTGGAAAATCAGATAATGGTCCTTTTTTGTGTGCATATAAATATAGCCACATTTATACACATTGGGGTGGTCCATGAACAGTATTAAGCCAAAGCCTGCCTTATTTGGCAATCCAGACTCATCAAATCCTCAATTCTGTTCCATCAATGTGACTAACCAGGTGAGGCTAACTGAAGATTATTTTAGCTTTGCCTCTAACAGTGTCCAAAGAAACAGTTTAATCAAAAGTATTAGCACGTGCATCCCCATATCCGTGTTAGATCACTTTCATCTTATGTCTTACTCATCAGAAAGATGAGTAAGTAAAATTTTGCACACTCACTTGCGTCATACGTCTATCATGCTCTTTAAGATCAATGTTAATCAGTTCAAATATTGAAGCACTTATAGGGCCCTATCTCGTGACCAGTCTTTGTGCAAGCGCAAGTGTTAACAAGGGGGCGTGTCCAGGTCGGGCTGTATTTGGCCACTGGGGGCTGGACTGTTACAGGTTCATATATGGTGATGACATGTGAACCAATCTGTGACCGCCCTGGCATTTAAAATCACTTCCAGTATGAGTAATGTCTGCAATCTTTGCCTCATTAACAGGCAGCAAAGAGGGGTGTGGGAATAAATTAAAATAAACAATATATGTGTACAAACGAGGTAAATACACACCAGTAGAGGCACCAGGATTATAGAATTTTGGATGGGTCGTCACAGAACTGAACATGGCAACCATAGTTCTCTCTGCGTTCCTCCGTTCATTTGCCTCCCATTACGCAGCAGACCGGTGTCTATCTTGTGCGTTCCCCATCCCATATCAGACCCTCTGATCTTCTCTCTCCCCCTGGTCGCACCAGCTCCCGCCTGTCCCAGACTGACAGTCCACTCCCGCCTGTCCCATGTCGCTCACCTGAGGTATGAGTTTCTACTGCTGCTACTGCTGACCGCTTGCATTCACGTTTCACAGGTGTTCACTGCATTTGGTCCCAAACAGGTCCACGAATTATGGAATACGTTCATTGTCTTATAAATGTTTCTGATTTTACCGCTTTGTGCACGGACATGGATTAAACCATTAACACACGGGGAGGGTGACTTCACGACCTGCGCTCGTAGAAGGAGGTGCTGTGCCATAAGCAGTACCATGCAGTCAGGGTAAGAAAACATATTTTAGGATAGTGCTGTAAACGGCCTCATGTGAATGAGCAGCTTTTGTACAGATTGTGATCAAACCAAACCATAAAGCAGCACTGAGTCAATACAGGGAGTGGGCGCGGGGCTGTGCTCTGCTGCAGGAGGGATTCCAGACAGCACACATGTGAATGTTATGCATTTATCATATAATTAAAAATAAAAGAAGCCTTGAATATATTACACATGTTTTTCAGTGGACTAGTTTGATATTTATTTTTACGATTCTGACAATTCACTGAACGTGCTACACCACGCCCCCAGTCTGCTCCACTCCACCTGACATTTAGGCATGGCACACCTCTTGTTTAGAATTTCATGCATCAAACTTGCGCTCGCGCAAAGACCGGAGGCAAGATACGACCCATAAAGTAGTGCTGTGGCGGTGCTTTAGCGCTGATTTGGATGAGTTATTTTTCAGTGGATTATAGCTGTAGGCTCATACATCACAGCTGTCTCTGTCTCCTCTTTCTCTCACTCCCATGTGAAGAATTCTGTTACAGCTTTACTTTTACGCACATCGGGACAAGCTCCACACACAGAAGACCACCGTGCACCTGGAAGGGGTCAAGCAACTTCATTTGTGGCATTAACTAGGCTACGCACTCAGCCTCCTCTCTGCCTACAGAGTGACCAAGAGAGGAACGGGGGGGGAATCAGAACCCCCCTCGGAATCAGAACCCCCCTCGGTTCTGATTCTCGCTATGGCTCCTCTCTTATTTAGTCAAATAATAAAAAACAATGACTGAGGCACATTTTAAGCTCATTTTCAGATATGTCATTGCTCTATTGATCTGGCCTTTCCAAAGTCACCAGGAGCACAAAGCAGAGTTTACACTCCGCTTGGTTCTGGTTTAGTTAAAGGCTGATTTCTAGTGTCTTAAATGTGAAAAACAAACATAGTTGTAGTAATTTTTAACAGCTTGTAGCGGTCCAGTATTTCAAGTATATACTGTACATACATAGTATTGAACGTTCACTTTCTATGCTCATTTTGCTGTCATTGTATTATGATGCAATGTGACTGCTACATCTGTGTAATAAATTAACTAAAATACACTTTAGTTTTTCAAGTATTCAAAGAGCATATGCAATCACTCACAGTCTGGATAGGGCTTCATTCTTCTGAAACAGCAGCTCAGGGATTTGAGTCAGACGGTTCCTGTTTATTCGACTGTAAAAGGACAAAATCAAGTTAAAAATGTTCATAATAAATAAAGATAAAAAGAGTTAATAACAGGCACTTACAGTCTCTCCAGCTCTTTCAGATCGTCAAAGGCCCCTCGCTCCACATTAGTGATCTGATTCTCCATCAAATGTCTACAACACAGAATGAATACACAAGTTAAGGTACCACTTTATAATAACTACAACTTAATTAGCCTTAATAAAGAATGAATAAAGATTTAATTAAGGGTCCTACATTACATAAAATTGACTCTAATGGACTGAGCTTTAGTGTTATGTTATAATATTGTTACCTCCTCAAAAACATACCTGGAGTTGTGTTTTGTTTCAATCACATATGAGGGAGTAACCCTTTATTATTGCTCTCTCAAACCTTAAATCTTTTAACTTTGGTTCAGTGGATATTGGCAATTCCAGGGCTGAAATTATCCAAATGATTCTAGTAAAAGTAGAGTTTAGAAACACAGTGGAGCATTTCCTGTACCACATGACATCATAAGGTGGAACAGAGTGTTTTCTGTTTGAGTGAAGAGGCTGAGAGCATGATTTGTGTGCTAAACATGTGTGAATGAAAGGTTACAAAACTCCAGGTATGTTTTTGATGAGGAAACAACATTAAAACGCGTAATATGGGCCCTTTAATAATGAATACATTGGTGTGGTTAGTAAAAAGTGTTATCCAGTTTAAAAGTAACATCATTGGCAGTTTTAATTCTGTCCATTCATGTTTGGAAACAGTGGTGCAATAGGACAGTGTGGCTCGAGCCTAGTGAGCATACTGCCATTGTGTCCTTGGGCAAGACACTACGCTCCCATTTAAAAACATTAAAAAATGAATATTTATTTGTAAATTCCATATGCAATTATTTTAAAAAGTGTAGTTTTTCTTGATATTAACACGACATTTTTCATTTGTGTTTGAATGTATTGGATATAGCAAAAACTAGGTTTTGCTATGTTTATTATTATTATTATTATTATTATTATTATTATTATTATTATTATTATTATTATTATTATTATTATTATTACATTTAAAGGTGCACTATGTAACTTTTTGGTTGGGGGTCTGTCAATTGCTTGTTTCTATGGATATGTCATTGCTCTGCTTGGAATGTTTGTATGGCATTAAACAGCTCTATCTTGCATTTATTCAATTACAGTTGGTTTTATAGCTCAAAAATGTCTAGAAAAACGGGCATTCTGAGCAGGGTTCCATAGATCTGACCTGTAACTTAGTCTGGTCTCGTTTCCATGAAGATAGAAAGGTTTAATACCACACTGTGAAACATTCCAGACAAAGTAATAACATCTCCATGGAGAAAAGCATTTGACGGACCCTCCACCAGAAAAGTTACACAATGCACCTTTAAACAAGAATTCTTCATTTTTGTGCTGCTTTATTCCTCATTGACAGACAACCACTTATAGACTTCAAGGAGTCCCCAATGGCCACTATTATAACATAAAGCACATTTTCTGCACTTAATGAAAAGACTCGTCTGACAGACACACAGTAGCTGGGAGCAGTACATTAGCCCTGCCTGATCCGTGACAGCTGCCATCATGTGAAATTAGCTCCACAATGAGGCGAGACTAAACCAGACACGATGCTGCGTCCCTCGCCGCTAATTAAACAACATTAATCCAATTAGACCTAAGCACAAAGGCCCAGCCAAGAGACACACTCCAAAGGAGGAGGAGGAGAGGAGGCTGTAGGCTAACGGTGGCTAACGCTAATCCCAGTCGCCAGATGTGAATAGCTTGGGTTTCCAGGTCAAAGGTCACAGTTAAATCTTGTCCCAGATGTATTGTTAAAAGGATGTTGTACAAGGCAATCAAGGCCAATAGGGCGGAGAAGCTGGATTTCTGGTACAAGCAGCATCCATTAGTAGTAGTAGTGTAAATACTATTCATACTATTATTGTGTCCCTGGGCAAGACACTTACCACACATTGCCTGAGTGAACGAAGTGTGTAACTCCCCTCTATGTTCTTAGATACCAGGTCAGAGTGAATGACAAATACATGTATTCAGACTTGCAACTTTAAGGTGCACTTTCTAACTTTCTGATGGGGGGCCTGCCACCTGCTCGTCCCCATTGAGATGTTATGGTAATGGCCTAGAACAGGGGTCTCCAACCTTTTTCCTTTGGTGAGCTACCTTTATATAACAAAAATGCCAGAGAGCTACTAGTTTCAGCGGTCACAAAAAATTGAGTATATAAGCCTTATATATTTAGTATATATATAAGCCTTATATATTAGTTAAACATAAGCCATTATCCATTTATTAGTGTAAAGGCATTTATTTAATCAAATTTTACTTATTCAGCACTATACGTGTAATTTAGAAATCCCTTGGCGAGCCACTTGGAAGGGGGTGGAGAGCTACCTCCTGAGCTACAGGTTGGAGACCTCTGGTCTAGAATAATCATAGTGGTAGTATTAAATGTATCTAGTATTTTTTTTTTTTTTTTCATTTCAGATATACCTTAAAAACAACACTGCATGCATTCTTACTGTAAGTGGGCTCGCCTCTCCACAGACCTAAATTGTAACTTGACCTCCCTAACAGTTACATAGAGCACCTATAAGGCTGAAGTCACTTACAGAACTCTGAGGTGTTTGAGTCCAGAGAAGTCAAACTTGGTGATGACAGTGAGGTTGTTCCCATTCAGATCTCTGAAAAACAACACAGTCAGGAACATACGTTTAATTTAAGTGAAATGTGTATGTGCTAAAACATTTTAATAATAAAATATAATCAGAATGCATACCAGAAAGACAATTCACAGAAAGCTCCAAACAATCTGAGAATCAAACCCTGGATCTTTCTGTTGCGAGTTGAGAAAGTATTGTTTGTTGTAATTATTCAAGGCATTTAATAGAAGTATAAAGCCAAAGTTTTACACAGGTAAAACAAGGGCTATGGGCGAGGCTTAACCCAGTGACCTCATGGTGTGGTTTGATTGACGGCAGTGAAAAGGATGATGTCATGGTTCCCACGAGTCTCCCACAGCCACAGGTAAATGGACACCAGTGTTAAACCTGTCTGATACAGGGAGGCTTCACAGGCTTTTACCCAATAATTTCTACAACAACTTTTACAAAAATCTCACTCTCAATTTTCATTTCAACATTAGAGACAGTTTTGTTATCTGCAACTCTATTTTTTATATACTTTTATAGACAGAATGAGTGACTGAATGACACTGGCATTTTAAGCAAAAAAAAAAAAAAAAAAAAGCAAACCTTTTTGTTTGCTTATTTTAGAGGTTATTTTAGAGGTTATTTTAGAGGTCCACTGTGTAACTTTTCTGGAGGTGGGTCAGCCACATGTTATTCCTATGTTCCAACATATAGCATTAAATTATAATCTATAATCTGTCTCCATTGGCAAAGGCCAAAAACATCCAAAATTGTATATTGAATACATGTAAGTTAGAGAAGTTTAATACTGTAGAAAATTTTAGGCAAAGCAATAAAATTTCCATGGAAACAAGCAGGTGGCGGACCACCACCAGAAAAGTTAAGATAACCAGTGCACAAGCAATTTTAAATATCCATTTCTAATAACTAATTTAAAATGCACTGGTTATGGTCCCAGCATTTGGTTTAACAAGGTTCTAAAATAGTAAATCTCATTAAATATAATTATTTCATGTTTTTAAATGTTGTAAAATATGGACTGTTCCAATAACAAATGCATGTGTACATAGATACATGATCATTCATAGTAGTAGTCTTAATATTGCACATTCGGGTATTGAACAGGTCACAAAAAGCCAAATTGATCATTATTAACTCCACAGAGAAAAAAACTCCACTAAAAATAAACCATTGATTTTTCTATTTCTTCCTCTGCACTGTCGCCATGGAGATGTACAAACTGTGTGGATCATGTTCCAGATACTGTAAAAGGCGGATGGTGCTGACCTTGGCCTGTCCTTTGAACAGAATAGAGTCCTCATATGTGTGTGAACCGGAGCCCGGGACACATCTGCAGACGCCATTGTTGTCTTTGTCACAGGTTTGAAAAAGTCCAGCCCAACACAGAGGACAGTCATTTGTTCATGTCTAATAGGGACAAAACCACCAGGCATTTCCCCGGGCGACCATGAGTTATAAATGAGGGTAATAGTTAAAGTGGCACTATGTAACTTTTCTGGTGAAGGGTCCGCCACTTGCTTGGTTCAATGGAGATGTGACAGCTTTGCCTGAAATTTCCTTAGCTTTTTTTGTTAAAGACATTTCAGTGTATTCAAGATGGATCAGTTTGATCAGTTTCATTCCAGGCAAAGCAACAATGTCGCTATGGAGACATGAAGCTTCACTACAAAAGTTACATAATGCATCTTTAAATGAACTAATGCAAATAAGACTCAATTAATAATCCTGATCCAAAAAAGATAATTATATCACTGAATATCAAGGTACAATAAAACAAAACTGAAACTGAAGAACAATTTTATCTGGTAATTAGTGACAGGACTTTTGATATCTTCACTTCAAAGAGCCATTCAAAAAGGCTGGCTCTTTTAACATTTATTTATATGACAGAAGCCAACGTGAGAACTAATTTTATCTACAAAGAAATCACAGAGAGAAAGGCTAGGGTTTGTTTAAAATGGTTCAAACTGAGAGTGGGAGTGTGTTTACCCTTTGAAATGATGAAATATGTTTTTTGCACAAAGCTCTCGTGTTGCCTACTCTTCATCTGTGCTGATTCTTGTGTTGGTTCAGCTTAAATCAGTATAAAAATGCATGAAAATTTGAGGAAAAAAATTTGGTTCTTTTAAAAAATGAGAATGGTTCCAATAGTTCACTCTAAGAAACCGTGCAAAAGAGCCGACCCACTACCGGAAATGAACAATGAACATTTTATAAACTTCTTAGTTGTTATTGGTAATGTAGTGTGTCTCTCTATCTTTCACATTTCAGCATCCATTAGTCTCTCACTCCTCGTCCTCTCTTTCCTCTCCTCATTCTCGCTACCTCCCCTTTCTAGCCACCCTGCATCCTAGAACCATTCCCTTCTCTCCCTTCCCCAGTCTCTCACTCCTCCTTCCTCTCCCTCTCTCTCCTCCCATCATTCTATCCTTCAGTAGACTCACCTCCCTCCCTCCTCTCCCTCAGTGCAGCCTGTTTTGAAGAGCTCGTGGTTTTAATGAGCTGTTGTTTATAAGAGTCACCACTCGAGTGCGGGCCGACCCTTGACCTCTGCACACGGCACTAAACCAATTATCCATGCCTCGTCTCCACAGCACAAAACTGCAGGCCGGAGGAAGGAGGGAGAGACGTTACTGCGCTGGTACAGAAACACTGCCATACAACTGGGACTGATAGCAACAAGAAGTACTCTCAGAGAAGGCACGATTAAGTTTGGGAAACAAATATAGTTTTTAAGTAGGAGGCATCAGATATTGGCGCAGATATTGAAATCATGGATCGGCTATTGGGTTCAAACTATCGGTTCAGTTGATAACCCATTTTGGGCTATAAACTGGTGCAAAAAGACTATTTACTATCCCCAAATGTATCATCAAGTGTACCTTTCTTTGCACTAGTGGGGACATTTTTTCGTAGTTTCAATGTAGTATTAGGCCTCTGTAACGACATTTGAGTTGTAGATGGTCCATTAATGAAGTACTGACTACTGCAGTGTTTCAATGGACTGTTTATATATTACTGACCACATTATGTTTAATAAGAGTCACTAGAAAATGGTTTAAGGTGATTATCCTGCTTTAAAGTTACTGTGGTATCAATTCATTTCAATATTATCGTGATTTTTCAGATTTCAAAATTTGCATATCCCTTTGGTTCAAAACTGAGCTGATTTCCGCCTGCCTCGTTATGATACTTCACCATAAACGTCATCAAAACAAACCAGGTCACCTAGCAAACAGAACATTTAAAATATGTGACCAAAATAACTAGGCAACGCCGATAAACACATGTCTAAGCATTTAAAAAAAAAAAAAATCAGACAGCAATACAAGTACGGGGCAGTGGGTGTGTATTGGGGGTGGATGAAAACTGGAATTTTCAGAACAATGGCACCTCAAATGCAGGACAATAGAGATTACTCAAACATGCATGAATCAGTCAAAAATAACTTTGGGTTAATGATGGGGGGAAACCATTGTAACATGGTTAAAAGCTTTTGACATTTGAGAACTAAAATCAAGTGAACATAAGACACGAGCAGAGATGACATCCAAACTTCAACAGGAGAAGAAGCAGTGGGAGCATTGGAGCTGAATGGTATATGAATAAAGTATGTCATTGTGATTTTTCTGACAAACACTGTGATCAATTTGTGACTTTTGTCTTCTGTTCATTCCTTTAAACTTGTCCAGAAGAACTGACAAAAAGAATCACATTTCAGAACGTGTTTGTACAGATCTAAACTACAAGGTTAGCAGATATATGCAAAATAAGACAGGATGTTTTGCTGTTTATGGAGGAAATTATGGCATTTAAAAACATGTAGTTACATAAAAACATGTTATTTTGATTTGACTATTGTGATTAATCCTGCAACTCTAGAGTGAATTATGATTAAATAAACTTGCAGATTTTGGTTGACTAAAAACAAAGATTTAGTTGACAAATTTTGCATAAAATTTTGTGGACTTAACCGTACAAATAATCATTACTTTCTAGCTCTTTGTCCACATTCTCTATATAAACCACAGTGTGCTCTCATCTCCTCCATCGTCCCCTGACAATTTATCTCTCTCTCTCTCTTTCTCTGTTTTATTTGTTGAGAGCTGCTCTGCCCCTCATCACTGCACTGGGACATGCACTAATATTAGAAACAGCAGGTAGAGGGGGTCTCGAGACTCTTTGTTATAAGGTCTGCACACACACAATAAAATAATAACTAATGTTGCAACTGTTTGAGAAACTGCAGAGGATTTATTTGTGGTTGTCATAAGATTTTTTAAAGGTCCTATATTACGCAAAACTGACTCTTGTGAGCGTTAAGCCATGTTGTTAATTCATCAAAAATATACCTGGAGTTGTGTTTAGCTTCATTCGCACATGTTTACATTACCCTTTATTTTTAGGTTATCTACAGGGCTGAATTTATTCAAATGATTCTAGTGAAGGTGTATGGAGTTTAAAAACACAGCGGAGCACTTCCTGTATTACCACAAGGTGGAACAGACTGTTTCAGTTTTAGAGAAGAACTCAGCCTAAATCTGCAGGATTTGTGTGTTAAACATGTATGAATGAAACAAAACAATGTTTTTGGTGAGGAAACAACATTACAACAAAGATCAGAGAATAGTGCAAAATGGGCCCTTTAAACACACTGAAATGCAAAAGGGGAGGGTTGAGACAAAATTTCACACAAATATTCATCATCATTTTACAAGTTATAGAAAAAAATGTCAACCTGTACTAAAGTAGTTATAATTTTTATGCTGACCACCAAGGTCATTGATCTTCCAATTCAATTTAAACTCACTATGCACATCTTATGCAACTAAAGGACAAACTAGGAATGACACATCAGAAAGATGATATAAGAAAGCCTCTCACAATATCAACAATTCAGCATTTAACAAAATTACCTCCAACGTATTGTCCATTCCTAGTGTTACTTTGCAGCTGATGTCATCAACAGTCCTTGGGTGTGTGATGCTAATGTGGGCACTGCTCTGTCTGAGTCTTTGTTAGATTTCAACTTATTTTAACACAATCTGACCATAAAGAGCAGGCCTGGTTGGAACTACAACAAATCAGGTCAAGTGACCTGAGGTCAGGTCAAGTGACCTGATTTGTGCTGTTAAATAAGTCTCTCTTAAACAAGATACATTAGTAACTAGCATTAGCAAACAATTTTTAGTCCCTCTCACCTTTTTGTGTAAAATAACAGGACAGGACCATGAACGCTCGTATTGGTCACAGATCCCATTTTGTCATTTTTGTTGAGGTTTCAGACAATCTTAAAACTTTTTGGTAATCATTGCTGATGTGTGCATTGTGTCACCATGGTGACTGTTGAACATTCCACCGTACACATACGGGCAGAACACCCCATTGTGATGTCAGTGCAAAGTATCAATAGGATATTACATTACAAATAGACAGTTTTACTGTCACCGAGTTCAGTTACAAAATAACTGAATTTGGGATTACTTTGGTTTACAGAATGTCAGATTTTGATTCGTTTACAGAATTTCACTCCTTGAAATTATTGGTAAAATAGTCTATATTAGGCTATATTACATGACAGATCTTACATGACATTGACATTTGTAGATTTAAAAACAATATCAGCATTTTTGAAAGTTTATTACTTCAAATAGGGTTGAATAATCTGGGAAAAATATCTAAGCACGATTTCAGTTCAAAGTTCACATTTTATTCGTGATCGGAGGATCTGACAAGAAAAATGAACTGACAAACCAATAGAAGAATCACATTTCAGAACATGTTGGTACAGATCTAAACTACAGGGTTAGCTGTTTTTATACAGAGTAAGATAGGATGTACTGTTGTATGTGGAGGGAATCATACTACAAATATTGCATACTTTGCGTTTTGCCAATTGCATCCATTTAAATTGCAATTTTGATTCAATTGTGATTAATCTTGCATCCCCACGTTTAAACACTTTTAAGTCACGTTTCAAATAAACCTGAAATGGATGTATTTTCTCTCTTCTCTCTGTCTCTCTTCTCTCTCCCTCTCTTTCACACTCTATCAAAGGAACCAACCTCGTATCATCTTTACATGAAAATAATCACCACTGTCTTAAAGTCTGTTTTTTCAATCCATGTTTTCTGTCTGAGCTGCAGTATTCACAGTATCCACGAGCTCCCACAAGCCTGACCAAACACTCTCATGGTTTAGACATAAACTCATGAGAAGAAGGGTCAGGCATAATATGGACAAGTAAAGTGTGTGAGGGAGATGTGAAAACAAGAAGAAAAGATCCTTAGTCCTTAGTCTACTGTTATTGTCACTGGTGGGGACCTGAAAAACAGTCAGCAGACAAATCTATATAGCTATAATCTATGACACACGTTGATCATAATGTTATCATTTGGACATTTTAAATCACAATATTCATCTAAAACGAATGAATTAATAAAACATGTTCACTGACTTCTGCATTAGAAATATGGCGTCTTGAAAATAAACTATTAAAGATCGCTCAGACATGCACAAATCACTCCAAATACAACTTCGAGTGAATAAATGGTGAGGGGAAACCGTTAAAAGCTCTAAAAAGTCGATTTTGCATTACAGGTCTGCTTTAAACTTATCTACCTCCATATAGAGCAGATGGCGCTTACAGGTCAGATCTGTGGAGAGGCGACCCCTGCTCACTGTAAGAATGCATGTAAAATTATATGGAACATGACCTGCAATTCATTTTGATTGTCATGCCATTTTGATTACATTTACGTTTTCCAATTTTCTAGATAATTTAGAGGAAGACTGAAATATGAACGGCTAAACTAATACAAGTCTCAAGTATTTCAGAATATGACAACAAGTTAAGCCTATAATTTATTAGTTGCATGGGACTTTACTTAATTTGACCTCAATTTTAGCCTCTGTGCTTGGCTAACTGTGACCATTCAAATTCCAATATCTATTTGAAAACTGCACCAAATTAAAGTTCTCCCAACAGCGCTGTATTGTGTGGAGGTGTAGTCCATATAAACTCCTCACCCTCCTCTTGCTCCCTGATCCTCTTCACTGCTCAAATATCATCTCCTCTGTCGCCGAGGGGCAGCCATTTTTCACGTCGCCATGACAATGTAACTACGCTTTTTTTTTCCCTTTATTCGTTTGAGCGCTGCCACAGTTAGCTTGATAAATGGGAATGCAATGGCCACAGTGTCCCTGGGAACACTCATATACACATACCAGATCACTTTACATGCTAATTACCCAGCAGCCCCCTGTACAAATATGGCTGCTCATATGGGGTTGTTATGGTGGAGGTTAAGAGGTCAACAGGGGGCTAAACACTCCACTCAAATTATTTCTAGTTTGACCTCTAGACGCAGAAGTGACATTTGCATAGACATACAGGGCAAATATAGAGCCACAGAGAGACTGTTTAATCTCAGTGCAGCAATGTGAGGGAGAGAATGTGTGAAAGTGTGAAAGAAAAGTCAAAGTAACACCACAGTTACCACAGAAGTATTTTTTTAAATCCGAATGAACAGCATTTGTGTATCACGAAGAACAAGCAAGCTAGTTGAGTCATTACTGTTGTCACAATACTAAAATTTCAAACTCAAAAACTTGAAGTACTGAAATAGACAATAAAATGTAATTTTCAACACAAAATAATAGGTTACTTTCTTAAACAATATCATGTGGTCTTATATTCGTTCTGATATAGCTCAAGATCCTTCTGAAACTATTCAGAAATGGTTTTATTTTGTTATGTTTTTTGTCTAAATGAGTGTCATTTAGTAACTAGATATCAATACGTTTGAAGAGTCGCCAAAAACTTTATTAACCATGAGTAAAAATCTGCTAAGATGAACCCTCACATTCACTGTAAGTTTATCTACTTTTTTATCACCAGTAGATGGTAGATGAAACCTGTTCCCCCTCTCCTCACCTGGACTCTGTTCAGGCCAAAGCTGCACACGGTCAGACAGCAGTAACGTAAATGGCATCTAGTGGAGGTATGTGAGAATACAACGGGGGTAGGTCGGCCCATCTACATACAGATGTTCGCTTTAATTTCCCATGTGCAAAAAAAATTGGCTTCCACATTTAAACCATTATATAAAGGATGGAACCAGAATCCGAATCAGGAATACCATTTTTCAATTCTATACATTTTTTTCCTCTCATTATTCAGTTTATGAAAATAAACAATACAGACTTTCAATTATTGTTATTTAACACAAAAATAGTCCAATTTCTTCCTTGAAAGTCTGAACTCTGCTCCAAACCACATGCTTTTACTGCCAGAGCACTGCCTTTAGAGCTCTGGATTAAAATCACCCGAGCAGATCATTGACAATTAGACACTGATTCTCAATCTCCATTAAAACATGATCAGCTCAGCTCATCTACGCGTCCCTCTGCAGTGTTCCAGGTCACGGCTCTGTCTCAGTTTCTCCAAATGTCAAAGTCACTGAACTCAAATCATCTCCAGGTTTATGAAGCGAGATACTGCCCTAATCCATCAAGACACATGTGGGTCCTCCTCATATCGGCACTGTTTCCACTCTACTTCACCAGTGCTTCAGAGAGAAGGAGGGAGAGACAGGGGAGGAGGAGAGAGTAAGAAAAGAAAGGGGAAGAGAGAAAGAGACAGAGAAAGAGAGAGAAAGATAAAAGAGAAAGAAAGTGAGAGAGCAGGATGAAGGGGCCAGAGGACAGAAGAGTGCAAGGGAGTAAAGTAGGAAAGGGAGAAAGAAAGGAGAGAGGGAAGGAGAGAGGGGGGTGAGAGGGGGAGAGAGCAAGAGATACTGGGTGGTAGAAAAGATAGAGAGAGAAGAGGAGAGGGATAAAGGAGCAAAACAGAAGAGGGAATGGAAAAGAGAGGAAGAAACAGAAAGAGAAAAGGGGAGTGAAGATGGATATGGAAAGGAGAAAGCGAAGAGAGAGAAAAGGGGGAGGATAGTCAGGCGAGAGAGAGGGAGAGAGACAACAGAGGGGCAGAGAGATTGAGATAGGGGTGAAAGAGAGTAGAAGCAAGAGAAAGAGAGAGGAGGGAGACGGAAGGAGAGAGAGGGATGGAGTTCGAAAGAGGACAGAAAGACGGGGGGAGGCAAAGAGGGAAAAAGAAAGAGAGGGATAGAGAGACTGAGAGAAAGGGAGGAGAGAGAAAGTCCACACTACGGGAACTCGATTGAGGCGGATGAGGTTTCTGAAAAAAAGTCATTAATAATTCAAACAGAGTCACTCCATAAGCCGGGTACAAATAACACAACATCCACGAACACAACACAGCCCCATGAAGAAACACAGGGAGATTTTTATGTCACTTTAAGAGGACAGGCTGATAATATTCTTACATTACATTTGGGCAAATTTTAGTTACTTTTATCAGTTAAAAATGCTTAAAAAGTACAAAATGCCATATTGTATAACATTCCAGACAAGCCAATTACTATAGAAACACATGGATATTTGTGATTTTAAAAGTCCTATATGATGCAAAATGGGCTCTTATCAGCTTAAAGCCATGTCATAATGTTGTTACCTCATCAAAAACATACCTGGAGTTGGGTTTGTTTCACTGAGCAATCCTTTATTATAAGTCTGTCCACATGTCCAAGGCTCAAAATACTCTGTTCCACCTTGTGATGTCATTAAGTGGTAGTTTTCAAGCAGCTTTTACCTTTATTTAAGTAGAGACTGGCAATTTCAGAGATGAAAGGTGAAGGTGTATGGAGTTTAAAAACACAGTGGAGCACTTGTATTACCACATGACATCACAAGGTGGAACAGAGTGTTTTTTAGTTTAAGAGAAGCCTAAATATGCAGGATTTCTGTTTTAAACTCCAGGTATGTTTTGGGTGAAGAAACAACATTTTAACATTATGGTATCAGAAAATAGATTAATATGGGCCCTTTGAGGAACAATATTTAACGGTTGGGGTCCACCACCTGCTTGCATAGATAATATTGCTTTACCTGGAATGTTCCACAGTATGGTTTGAAGACAATGACATCTCCATGGAGACAAGCACTTGGTGGATCCTCATCAGTAAAGTTACATAAGACACCACCGAATTAGTCTAAGCCTGGACTAAATCTGGACTCTAACGGGAACCGGAACTTAATCAGAAAATTCAAGGTGCACTGTGCAACTTTTCTGGTGGAGGCGCCACTACCTAATCATCTCCATGGAGATGTTATTGCTTTGCCTGGAATGTTCCATGGTATAACATTAAACATACTCATCTAGCATTTGTTCAATACGAGTTTTTGCATAAAAGTAGAATATTCCAACCATGAATAGGGGTGATTCTCCACAGATCTGACTTGTAGTGCTGTAACTTGCTTGTCTCCCTTCTGATAAATAGGTTTAATCTATACTGCGGAACATTCTAAACAAAGCAAAACCATTTCTGTCGTGACAAGCAGGTAGCGGACCTTCCACTAGAAATGTTACGCAATGCACCTTTAATCAGGATGCACGTTTAGCTCATGTCTAAACCAGGACTAAACTGGGACAAAAACAGGACTAATCAGTCTAATCCACCAAGTCTAAACAAAAGTTAAATAAAACTAGGATTAAATCAGGTTTAAATCATGTATAAGTCAAGTCTAAATCAGTTTAAATATCATCTTGGCCAGGTATAAACTTAGAATCTATAGTAAACTAGACTAAACCAGAACAAACCTAAACTACATAAGGTGCAGGACTGACCTAGGACTAAACCATAACTACATCAGGCTTAAATCACATCCAAGCCAGGTCTAGACTCAGGTCTTTATCCTGTCTAAACCAGAACTAAAGTCGGACTAAACTCGGACTAAACCAGGATTAAACCAGACCTAAACCAAGACTAAACCAGAACTAAACCACAACTTAACCAGGACTAAACCAAGACTAAACTGGGACTAAACCAGAAATCATCAGTCTATATCAGGTCTAAACTAATGCAAGACCTAAACTAATGCAAGAAAATAAACCATGACAAAACTAGGACAAAACCAGACTTAAATCAGATCCAAGCCAGGACTAAACCTGGACTAAACCAGTAGTAAGTACTATGTTAAACTACCAGAAAAAAAAAAAAAAAAAAAAAAAAAAAAGAACCAAAAGAAGCAATAGAACAAATTTTGAAGTGTGATATCTTGCTGAAAAAAATATAGATGATAAACGATAATATTGAAACTAATTTATGCCACTGACACAAAAACCCAAGAGCAGATTTAAAACACAAAAACTATTATAAATGTATAATATTGTAAAAAGAAATCATGAGCTTCAATAAATAAACAGCGGAATTGAAAATGTTGTAGTTAGTTAGCATCTGTAATGAGTCATAGAAGTTATGTATTCAACATTTTATATCTTATTGTACAGGCAAAAAAATAACAAAAAAATTTCCCAGTAGAGCAAAGAAAATGTACACAGGATAAATACTGACCCCAAAAAATACTATTCCAGCTTTCATATATTGTGCTGTATAGGCTACCACATCATAATAACCCATAATGCAACAGAGTCTACTCACAGTCTCTCCGTTCCTTTGGGGATGTTTTTGGGCACCGCTTTGATCCCCAGGCCGTGGCAGTCCACCAGTGTCCCCAGGCAGGTGCAGTGAGCTGGGCATGCCTTCGTCGTGGACTCCCCTTGTCCTACCACCAGAGCCAGCAGCAGGACCACAAGTCCTCCCCCTCCAATCCACCCCATCCTATTAAAAAAATGTCCCTAAAAAATATCACAAAACCGTCAATTCTTCAAGCTTGTTCCAAGTTTAAAATCCAGAGATTTGCCCCAAAAATAGACCAAAACTTCAAATTGTTCATTCAAGGCGATGCAATGTTTGTTAATTTGTACCTAGATTGTATAAAGGAAGGAATATAAAGCAGTAAGATTCAAGTTTTGTCCAGTCCGCTGTATATTTAGAGCAGAATAACAGTAGGAGCAGGAGCATGGAGTGGTTGTCTCATTGAAGCATTGTGCAGAGGAGAGGGAGCAGAGCTGTACTATAAGGGGAATGAGAAGGGGAGGGGTGATCTGTCCCTCTATACACACTCACATAATAGAAAAGAGTGGTCCATCGCCATCAAGAGCAAATAACACAGCACTTTAGACTCCGCCCACTACTCACACACACACTCAGGTTGGCTTTACACGGTTTTTGGGGACATTACACTGACTTGAATTTCTTGCAAACTGATCCTGATCTTAACCATGATTACTACTTGCCTATCTTTAAAGTAACTTTGTGTACTATACTTTGGAACATTCATCCATGGAGATAGGTAAGGACTAAACAACAAATAGCAGTGGTCTTGAAATCTCCGCGGACTGTGTTAAAACAGTACTTCTCAGAGTTTAATCCCTCCTATGAGTAGTACATTTGTTTACCAGCTTTGACATTAATTAACACTTGCAGGACTACCTGGATGGATGGATAGGTAATAGACTTTATTTATCCCAAAGGAAATTCATTACGTGTGTGGTGATATAAAAGTAATGTATGGCAAATTAGAGGTTTGCGGAGACAAAAGTCTGCTCAGTGCAATAAAAAGGGAAAAAATGTAGCAAAAATGCATTAACTTTTAACCTACATTTACCCATATGTTAATGTCAAACTGTTGTTGATCTAATATTAAAGGATCCATCTCATGAAGACCTGATTTTAGTCACCACAAAGCAGTGACGCACGGACCACAGTTTGAGAAACTCGTGTATAGATATAAATATGTAACTGCTCTGCGACACGTGCCTCTGAGCTGAACTGTCTCCTTGGTCTCAGCAAATAAATGACAAAAATGTTCGTGAGATATTTAGAGCGCATTGTATCCCCTTAGACCTGAGAACCTCGCCAAGTGTCTTTTGTTCTAATGTAAACTATAACAGCTGATAGCTCATTTCCATAAACCAACACTACGACAACTAAGACAGATTCTATTGGGACAAGAATCTAATTTAAAGAAGGGGTATTACACTTTTATGGGGTATTAACTGCTAACACATAACATATTTAGATCGCCATGTGACCTTTTATTGTTTTGAAAATGCTATATCGTTTTTGGCTCTAGTCCCTTTGCTCCCTGCCCTGCGTCACTCCCCCTTCAGAGTGAAATCACAACACAATCAGCGGGCATCTACTGAAACTACTGCACATCGCATAAGGTTTGTCAAGTTGCTGTGTACAGTTTTGTATCATGTCTTTGCATATTTATGGAGAATTGTTGTTTGAGAGCATGGGTGATGTAGGGCTGAGCGTTTGACTCACACACTCTCACACCTAACTGTAAATAGGGTTTGGTTAGGGCTTCGAAGAGATCACAAAAATACTCAAACATGAATGGATGACGTATAAAACCTCTTAAGGCATGTTTTTGACGAGGGAAAATGTTATAAAATTAGGGCCACAAGATTGCACGCATATGAGAAAAATTATCTCCTGAGTTGTTTTTCCAAGTGTTTACATTTGGATTGGACAAAAATGGGGTAAGTATTGGTGAGTTACATCTTTTACAGTTCAAAAACAAGTACTAGAATAGAAACAAAAATATTAAAGAAATTAAAAATTGTGAGGCCAAAATTTGAAATTGAATTGTGAAATGTATATATTAGGAATTATGTTAAAATGTCGCCTTGTCTCGTGCTTGTGGACCCCGTCTCATATCTCGTCTTGTTTTGTGGAAATTATATCTCGTCCCATCCCTATATAACATGGCAGAAAACAAAACAAAAATATAATTTGCATAAGGGGTTAAAGAAGAAGAGGGGAGAAAAGAGGAGGGGCCGTATGTTATAAACTGTTAGTATTTACTTTTTATTAAGGAGCATGTCCTATAGGATAATTAAAATGATGCAGCAGCAGCAGTAAGCCAAGAAGACCACTGACTGTACAGCCAACTATTTGTATATATTAACTTTTATGAAAACCTTTGCCATTTTCGACATTTCTGGAAAACATTAAAAGCCTTTAGGTGTTTTGAACCAGACTTTCTATGGTTTCAACAACTCTACTGACCTCTGGTGGACGAAAGAGGCACTTCTGCATATTGTGTTCGAGCTCTGTCTTCCGCAGTCTGTGACTGTGAAGAAGAAAGACATTTATTGTACCAGTTCAGTTTTAACATCTGCTAACAGATACGGAGAGAGAGAACAGCGCACTCACCTGACCGGACCCGGGCAGGAAGCTTCACGGGACGAAGGAGAGCCATGGAGGCAGAACAATGCAATGCAAAAACTCAAATCTAGTGTTAAGATTACTTGAATTAAGATTTTTTTTTTTTTTTATTAAAATTTGAGTAAATTTCACTCAACACGCAAAATGATCTGCCAATGGAACAAGACTTTTTATACTTATAATATGAAAATACATCTTGCTACACATAAGATAAACAACTCTTTAAATAAAACTTAAACTTAAACAAAATCTACTGGTGCTTGAATTAAGTAAAACACACTTGTTCCATTGGTAGATACGTTTACTTGTCAAGTTGAATCTACTCAAATAAAGTAAAATGTTCTTAATTTAATTTTAGCTTATCTAGGTATTGCTTTTTGCAGTGCGTATAATAATTCTCTCTATATTCTCCAGTCCTCCAACTATTGTCTTGCCTCCTTCACCTTTACCACACCGCTACGATCAGCTACAGTCAAATCTTGTTATCCATGAGGGTGTGTCACACTAAAAACTGCCCCCAGCAGGTAGGCCATGGAACTCCATAAAATATAGTTTACAGTTGAAATAGTGGGTGAATTGGGTAAGTAAAAATGAAAGGGGAAATAATGAATGAATATGCTGTTTTCTTATTTCTGGCAAAAGGAAGTTTGACAGCTCTTGGTTCCAGTTCAGTTTATGAACTCAAACATCGGGGGAATTGCTTTGCGGTGCAAGACCAAAGAAGTTGAACAGAGTTTATTCTGCCAAAGGAAGAATCGAGGATGTTTTATGTAAACAGAAAAGCTGATGAATCAGGAGCTGAGGAGTGATCTGCACAGAAAGACGTAGCTCAGTGGTGTAGTGAGATCATAAAGCAAAAACCTAGAATCTAGAAAACACTTAGTTTCACAATATGTTGATTTTCTTTTATTTATAATGAAAATACAATGCCCATACCACCTGCCCGCATCACTAGGCTATAGAAACTGAATAAATCTTACATATAGGCTAAATGAATATTTAACAGTGAGTCACTATTGGCCTTGATATAAGAAAACAGGAGAGGAGTCCTCTCTGGTTAGTTGGATAACAGATGAAGTCACTGGGAGACCTCAGTGTGTTTGGCTGGGGAACAGTAACCTCTGACAATGTCTGCAACACAGAAGCTCCACAGGGGACAGTAATGTCACCAGTTCTGTTTACCCTGTACATGTTGAACTTTAGATACAACTCAGAGCTGTATCACATGCAGAAGTACTCTGATGTACAATATTGTAAAAAAAAAAAAAAAAAAAAAAAAAAAAAAAAAAAAAAAAACCATGAGCGGCAATACATAAATGGCCAAATTAAACACTTTAGTACTTAGTTTGCATCTGTAATGTGTAACAGAAGTTATTAATTCAACTTTTTAAGGCTTAAATCTTATATTGCAAAAAAATAACCTTAACTTTCCTAGTAGTGCAAAAAAATATATATATATATATATATTGTACATATGTAATATCTAACATGTAGGCCTATTGAGCGATAAGTCGATATACCTAATTATTGTGACAGGCCTACCTCTCACTGGATTATTCCAGTAGTTTTCAGGATACTGTGACCTGTAGACACAGTATCTTTATATTATTCTCAAAGCACTTCATGGACAGGACCTCAGCGGTGTGAAGTAGCTCTCTCCTCTCAGCTGCATGTTGTGATGGACTTATTTGTGCGGCAGAGGGCGCTGCACGACCTGTACCTACAGAGAGAGAGAGAGAGCGAGAGAGAGACAGAGAGAGAGAGAGAGAGATCTCCACATCTCATCCGGAGTCCGGGGACAGCCTGGCTTTGCTGCAGCAGCTCGCGCCAAACCTGCATCTATTTTTAGAGGGTGACATCAGTGGAGGACCATCCCCCGTGCTTAGGACTCAGCCTCAAAGACAGTCTGAGACATGGACGGGACCGGAGGCACGTGACCCTGGAGGAACATCATGGAGCCCGGTGCACTGCTGCTCTTCTTGTCCGCGTGCTGCCTGCTGCCCGTGGCGCGCGCTCTGCTGGGATTCAGACCGGAGGCCACAGGAGCAGAGCTGTCGGTGGAGGACGGTGTGCTCGTGTCGGCGGAGGGCAGTCGCTTTTTGCTGCGGGTGTACTTCTCTCTGCCACCGCCCGGAGCTGCCGCGCGGAACCGCAGCGCCGCGCCCTGGATCGCTTTTGTGGAGGAACCAGGCCCGGGGCGACAGCGTCAGGCGCATCCAAAGCGGAACCTGTGCGTTGACCGCGCAGCGAGAACATCCGACATCGAGGTCCTGGGCTCGTTCCGCTCAGCATCCAGCCACAACTCTGTGCTCGTGGAGCTGTGGGCCAAGGAGCTGCGCCGTGGTGAGCACATCAAGTACTACTCCACGTGCGCCTTTGACGGGGCGCGCTGGGAGCACTACCGCACGCGGGACTTCTGGGTGGCGGTCCGGGAGCGCTCGACGACCCCCGGGCTGTGGCTGCAGCTACTCGTGAGCGCGCTATTGCTCGCGTTGTCGGCACTTTTCAGTGGCCTGAACTTGAGCCTCCTCGCGTTGGACCCAGTGGAGCTGCAGGTGCTGCAGAACAGCGGCACGAGCTCAGAGCAGAACTATGCGCGGCAGATTGAGTCTGTGCGTCGCCACGGTAACTACGTGCTATGCACGTTATTGCTTGGTAACGCCGTTATCAACGCAGCTTTGGCCGTGTGCACGTGCCAGATTCTGGGCATGACCTGGATGTCCACGCTGCTCTGCGCTTTTGCCATCTTCTTTGTAGGAGAAATCTTGCCACAGTCCGTGGCCTCGCGCCACGGCCTCGCGATCGCCTCCAAAACCATCTGGGTCACACGCCTGCTCATGGTGCTGTCGTTCCCAGTCTCGTACCCCATCAGCAAACTGCTGGACCTCGTGCTCAATCAGGAGATCTCAAACTTCTACACGCGGGAGAAGCTCTTGGAGATGCTGCGCGTGACGGACCCGTACCACGACCTCGTGAAGGAGGAACTGAATATCATCCAGGGTGCGCTGGAACTGCGCACGAAGACCGTGGAGGACGTGCTGACGCCGCTGCAGGACTGCTTCATGCTGAGCGCGGACGTGCTGCTGGACTTTGGTACCATGTCCGAGATCATGCAGAGCGGGTACACGCGCATCCCCGTGTACGAAAACACGCGCTCCAACATCGTGGACATCCTGTTCGTCAAAGACCTGGCCTTCGTGGACCCGGACGACTGCACTTCGCTTAAAACCATCACACAGTTTTACAAGCACCCACTGCACTGCGTCTTCAACGACACCAAACTGGACGCCATGTTGGAGGAGTTCAAGAAAGGTAAGAGGTCAGAGGTCAGAAAGTTTTGGTTTTTGAGCTGTTTTTGGAGCAGGTTCATCAGTACTTCATCTGACACAAAGCATTTCACTTTTCAAATGTCCTGTGCTCAAAGAGAAACAGGGACTTCAGTATCTGCACCAAACACAGAAAAGTAAACTTTAATTTGTAGTTTGATCGATTTTGAACATTTATTTATGAGTAAAGTCCCCCGGTTTGACTCTAGTACTAATATAAATTCTTATAGCAGTTCTTTTACGGGGCTCAGTCAGTGCAGTGCAGTGTTTTGGTTTCATTCACTCAAGTATGTAAACAGATGGATGCTGCAGTGGGCGTGACCTCTTTGACCAATCACAGCTCTCCTGCTCTGTCAGCTCTTTATCTGAGGCTTGAGAAGTAACAACACATCTTCCCTGAAAACATTGATCCGTCTTGCCGACGTCGGCGTTGCCGACGTATAATCTTAGACGTCGAGCCGACGTCTACACGACGTCGTGCAGCCAACGAACATTACGCAACGTCGAACCGACGTTGTTTGAAGTTCGCGATTTTTCGGTATTCCGTCATATCTGACACAGGTTAACGACGTTGGCGCGACCGTCGAGCCGACGTTTGTAATGACAATTCGTTTCAATAGAGCTCCGGGAGATGACGTCACGCTATCCCAGCATGCACCACCGGGCGCCATCTTGGCAGGAATTATTGTAAACAAACTAACTAACTAGCCTACAAAACTTCCAGCTTACAACGATGGTAGACTCATGCTGTGCCCCTGGATGTACAAACCACCGAGGACAAGTTAAAGATAAAGCCTTTTATCGCATTCCCAAAGATCCAGCTCGGAGGGGAAAATGGATTTCTGCGATAAAACGGGCAAGAAGCGCGCTGAAGAAAACCGAGCGTTGGAACCCGTCACCTAATGGATTTCGCTTGTGCAGTGACCATTTCATATCAGGTAATTTCACGTAAACATTATACATTTAATATTATCTTAAATGGTGCTGATAGTTATTGTTTTGGACAATAAATATCACCGACTAAACTGGGTGGATTGTATTTCAGTCGGACGAGCCGAAACGTCCTCAACCTAATCTACCAACCCAGTCTAGTTGGCGATATAAACCTCACTACGGTGGTTAATGTCCAGACCTAAAAACGTATTAGCTAATGGGTTGCATTCATGTGACATCACAACATTTTAAACTGCCTGTATCATTGAATAGTGAATATTTTTTCTCAGTGTAATCTTAGTGGTTTCTTTACTTAACGTTACTTATTTTGTGTCCCAGGTAAAAAGAGTGACAACCCGCTTTCACCTGACTACATCCCATCGGTTTTCAAGTATGTGCCGTCACCCGTGAAAAGTGCTAGATTACTCACTGAATATTGACTAATTATCCATTTTCCAACTGGATCTTGTCCCACGTGGTTTATCGGCTTGTATTTGAAATTCACTTTAGATATATTGTCTAAGATTTGGGTTCGTAATTTTGGTTGTTATTTTGTTAGTAATTCCATCCAGTGCTGGCACACGCACGGTGTATGCATAGTTAGGGTGTGTTTAGTTGATAAAAGTATGAAAATATGCTATGTTTTGGTGCTATGATTTCTCATGATTGTTCAGGTATGTTTTGACATGTTGTTAGTATTTTATTTTTACATTCAGAAGTTGATCTCATTACATTTATTTCCATCTACTTATATAGGTACACAGAAACTTGTAGTGCATTTTAATGCATTTGAAATGTAGTTAACTTTTTCTGTTGTAAATCAGCCTTCAGCAATATATTTTGGTAACATTTTTTGTACATTGTAATTAAGAACCACCCTTAAACATTATATTTTGATAATATGTGTGTACATGAATTCAAGTATTATCAATAAATGTTGCAATACTGCAACAAAACCTACATGCACTGTTCACCTGTGATTACTTTCCATAAAGTATGCAATTTAGTAGTACAATATATACAGTATATAAAAAGCCTAATTAATAGTTGGGTAGACGTTGGGCCAACGTCTATCCAACCGTCTTTTGATGACGTTGGCCCAACCACTTGCCAATGAGCAAAATGACGTCGGCCCAACGTCAACTGCCAACGTTGGCCCAACGTCAACTGCTAACGTCTAGCCAACCGTCTTTTGATGACGCTGGCCCAACCACTTGCCAATGAGCAAAATGACGTTAGCCCAACGTCAACTGCCAACGTTGGGCCAACGTATACACATACGTTGGCCCAACGTTGGCATGACGTCGTCATGTTATCAGGGTTGCAGTCTGTCAGATGTCCACTTTGTCTTTAAACTGGGATTGAACACTAGATTATAATCAATTATAAAATATTTTCAAAAGCAACGCCTTGAAATAAATTTAAACGTTAAAAAAAAAAAAAAAAAAGCAGTATGGTATGCATTTAGGCCTACTAATTTGAAATGGTTTATGACAATTCAAAACACCACTGTGTTCCCTGCCTGATTCCATGGAAATACAAAATTAAAACCACAGTCTCCATGGAGATAGATATGTTTTATGCCATACTGTGGAGTATTGAAGCCAAAGGAACGTTTCCATGGAAACAAGGAGGGGGAGGCCCTCCTTCAGGCCGAATAAGAGTTAGTTTGTTAGTTAGAGACTTTGGATGCATGTTTTTCTAGATTTTTCAGTGCAATGAATTTTTGTCAGTTTTTGGCTAAAATGTTCAGCAGTGGGGCTTTAATTTGAATTATTTGTAAGTTCAAAATATCAATACTTTTAATCATGTATTTGAGTGTTTTGATTATTTGTATACAAATATAAATCAGTTTTAAGACCAGTTATATATTAGTATACTGAGAAATACTGGTTCTTTAGTAAATGTGAGTTTGCTATGAGCTGTAGGGTTTCAGTGTTGAAGATTTTGTCTCTTGTTTCCTGTCTATCATTTCCACCACACTGGAAGTGCAGGGTAACAGATGTGCTCCAGATACTCAGGGATAATATGGGATTATAATCTGGTCCCATGCTTTAATCTGTGTTTTACCTTAAAATAGTGCATTTGAAAATGTCTCTTAAGCATTCAGAATCTCAATAATCACACTTTACATGTGGTTTATTCCCATAATGATATAGAAATACTCAAAGATTAGAGCTTTAGCATAATAATAGACTGATCTTTTGGTGTAGCTGTACTGTAATAACTCTGCAAAATTTATCATTTATCTGTAAAAACTGAAGAGTTGCCACATCTAATATTGCTGGATTTTAGATATTTAATACTGAAACAATTAATACTGTTAAAATGCAGTCAGTGGGTCTAGTTTCTGATAGAATTCATCAGGTTAAACATTTCTGAATTTACTTTTTAGATATTTCATGTTATCAATAAGAAGGACCTTCCCTCATCTAGGATTATAACATCACCACATTCTAGAAACCAATAGTTGAAAGTCGATAGTTATATACCCCAGGTCAATTATCTCTTAAAAATCTTATTTTGAGTTTGCACAATTGTCAAGGCTTTATTTTGATAATAAAATAATCCTCTACAGAGAACAAAATATCCCATATTTTTATAGAAAAATCTCATGCTTATAGTTTAGACCTCTACAAACATGTCCCAAAATGTGTGGGATTCTTGTATTAATTTCGCAGTTCAGATTTCAGTCTCTCATGCCCCTTAGAAATCCTGCCTTTTTCCCCTAAAAGACCTGACTAAATGAGGATTCAAACTGCATCTGTGTCTGAAACCTTTGGGTTGTTTTATTAGAAGAAAACACAAAGTTTCTTGGAATAAACAAATGGCTGGGCTCTCTGTGAATCTGAGGCACTTTTGGCCTCCGTCTGATCTACTCTCGTTATAAGTGGGAACAAGCTATTCACAGAGGAAAGATTTCAAACCCTGCCTGGATTTTTTAAAGAGATTTGGTATAGCTGGAGTCTTATTTATTGGGTTTTGACAATTCCCATGTCAAAGCCGAAGCATATGTCACTAAAATGAGATTTAGGGACTTGCAATTAGGTAAAAAAAAAAAAAAAAAAAAAAATTCAGGCAGAATTCCTATAAAAGGAATTTTAGAGTGCTTTTTTATTTGTCTTCCCAGAACGGTTGATTTGACTGAAAAATAAGTGGAATACAGCTTTTGCTTCATGTGAAAGGATCCATGCAAATTCCTTTTACCTCTGGTGTCCCCTGGAAGTCTTATGGGGATATTATTAATGTTGTTTACAATGTTCACGCTGAACAGAATTTTTTTTTTTTTTTTTTTTTTTTTACCACATATCACAAATTTAATTGCAATTGCAATGCTTGTCAGAAAAATTGCACAATTAGTTTTTTTTCCCAAAATCGTGCAGCCCTAGTAGCCGGCTAAAGAATGCATTGTGTGTTTTGTTCTAGGGAAGTCCCACTTGGCCATAGTGCAGCGTGTGAATAATGAAGGAGAAGGAGATCCATTCTATGAAGTGATGGGGATTGTGACTCTGGAGGACGTCATTGAAGAAATCATCAAGTCTGAGATTCTGGATGAGACAGACCTCTACAGTACGCAATACACATAAGTTATATTCATGTGGTATCACGTAATTCTTCCAAGCCCATAGTTTAAATATGAGCTGGAGGGCCTGTCAGAATTCTAATGCACAATTTGTCTTTTAACTGCTCATAACATAACTCATAACTGTGGCCAAGCCTCCTTGTCAATGCCAAGTCTCGTCTGATCCCTGAAGTTAAGCAGGGTTTGGCCTGGTTAATACTTAAATGGGAGGCCACTGAAGACTGTCATTGTGCCCATATGTAAGACACTTCATTAACCTTCCCTATGTATGAATGTTGTACGTGAGTTTTGGTGGTGGTTGGAGGGGCCGATGTTGTAAGTTGTAAAGGTCTTGATACGCCACTGGAAAGTGGTAACTTGGTTTATCGAGACCATTAAACTGAAATGCGTATTGTAAGTAGTTTCTGTTATGAATTTATGTAGTGAACATCCAAAATGATTTTGTCTCTGTTTTCAGCGGACAATCGCACAAAGCGCCGTGTCTCACACCATGAGCGAAAGCAGCAGGATTTTTCCATTTTCAAACTGAACGAAAACGAGATGAAGGTGAAGATCTCTCCTCAGCTGCTCCTGGCCACGCACCGCTTCCTCTCCACAGGTACTGCACCCTGCACAATAAAGAAAAAGTTAAGATATTTGAGTTCACAAGAACCCATCTTGAACCTACTCAAATCTAATCTAGTCACAATCTTCTCATCTATTGTCCAAATAAACCTCTTAATCCAAGCTAAGGTCTAAGAGTGTTTAAACATGTCACTGTGCTCTGTGGAGCGGCCCCAGTGCTCACTAGATATACTCCTTTCCATTATATTTGTTTATAGTATTAAGTTGGTTGTTTCAGCTCAGGGGTGGGGGAAAAATGGGGAAAAACAAAAAAACACAACATAAATACTGTGTCCAATGTCACGTAAGAATAATATTGTATGACACAATCAAGTATTCATCGGTATTGATCAGTATCAGTATTGATCAGCTGACCAACGAACTTATTTCCATGACAACAGGTTGTTGTTTTTTTCTGTCAGAGGTGGAGCCGTTCAAATCGTCTCACATCTCAGAGAAGATCCTGCTGCTTCTGATCAAACACCCCAGTGTGCTCCAGGAACTCAAATTTGATGAGAAAAACAAAAGAGCGTCACAACATTTTTTGTTCCAGAGAAATAAACCCGCAGACTACTTCATCCTCGTTTTGCAGGTAATTTTAATTTTCCTAAACAAAATTTAATCTCAGCAAAATGCAGTTTTTCATTCAAAACTGATTGATCATCTCCCAAAAGCAAGTTTAAATGTCAAAATGTTCAAACTCTCATGTGTTTTTCTGTGTTCTTTCATTCATTTGACAGAGCCGCTCAGACTTAGTGCAGTCTGAGACTCGGGTTCAGAATTTACACAAAAGAAATTTGGACTGGAAAAGAAATGTACAACTGCAAAGTAGAGTTTGCAAAATAAAAATATTTATGCTCAAGAAAATTGAAAGATGTTGGAATAACAGATACATTAACACTACATTTGTACTGTAATATGTGATGCATGTGGTCTCTATATTCACACAGTCTGTCCTCAGCTGAGACCCTTCTCCCTGTTTGACCCATGTGTGAAATCCTTTGGTGTTAGATTATTGATGCTCACAAATTGTTGAATTTGCCAAAGAGCCTGAGAACTGTGTGAACTGATGACAAACGTTCCAAATGATGTGACCACCTGAGCCCCTGTTCAGTTACATGTTTGAACCAAATGATCAAACTAAACCGAGATTCAAAAAATGTGCTACAACGATTGAAAAAAGCTGTAAACACATTGTACAATTTTACATACAAGGACACATACTGTACATAACATGCAACATGTAACACAAGTGCAATGTAATAGAAATGATGACGAGGGAAAACTATTACATAATCACATGCCTAAAAGCTCATTAAAGTCAGTTTTTGCAATTTGTGTAATTTCTTCTAGGGACATAAACATTCATACCATTTGACTTGAGTACATTTTTGCAGTAATTTAACTTTTCCATGTTCACGGATATTTGTATCACTATGCTTACCTAATTTGTTTCAGGGTCGTGTTGAGGTGGAATTTGGAAAAGAGGCCTTAAAGTTTGAAAACGGTGCCTTCTCATATTTTGGTGTTCCTGCAATAATGCCATCAGGTAAGTCTCATCTTTAAAGACAAACAAAAACATATCCACAGACACAACATTGTAAATTTCTGCTTTAAGTTTTACATTTCACATTTTAAATGTTGCTGTGTATGTGATGATAACAGCTGCAGGTAGACATGTCAAATTTTACTGTTAGAATTATTATAAGAATGAAAGCACTTTTTGCTTCTAAAATAGTCCCAATTATATATGTTAGTTAATTTATATGATTATGTTGTAACCTAAAGATTCCCAATTATCGATTTAAGTGAATATTCTTGACATCCCTAGCTGCAGGTGTATTTCCCTGTCCTTTGTAGTGACCAAGTGTGGTGATGGTACAGTCCACAGGTCCCCCTCACGCAGCAGTGGTTTGGACCGGTCTGACTCCATGCTCTATGGGGGCAGCGTGGGGCAGCTGAACGGAGGGTCAAACCTGTACTTACCCGACTACTCTGTCAGACAACTCACACACCTCCAGATCATCAAGGTCAGTCCTGACTCCATCTCAGATGATTTCAAGTCACAATATCACAGTAAATCAAAATGTGGGCAAAATAATATAAGTTTTCAGCTATTTTAGTTAAAGTGATCTTAAATGGTTTTCAGTGTACTTTGAACCTAAGGCAAAAAAAAAAACAATACTAAAAACTGACATTGCATCTGACAAGATGACTGAGTGGCAAGCACTCGTGCTCACAGTAAGAAGGCCCCTAGTTCAACCCTTATGCATGTTCTCCCTGTGTTTTCTTGAGCCACATTTGGTTTCCTCATCAAGCAAAATCCTCCAGCTCATGAGATTCTCCTGCAGCTTTGAAGGATGGCCAAATCAAGCTAGAGCAGCATGGTTGATGACCTCCACTGACGTTTTTTGGGTCAAAAAGACAGCTTTGTATTTTCTATCCAAATTCTATTTTATATTAAATCTTATCTCTACTCTGACTTGTGCTCAGATCAGCCGCAGTCACTACCAGGATGCGGTCACTGCTTCTCGGATGGACAGCTCTCCCCAGAGTCCAGACCCAGAAGGACGCCCCAGAGACGGGACCAGCCTGACTCCTGATGCCCCACCCACAGATCACATGAACAGGCTCCTCCCACCAGACCATGCCCCTCCCAATCACATGACTAGACTGCTGCCACCTGACCACACGCCATCTGATCACATGACCAGACTCCTCCCCCCAGACCATGCCCTTTCACAGCAAAGCTCCGCCCTCATGCCACCGCCACGGGAACCAGGGCGCCCAAGCTCCGCTCGCACGCGTTCAGTACAGGCCAGTTCCACACACTGCACCTCTCTGCTTAACGAGAAGAACCGCATCGTTCGTAAGTTAAAAGTCCTTTGATTTATCCTTAAACCATTATTGTATGAATGTAAAATCCCTCAGTCGTCCAGGTAGAATCCATGGCAAAAAAAGGAGAAAATTTAATTTGTCAACTGGACATAGTTTATTTGGTTGAATACGTTTCGCAGCTCATCCAAGCTGCTTCCTCAGTTCTGGTCAGATGCTGGCGGACACTGCTTTTATATCTGCCTGAGAGGGATGCTCAGCCTTAGAATCAGCCGTCTCAATTATGACATTGAAAACTTAAAATTTGAAATAGACAGTTTATTAAATAGATTAACGGTGCTAGTCCCAGAAGAAATGTTTCAAAGGATTAACGACTTTATAGCCACGGGACAGTTGAGACAACACAACAAAACCAAAGAACGGCACATAAGAAAGTTTACACAACTCCAAAATCACCATCAAACTAACCCCAAGGATCAGAGTAACAAAAGGAAGGAGGATAAACCTAGCCAAGCATTGCACAAAGAACGCTGGGTGAAAAATCTTTCCAACCGGGTGCTCACTAAGGCAGAGAAAGAAGTACTTTCCAAAGGACTGAATTTTTCTGTGACTCCTAACCGCATCCCCACGGTGGATTACATCACAGCAGCAGAAACTGCCATCAGAAACAACAAGCTCACGGAGACAGAAGCTGGAGACCTTAGACTGAAATTAACAGCTGCACTGAGCAATGCCAAACCTCCACCCTCCAATGTAACACCGGAGGAAAGGAAGGCCATCGCTGCTCTGGAGAAGGACCACAGCATCAACATCCTCCCAGCTGACAAAGGGAGATGCACTGTGATCCTGAACTCAGCTGATTATGAGGCTAAGGTTAACAGCCTACTCAGTGATACCACAACCTACGAATTACTAAAACGGGACCCCACCAATGTGTACAAAAAGAAGATCATTGACTCCTTGCAGAAGCTGGAGAAGGAAGAAGTCATTGATCGACAGCTATATTACAGACTGTACCCTGGTGACGCCATCCCTGGCATCTATGGCCTCCCAAAGATCCACAAACAAGGAGTACCACTCAGACCCATTGTATGCAGCACAGACTCCATCACGTACAATGTGGCCAAACACCTAAAAACCATCTTGGCTCCGCTGGTGGGTAACACGGAGCACCACATTGAGAACACAGCCGAATTTGTGAACAAAATCAAGCATCTCCAGTTTGACCTGGATGAGACTATGGTTTCCTTTGATGTGACCTCTCTTTTCACTTGTATCCCTACATCGGGAGCGGTGGAGGCAGCAAGGAGGAGACTACTGGAGGATACCAAGCTAGAAGAGAGAACCAAACTTTCACCCGACCAAATCTGCCAACTGCTGGAAATTTGTTTAAGTACCACCTATTTCCAGTTCAGAGGAAACTTTTACAAGCAAATCCACGGCTGTGCTATGGGCTCACCGGTCTCCCCTATCATTGCAAACTTATACATGGAACAATTTGAACAGAGTGCCCTGGCCTCATATCCAGGCACTCCACCCACGCACTGGTATCGTTATGTTGATGATAATTTCTCTAAAATCAAAATTCAAGATTTGGAACCTTTTACTGCACACATCAATTCTGTAGATCCGAACATCAAATTCACACGTGAAGATGCCAAGGACAACACATTGGCCTTCTTAGATTGTGCAGTAACGATAAGAGAAGACCGGCGACTCCAGGTAGAGGTCTTCAGGAAGCCCACACACACCGACCAATATCTGCTTTTTGATTCACACCACCCACTTCAGCACAAACTGGGAGTCATTCGGACATTACATCACAGGGCCCAAGTGGTTCCTACAAGCACAGAGGGAAAGGAGAAAGAAGAACAACACGTGGAGAAAGCCCTCTCCGTTTGTGGATATCCTAAATGGGCTTTCAATAAAACGAAGAGAACAAAGAAACAGGACAACAGAGAACCAGAGCCCAGGAGAAGGGGTGTAACTATTCCTTACCTGGCTGGCGTTTCCGAAAAACTACAGAGGATCTTCAGACAACATGAAATCCCAGTCTATTTCAAACCCACAAACACTTTAAGACAAAAACTGGTCCATCCTAAGGACAAAACACCGAGCCACAAACAAAGCAATGTGGTCTACTCCATTCAGTGTAGTGAAGACTGCAGTGAGCGCTACATTGGAGAAACAAAACAGCCACTTCACAAAAGGATGTATCAACACAGACGGGAAAACCAGGGTGGGCCGCAATCTGCCGTACATCTCCACCTAAAAGCCACAGGCCACTCCTTTGAGGACAGCGAGGTCCAGATCTTGGCCAGAGAAAAGAACTGGTTTGAGAGGGGAGTTAAAGAAGCTATTTTTGTCAAGAAAGAGAATCCTTCCTTGAACAGAAATGGAGGTCTCAGACATCATTTGTCTCCCATCTATAACTCTATCCTCAAACCTAAATCAAAACAAACTGGGAAAACAATGGGACTAGCCAGGACATGTCCAGAGGTGTGAAAACACCATCATGGCCCTGAATGGTTCTGCTAACTACTCCCCCACTCCCACTCCATTTTGAATAGACTCACATGACTAACAGAAACTGTTAACAACTCCATATTGTATCACCTGATCAACTGAAACTGTATTTAAATATGTGTTGTCTCAGAGTAATTTTCATTGTAATTAAGCTCCTCCCTTCAGGCAGATATAAAGCAGTGTCCACCAGCATCTGACCAGAACTGAGGAAGCAGCTTGGATGAGCTGCGAAACGTATTCAACCAAATAAACTATGTCCAGTTGACAAATTAAATTTTCTCCTTTTTTTGCCATTATTGTATGAGTTAATATATACATTATTATGCATATTATAATATTATTACTATTTTATTTTTCAGGCAGTAAGTCGGACGGTCAGAGGAGTCCCAGTGATTCTGTATTTTTGAGGATGGACGATATCCCGTACATCCGAGAGGACCGCACAGAGACAGACACTAACCCTGGTACAAATTTAATCTACTCCTCTTTTCTCTCAGATGGATTTAGCAAAAGTTTGATTTTTCAGCTTGTTCTGATGTTGCAATGCTTCGACCAATCAGATTCAAATATTTGTTCTTATGCCTTTTCCCAATCACTTTTAATGGCAGCCATTCTAAATTGATAATATGCAGCACTCAATTCAGAGGGATATACATGTCAATCTGGCGTGAGCCAGGTTGTGTTAATCCCTGTTTTTGTCACTTCCGTTTTAGCTCTAGCTCAGTCCTGGTTCAATCCTGGTTCAGTTATGGTTCAGTTATGGTTCAGTCCTGGTCTAACCCTGTCTCTGCTCTCGGTCTAGACCTGGTTTCGGGCCTGGACTCGGACACGTCTCCGTTCCTTAGCAGCAGTGGTCTCTCTATGAGCGGCTCTGAAGACACTCTGGGGAAGAAACTCCTGCTCAAACTGAGTCAGTGCCTCTTTATCCACTTCTCATTCACATTCAGACTGCAGCCTCCCAAACCCAGCAGGCCAATACAACGGCCCCAAGTCAGGACACATTCAAGTACACTGGCACCATTAGCTCATTCACTTTAAGAGAATGAGTTCAGAACATAAGCTTTATTTGTCTTAATAAAGCCTGTCATGATAATTACTATATCCTCTTATTGTTCAATAATGTTAATTACATTTTCATATTGTTTAGCTGTATAAAAACATTTGAGCTGTAGAGAATTGAAATAGTTAATATTTTTGGAATTTAACTCACTACTTTTCTTGTTTCATCAGATTTTTTTTTTAAACTATAGTCTATGGTTTATTTATAAAAGAGTGTCAGACCTGAAATCCACAAATGTTGAACCTGATCATTTATATTAGTGACAATTCTATTGGCTTTGTTATTAAAACAAAAATATGCCATTGCGTTATTCATGAAAAATGCTACAGTGAGACCTACTGGACATTTATGGTAAATACACCTGTTCAAATGTTGTGCACTTGTTCGCTCATAGAATATCTAGTCCTACACATTCAGGTTTCTTTTCCATGGCATATTCCATAATTAGCAAAAATACATTGCCTTTGTTCCCTGAGGCAAAAGGAGAAATTCAATTTGTAAACTGCTCATCCAAGCTGCTTCTTCAGTTCTGGTCAGACGCTGGTGGACACTGCCTTATATCTGCCTGAAGGGAGGAGCTAATTACAATGAAATTACTCTGAGACAACCACACCTATTTGTTTACAGTTTCTGTTAGTTAGGTGTGTCTATTCAATATGGAGTGGGAGTGGGGGAGTAGTTAGCAGAACCATTCAGGGCCATGATGGGTGTTTTCACACCTCTGGACCTGACCTGAGGAAAGGAATAGTTACACCCTTTCTCCTGGGTTCTGATTCTCTGTTGTCTTGTTTCTTGGCTCTCTTAGTTTTATTGAAAGCCCATTTAGGATATCCACAAACAGAGAGGGCTTTCTGCACATGTTGTTCTTCTTTCTCCTTTCCCTCTGTGCTTGTAGGAACCACTTGTTCCTAATGGCAGTTTCTGCTGCTGTGATGTAATCCACCATGGGGATGCGGTTAGAAGTTACAGAGAAATTCAGTCCTTTGGAAAGTACTTCTTTCTCTGCCTGAGTGAGCATCCGGTTGGAAAGATTTTTCACCCAGAGTTCTTTGTGCACCGATTGGCTAGGCTTATCCTCCTTCCTTTTGTCACTCTGATCCTTGGGGTTAGTTTGATATTGATTTTGGAGTTGCGTAAACTTCCTTATGTGCTGCTCTTTGGTTTTGTTGTGTTGTCTCAACTGACACGTGGCTTGGAGAAGACCAGTGACTCCAGGTAGAGGTCTTCAGGAAGCCCACACACACTGACCAATACCTGCTTTTTGATTCACACCACCCACTGCAGCACAAACTTGGAGTCATTTGGACATTACAGCACAGGGCCCAAGTGGTTCCTACAAGCGCAGAGGGAAAGGAGAAAGAAGAACAACACGTGCAGAAAGCCCTCTCCGTTTGTGGATATCCTAAATGGGCTTTCAATAAAACGAAGAGAGCCAAGAAACAGGACAACAGAGAACCAGAGCCCAGGAGAAGGGGTGTAACTATTCCTTACCTGGCTGGCGTTTCCGAAAAACTACAGAGGATCTTCAGACAACATGAAATCCCAGTCTATTTCAAACCCACAAACACTTTAAGACAAAAACTGGTCCATCCTAAGGACAAAACACAGAGCCACAAACAAAGCAATGTGGTCTACTCCATTCAGTGTAGTGAAGACTGCAGTGAGCACTACATTGGAGAAATAAAACAGCCACTTCACAAAAGGATGTATCAACACAGACGGGAAAACCAGGGTGGGCCGCAATCTGCCGTACATCTCCACCTAAAAGCCACAGGCCACTCCTTTGAGGACAGTGAGGTCCAGATCTTGGCCAGAGAAAAGAACTGGTTTGAGAGGGGAGTTAAAGAAGCTATTTTTGTCAAGAAAGAGAATCCTTCCTTGAACAGAAATAGGGGTCTCAGACATCATTTGTCTCCCATCTATAACTCTATCCTCAAACCTAAATCAAAACAAACAAAAAACAATAGGACTAGCCAGGACGTGTCCAGAGGTGTGAAAACACCCATCATGGCCCTGAATGGTTATGCTAACTACTCCCCCACTCCCACTCCATATTGAATAGACTCACCTGACTAACAGAAACTGTATTTAAATATGTGTTGTCTCAGAGTAATTTTCATTGTAATTAAGCTCCTCCCTTCAGGCAGATATAAAGCAGTGTCCGCCAGCATCTGACCAGAACTGAGGAAGCAGCTTGGATGAGCTGCGAAACGTATTCGACCAAATAAACTTTTGTCCAGTTGACAAATTGAATTTCTCCTTTTGCCATGGATTCTACCTGGACGACTGAGGGATTCTACACACATTTGTCCTCTGAGGTTTTATAACTATTTTTTATAAATCTGCCATTCTGTTTTGATCAGGTCACAAAAAGAGGAAAAGGTCTCGTGAAGGAGAGAGGACTCCAGAGGACATCTCAGAGCAGCCACTAGTCGAGGCTTGACTTTCCCCAAAGAAACTGCAGCTGTTTGAGAAGACAGGCGCATGCACTTTCAGAGTTTTATCTGAACTACACCGAGAGACACTTTAACCAGGACAGTGCAAATCCAATTGTCTAATTTTATGGCAGCATATTTGGCATTATTTAGAGAGTAAGAAAAAATGTATTTTTAGATGCAATGTTACAAATCATTTAAGTAACAATTGCTACAAAATGGCAACGGATAGTCTAACATATTTGCAAAACTTTAAAACATGTTTTCCTATTTGTTTTCTAATCTCTAAATGAGCCAAATGTGCCTGAAAAGTATTTGGCTTTGAGTGCAATAACTATGCATGGCTAAATCAGGACAAACTGGGACTAAACCAGGAATGAAACTAGAATGAAGAACAAACAGAAGGACTAAAAATGTGCCTAAATGAGAACTGAACCAGGTCTAAACCGGGACTAAAGAAGGACCCAGCACTTAACCAAGACTAAGACTAAGAACCAAGACTCGAGCATACATGAGATGTACTGCAGAGCATACATGGAGATGTATGCTCTGCAATATTCCACAGTATGGCATTAAAGGTATCTATCTCCACTGGGAGAAATACGAGGTGAAATAGGTGAAGGCACCAAGTTACAGATCAAAACTGTGGCGAGATAAGGCCACCCACTGTAAGTACATATTTTTAAATGCTTTGTGGACCCCATGAGAAAAGTTACGACATGCACCTTTAAACCAAGTTGGAACTTGATTTGAACTGCAAAAACTCCTACATGTCACTTGTGGGAAAAAGTGGAAGTGGTATTAGAGGTGGGTGAAAATGTGTAATATTTAATATCAAAAATGCTAAATTATAGTACATTTAATATACTTAATAATAGAATTAAGCAAAAACAGTCAAAAGGCTGCAAAATAATGTGATTAATGAAAAACAAACGACAACTGCAGCATTTCAATTTTTTCAAAAAGGTATAGTAATTAGTTAATTAATTATAGAATCCGTTTTTGTCCAAACCATCAACAGGAACATTTTAGCACATTTCTGATGAATTGCAAAAATATCTAATTAGCCTATCCTTTTTGTTCAGTCCTCCGCAGTATTGAATACATACTAAAAATACCTCATTTTAAATAATTATTTTAATAGGGTTAGGGGTTGTGATTAGGCTTAACATTAGAGGGCCCATATTATGCTATTTTCTGATCTATGTTATCATTTTAACGCAAACATACCTGGAGTTGTGTTTTGTTTCATTCACACATGTTTAACACATAAACCCTGCATATTTAGGCTGAGTTCTTCTCTCAACAGAAACACTCTGTTCCACCTTGTGATGTCATGTGGTAATACAGGAAGTGCTCCACTGTGTTTTAAACTCCATACACCTTCACCAGAATCATTTGGATATTGTCAGCCCTGGAATTGCCAATCTCTACTTAAATAAAGGGAAAAAGTAGCTGTTAACTTGAAAACTACCACTACCTGACACCACAAGGTGGAACAGAGCATTTTGAGCTTTAGAGATGTAAACACACAAATAATAAAAAATTACTGTGAATCAATTTCGCTTAATATAGGATTTTTAAGAATAACCTCGTAAAACAGACGTTATTTATTTTAAATGCTTTGCAGTGGTCCAAAGTTATTCCTCACTTACCTCTTCCGCATTCCGAGCATGCTCAACTACATGGGACAAAATCAGGCATAGCCACTTGAAAGATGATTTGAAAAGCTGGAATAGTCAAATTTATAATATTTATTTATTCTAAAATGTATGGAGTGTTCCACAGAAAGTATATAATTAGGCATAACAATCAAGCAATGAGAGACATTACTAGGCTTTTCTTAAGCATGGGTGTATGAGTCTTCCAATTTACATTCAAACTGAACTGACGATATGTGGCTGAATTGAAGACACTGACTGTTTATGGGTAAAACTGTAAAAATATGCATCCTTCTGCTTCCACCTTTTAAGCTTGAATGTAAAGGAATGACTATGAATGTAAGAAATGTACAAACGGTCAACAAATCATTTTATATTAAAGTTTAAATAAATATATTCTCCCTGTTCCTTGCATGTTATCTGGAGGAAGTGAATCCAATTCATTTCACTTTCACACAACAATGTGCAGCTGTATTTGTCTTACATGGTTTTTGATATATTTTATTACTGAGTGTCTCAAAATCTGCATCATTTAGACAGTTTGAATAATTTGCGGCAATCATTTAAAAATTGCAGTAAAAATGTTAAATGACACAAAGTGAATGTACACTCTCATTATTGTCTTGTTTGAAATGTAATACAGGATTATACTATTTAAAAAGTACAAAACTACAAAGCTTGGGTGTCCAAAGTAATTTAAAAGTATCTTAAATGACTTAAATTAATAATATAGGTCAATCACTTATTTATCAGTTATTTTCACATATTTACTCCATAGATGTAAAAGAAACTCAGACTACGCCTGTTTTTGCCTTGGTCTCATCTGGGCGTGGTAGGGCATCCAGGTCATCACTCACTGCCCATGTCGTGTTCCAATCCCCTTGTCCTCCACAGGCATGTGTTCTCCAGTTGGTTAGCATATGGTTAATTTACCATTTTGCTACACGCATATTTAAGCGCTTGCATCACTGTAAATAAGCAACTCGTAACAAGTAGTTCAGTAAATAAAATGTAGGACACCATGTTCTTTTACACAAACGTTTGTTTCCAGATTAGCTAATCGATAACTAGCAAAAGCATTGTAAATGTCTTCAGAGGTTTTAACCATGTTATAGTTGTTTCATCTTTTTATGTAGTTATTTAACACAAGGACAGTGCACTGAAAAGATGCTCTGTGCCAGATACTTTCCATCTGCATACCTTCTCATTTACCCTCTCAGAGTTGTATTTGGAGTGATTTGTGCATGTTTGAGCAATCTTTAATCACTTATTTTCAAGATGCCACATTATTTTGCTGTCACCAGCATAAACCCACTGCTCTGTGCTTACTTCGTTCTCCAAGTTTACTTTCTTAATCGATGATACTCGTAGGCTTAGGCAGCACTGCATAAAAAATATTTATAATTTATGTGTATTTATATAATTTCAACTTGAATTTGAAAAAAATCTGCTACTTGTGTGATCCGCAGCTATCCATCTGAGGTGCTGATGACTTAACGGCTCTTTGTTCTAAATAAAATGGTAAATCAATCAAATGTTGTTAGCACAAAGGGGATCATTTGGTCATGTCACCCAAGTCTCAGCTCTGTCCCAGAGTGAGAAGGACACCCAAAGGTTAGCTGCCAGACTAACTAATCGACAAATAATTGATAATAGGCTTTAAAAATACACAACATGATTCATCTTCACTCTTTTTTAAAGGTTTATTGTTATGAAATGGTGAGATTGATTCAAATTCTTGAACTATAATGAAGTTATATTATGTGGTTGCAGTGATACATAAAGAATAAGTAGTATCAGCAGTAGTAATAGAATCTGGCACATTTTTACTTCAGATTTACATTTACATGTAGTACCTAAGCCTGTAATGAAACTTGACTTCTTTGTCATATGGATGCATAATTCCAAATCCCCACCGTCTGTGATCGATTTGTGGTATCTTCTCCTCTGGATTCATCAGCTCAAAGTCGAAGTAAACCAACACGAGAAAAATAAACTGCTTGAGCTCATTGGTGGCAAAGGAGCGACCAGGGCACTTGGATACCCCGGACCCCCAAGGCATGTTGTAATACTTGGTCTTCTGACCTCCTATGTAGAAATCAGTTTTCTTAGTACCTTCTGAAGTGAGGAAGCGTAGTCTGGATCGTACTTGAAGGTGTATGGGTCAGGATAGATCTCAGGGTTAACATGAACAGAAACATAGGGGAAAACAGCCATGAGGTCTCCTTTGCGGATTAAAAACTCACGAGTATCAGCCATTTTCAGGGTCATAGCTTGAAGGACACCACAAGGACGCCACAAGGCGAAGAGTTTCTTCAACAGCACTGTCTAAAACTGGTGTTTTCCTGAGCATTTCATAGGTTAGATTAACTGGAGGACCACCTGGTTGGACCTCCTGCGCAGACTGCTTAAGAACCTTCTCTACTTCTTTTCTCAGAGCCTCCATTGCAACAGGGTCTTTCATAAGGTAGAAGAAGCCAAAACGATGAAGGCCCAGTGTTGCTCTGAGATGCCCAAAGTAATACAAACATAAATCTGTCTACCATTGACTCTGGCATACCTTGCTCTCTTCGCAAGTTGCACATGTCCCGTATCTAGCCACTAACATTGTCTTTGCTTCTCATTTTTTTCATGGACAACGCATCCCAAAAGTGACGCTTCAGTCTCAAAGCCTCTTTCCTTCCACTTGGGGGTAGGAAACCATAAACTAAATTAGGAAAAAGCTGGTCGTATCTGCGGAATTCATGAAACAAGGCTTCCGATTCAATTATGTCTTTAATCTTTGCTTTCTCTTCATCTCCTTCAGTCTTTGATGTTGTGGTGACTTTTCTAAATAAGCCCATAACTTTCAAATGGAGTTGGTGCAAAAGTTTTCTTTTTCCCAAAGATTATTTGCAAGATTATCTTATCGACAAATAACACTGAACACTGACAAACATTGAAAATAGATTAGCCTACATAGTGCATGAGCGGCTATATAATCTTCATGCTTTTTAACTGTTTATTGTTATGAAAACGGGAGATTTGTTCAAATACTTTTGTGGTATTGACAGTGAAGGCAAGACAGCAGTAGCGTGCCCATAGTGTTGCACCCCGAAGCCTATAATTTATTAACCTTTATTTAAACAGGGAGACCATCTGAGAGTCTAGCTCTCTTTTACAACAGTGCCCTGTATACACACAAAGACAATTCTAATGACAATAATATTAAAAACAATAAAATAAAATGCAATATAAACATGAGGCATTCCTCAATTAATAAAATACACAATATTAAAACAGTCACACTGGTCATTTAAAATAGAATTTAAAAGAAACTGAAAACAGTCCACAGATGAAAACTTAGTAATTGCAATTTGTTCCATCTGTATGGGCCTTAGTAATTAAAAGCACTCTTACCCAGTTCACTTCTATTCAACAAATGGAACTTGTAGTATAAAGTGGTGCTGTGCTCTAGTGCTGTGTGCTGGATATTGTGGTTTTAAAAGTGACGTAAGGCGAAAAGGCAGTTTCTTTAAAATGGCTTTATGTATAAAAACTAGACAGTGTTGATCACGTCTCTGTGATCCTAGGGGTGCTGTGGCGGAGACTACAGGCTCAAGATGGAAACATGTGGGCCATTCATCTAGTAATTCCAGTGGAGAGAAACAATTTTCATTCTGTATATCAGAGAGGTACTCTTCACCAGCTGGTTCAAACAATGGAAGGGAGTGTCTTCTTCGCACATTCCCTTTCACCACTGAGGCCCATGAAGTGGCATTAGCTGGGTGAATTTGAGCATAACTGGGTGGTTCTTAAGCAGCAAGTCTCTTGTAGTTTATCTTGCCTGTGGAAAAGTTCATGAATGAGGCCTTCTTGTCTAAAAAGGTCAGTTTTCAGACTTCAGCAGCACTTTTTACAACTAGGCCTGAGCATTTCGGTTAGATCGACTGGAGGACCTCCTGCCCAGACTCCTTAAGAGCTTCTACTTCTTTCCTCAGAGCATCCATTATACCAGAGTCCTTCATAACGACAGAGGAAAAGAGGAGCTTATCATTGACTCTGGCATACCTTTTTTTCTTCAATTTGTGTCCCATATCCAGCTGTTTACAGTGTTTAGCAAAAAAACATTTAATCATTTCTGCTCAAACTCTCTCTCAGCCTAATTCATAGACTATAATGCTAATCGATAATACACAGTTTTTGAACTGAGTTATAAGACAATGGTTGAATCATAAAATGGTTGAATTATAAAATAAAACCAAATAGTCTAACAAAAAACAATTTCAAAGAAAAACATTAACAAATCCAATTCTACCATCAATCTAGAAATGCACATTGCTCCCCCTCTCAGATTGTGGCCAGCCCCTCGCAATATTTAATGTCATTAATTGCTTGACTTATAATCATTCTAATAATTATTTAGGTTAAACATAGGATAATTCAGTGCAATACAGATTCATGCCCTTATTTTCAGTTGTGAACATTCAATGTATTTTTGTGCCTGGGTGCTGCTTCTCTCTTGGTTCCATCAGCCGTCTGTTTGCCTTGCCTTGGATTGGAAAGAACTGACTTTGCAAGGCATGACAATGTACCTTGCATTTGAGAAACAACCACAAACACAGACCTTCTTTATACTGATTTATATAAAGCTACTGGATTCAAATCAACCAATTACAGTGCGAGATTTGCAGAAGTGCCCGCCTTTCTTTGAAAAACAGCCAATGGGAGTATTAGGTGGGCGGGGCCTGTAGCACAACAGCGGAGCATTCAAACCGAACATGGCAGCTGGGAAAGATGTCAACGAAAACACGCTAAATAAAAGGTAAGATTTACACAATATCTAGCGAAAATACAGCAGATTTTACAGTAATAAATTAGCTTTCACTGTGGTAAAATGTGACGCTCGATATGGTCGGGAAATTAATATAAAATAAAATAGTTGTGTGTTCATGCGTGCGTACTGCCTCGTTAACTTACTAGCCATTAAGATGCAGATTTCCCATAGAAATCAGGAATAATATCTAAAAACATTTGATGGTCAGTAATCATTGTACAGACATATACATTGTTCTTTTAACAGTGTTGATAAAACGTGTACAATGAAGTGAAACCTTAGACTTGCTTTGGATAATCACTGAGTGCTGCGAAAGTTCTTTGCAGTGTTGTCAGTGTTGTGCCAGAGTGCTTTGGGAAACAATAATACTGAGTCTGTAACCTCTTCCACATTCAGAAATGTCATCTAGATTTTACTCCTTTCTAATAATAAAACATATTGTATTTATTTACCTATTATTATACCAGTATTTATCAGTACTCAGTTTATCAGTGAAAGAACATGGCAATATTTTTGCCTGCCAAAATGTCAAGTAAAAGCAGTCTCTTTATATTAATAAATCTCTTTATATTAATAATAGCATAATTATACAGTGCAGCTATGGTCTGGTGGGTTTATCTACGAACTAGGGATGAGTGATGTGACAAAATGCATAACATTTTTTTCCCTCATATTGACTGACCACAATACTTCTATTCTATTCTATTCTATTCTATTCTATTCTATTCTATTCTATTATATTATATTATATTATATTATATTATATTATATTATATTATATTAAACGCATTCATTACTATTTTTCTGAACATGAACAATACAGAATTTGAATAACTGCAAATGACAAAGGATTGGCTTTGGACCTCTTTGATTGAAAAGGCCCAACCATATTACTGACAATTAAATGACTCTCAGTCTTAATTCAAATTTGACTGTATTCATTGTTTTCTTACCTCTGTTTCTCCAGAGTTGCCGTGACCACAGTGAAGATGCCTCCTGCAGACTCGACCCCTCACACTCCTCTCGTCTTTAACCCAGACTTCTTTGTGGAGAAGCTTCGTCATGAGAGTCCAGATGTGTTTGTGGAGGTGGTCCTGAGTAACGTGACGCGCCTCATAGACCTGCCCGGGACAGAGTTCTCTCAGCTGCTCGGAGAGGACAGCCCCAAGACCCCAACAGGCTCCAGCACAGGCTTTTTCAGATCTTTCAACTTCCTCAAACGTAAAGGTGAGAAGGGAATTTAGGCTGTTTATTGGATTGTGCAATTATATGCATGTTTTCAAATCAGGATTCAGTTCACAGTGCAAATTTAAACATGTCTTGGAACAAACACACAAACAATGTACACAGACATGTCTTGGAACATTGAGGAAAGACGCTACAGTTCTTTCATGTTTAAGTTAGAAAAACATGCATCCTTACCCTGAGCGAGCTTGCATCTCCACAAACCTCCACAAAAATACTCTTGCATTAGGGCATTCTGCTTGTTTCCATGGAAATGTTGTTACTTTGGCTATAATCCTCCACAGTATGGCATAAAACTGATTTGTCTCCATGGAAAATGATTAACTTTCATGGCTTCATGCAGGTGACATTCTTTCTCCAGAAAGTTATGTACCTTTTTAAATAAATGGCTTAACCATCAACATGTCTATCTAAGGCCCACTTATTAAATTACATTACATTATATTATTTTCAAGGCCCTTAAGGAGGTGCTTGCATCACATCATGACTCAATAAAACATTTTATTCTTATATATATCTTACAGTGCATGAAGTGCATGAAGCCATAATTCCCTCCTTTGCAGATAAAGGCGTTCTCTTTGGGACTCAGTTGAATGAAACCTGCATCTCTCAGATCTACCAGCTCATTGAATACCTCAGCAAGAGTAAGTGCAGGCACTTTTAATTACAAATGTGAATGATGTAGCTGATGTATCTGAGTGTCTGTAAAATCTGTTGCCTTACACATCAAAAGTGCAGGTAGAGGATCCAGCTGTTATGAGTGTATATATGACATAGATGTTTTGTCTGTTTGCCTTAGACCTGCACGTGGAGGGTCTCTTCCGTGTCCCGGGGAATAGTGTGCGGCAGCAGACCCTCCGGGAACTGCTCAGTTCTGGGGCAGAAGTGGACTGGAGCTCAGGAGACTTTCATCCAAATGACGTGGCCTCTCTGCTCAAGAGTCTTCTGGGAGAGCTGCCCGAACCCCTGCTCACACACAGACACTTCCACGCTCACCTCAAAATTGCAGGTACATGATAGACAGTAAATCTTTATTGTCACTTAGATTAGAACATGCAAAAAAGAAATACTAATTAACTGATGGAGTGTCGTAAGAGGGGGGCAGTACAAGACTTATATCCAGGAAAAAGTCCTTACTTCACTTCTTATTTGGCTTATTAAGTCTTGACTTATTAAGCTTTTTTTTTTATTAATGGTTATGGGCCATAACCATTGTCTGATCTTGTCAGATCTTAGAAGCTTAGCAAGGCTGGGCCTGGTTAGTACTTGGATTGAAGACATCTGAGAATACCAGCTGCCAGCAGTGGCTTTAGTGCATATTGTCATTGTGTCCTTTGGCAAGACATTTCACCCACATTTCCTAGTCTGGATGTGGTGAGTGAGTAATTTGTGATGGTTGGAGGGGCCGATGGCGCAAATTGGCAGCATCACTTCCATCAGTCTACTCCAGGACAGCTGTGGCTACAGTAGTATCTTATTACCACACAATGTGGAGTGAATGAATAATGCTCAAAATTGTAAAGCAACTAAATGTCTGGAAAAGCCTCATAGACTAATGCATTATTATTATTATTATTATTTAATTGAATACACAAATATAATGCCAGTTTAAGGGTCAACAGGACTAAACAAGGCACAAATCAGGATGCAGCCACATTTTCCCAGTCCTCATTAGTTGAAAGCAGCTGGAATACCTGTTTCTGACGGCACACATTATATTTGATTGCACTTCCTCCTCCCTCTCTTCAGACATAACCCTCTTTGATGAACATGGGAACAAGACGGCTGTGCCGAATAAAGAGCGTCAGATCGAGTCTCTGCAGCTTCTGTTTCTGCTGCTGCCGCCCACAAACCGCTCACTCCTGAAGGTGCTGCTGGACCTGCTCTACCACACGGCCAAACTCCAGGACAAAAACAAGATGTCCACCTTCAACCTGGCCCTGATGTTCGCCCCACATGTGCTCTGGCCAAAAAATGTGAGTAGGCAATATACAAAAGTATCAGTCAGATCACCATTTTAGATTTTTTATACTGGTAAAATAAATGGTTAAATCCACCTGTCACCTGTCACCTATCATCCAGTGGGGGATGATGGGTTGGTCACAGTGTTGTAAATGGTTATTGCCGTACACATCTTAAATATAACTTAAGTTATTATTAGAAATGTAAATGATACCTATAAAGTTTGTTATTATAGCATTTTTTGTTTTATTTGTTGTATGTTGTAGATGAATGCCAACGATCTGAAGGACAATCTGAAGAAACTGAACAACAGCATGGCCTTCCTTATCAAACACTCACAGAAGCTCTTCAGGGTCAGGAATCTGTGTTTTAAAAGTATTATTTTTTATGTTGTGATCCCTTTCAAATACCTTCCTCTGATGCTTTAGGCTCCTGGTTACCTCAGAGAATTCGCCAAGCAGCACTTCAGTGGGACCAATGTTCTACAGAGCAAGGTGAACTTAAGGGACCTTATTACAGCTTTGCAATTCATCAGATTTTAATAGAATCCTCATCTGATTTGTTTACAAGAGTTAATGATGGGGCGGGGTTATCACTCAAATATATTTGGGAAAACATGCATTATTACTGAGAGTGGGTTTGCCTCTGCACAGATCTGACCTGTCACTTGACCTTGTTGGGGCAAAGCAATAACTTTTCCATAGAAATAGAGCTGCAACTAACAATTATTACTAGTCAATTAATTATTTCTATTTTACTTTTTTAAAACATCCATCCATTTTCTTCCACTTTATCCGGGGCTGTGGCTTCTAAATATATAAAAAGGACTAGTCACAGTTATTCCGAGTAATTGTTGCAGCCCTCATTGAAACAAGCATGTGGTGGACCCTGAACCCCCCAAAAATACATTTTTTCACTTTTTTGTAATTGATCAGAAAAATAATTACACAATTGCACAGCCTCCCTGACCTGTCCTTGTTGTTTCAGGACGACCTGGAGCTCCTGTCCCTGAACGCCTCCCCGGTACAGAGGAGAGCTGTGCCCCAAAAGAGGACTGCGACTGGTGCTTTAGCTCAGGACCACTGCCCCTCCCCTGCCTCCCAGTACACAGAGGACGCCCTCAAAGAACTCTTCAGACACGTCAACAACAACATGCCCGACTCTGCTAAGAAGAAGAAACTCGTCCGCCAGGTCAGTCGATGGATTGAGGTTCATATGATGTAGTTTTTATAGTTTAAATTGAGCTGGAGGACAGCTCAGAATTTGAATGCAGATGTTTTGACCTAGTTATGGTTAGTGTCTCTAATTACTGGGCCTATCAACAAGAAACAAACTAGCAGTGACCGGTTCAACGTCTTCTCAGGCTAGTTTACATATAATATTTTGGTCCCAATTATTACTGTGTGCCTTTTTCCTTTGGTTGATGTTTATTTATTGCAGCTCATGTTTGTAGTAAAATTGTTCATTTAGAAAGGCGTTTAATGGGATAATCCTGCTTTAGGTAGCAAAATATTACAAATCTATCACCTGTCGGCCAAATTTGCTGTTTTGAAGCCAAAGCAGGTGACCTACGTGAATCATGTAGATTCGATGAGAAAAGTTTCGGGGTGGGGGGCACCACGGACTGTAGGGGCACGAGGCACCACGGACTGTAGGGGCACACGGCGGAACTCACTGTCAGCTGTTCATTTAAGTTAACACCCATGGGTCTGACTGTGTGGGGCTGTCCATAACTGTAGCTCTGTATTACAGCCTGTACATTTGCCTATGGCCTTAAGCAGCGGTTTATGTCCTTCTCTTGAATCCTTTAACTGTGACACAGTAACATAATCAGACAAATACACTTTTTTATTGGTCTAACTAATAAAAACAACAGGTTGAATCTTTATGGAAAATTTGCATTGAGCAAATTGCTCTATAAAAAGTGATAAAAAGTTATAATTTAATTAACTGATTAATCAAAAAATTAGTCATTAGATTAATCGATAAGAAAATAATCATTAGTTGCAGCCCTACTGTCTACAATTGCAAATTATATTTGTAGTTGATGGTATGTTTCGATGATGGTGGAAAACACTTAAAAGGTTGGTTTCTTTGCCCAAAAAAACAAACAAACAAAAAGTCTTCATGATGGAAGAATAGACAACGCACACACGCACACGCACACGCACACGCACACGCACACGCACACGCACACGCACACACACACACACACACACACACACACACACACACTTCTCGCCTTTTTCATGCTTGATCACGTGTCAGCGTCGTAGTCGGCCCAGAAAGTCCCAGTGTTTGAACTTTTATTTACAGAACAGAAAAAGCTGGATCGGTGCATCCCTAATCTTGACAGGTCTATATGTGTGTGTTTATAAAGTTGGTGAAACAGACTGGAACCCCGACCTCTGACTGTCTTCAGGTCTCTGCAGGTTCCAAAAAACATCCACGATCACGCTCCTTTGGGGGACTCATCAAGGTACTGCAGCATGTGATGGGAAAAATAGCTGTTTGGTCATGATTTGATATTGGTTTAGTCCCACTTTAGGCATGGTCTAGTCCTGGTTCAGTTCTGGGTTTAGTGCCAGTTTAGTTCCAATTTTGATCTGTTTAGTATACAAGTGTGAATGTACCCTTAATGAATCAAAATGCTAGGGCCTTTATAAGGATTTACATGGGCCATAGGAGAAAGGAGAAGGCAGGGAGGGATTAAGATCGAGTTTGGGAGTGACAGTTTAATCTGCCTTTTCACTTATGAACATGTGGTTTACTAGAAGTCGTGGGCATATAGAAGTTTTTGTAGATCCTAATCTTTTTGAAAGCAGACATTTAATGTATCATATTTTGTCATATCATATTTTTAGCGTAAAAATCGTGGTGACCAGCTGACTGCAGAGAGAAGACTTCGGCATATTTCTCCAGAAGTGGGTGTGAGAATGGGGAGAAAAACAGGCAAAGAAAATGTTTTACTGCAGGCTGTGAGTAACCATGGAAACGTCATATTTTCATTAATGTCTGTGTTACTTGCTTGTATCTTAATGTATTGTATCCACAGGTGAACAGTCCAAATGGTCATCTTATTGGGAAGGCGGGGCTAATAGTAAAAAACCCAGACTTTAAGGAAAAAGTTGTCAAGACTTCAAGGGTAAGTTGTATCTAGTTGGATATCTACTCTACCTTGTAATGAAGCCATTTATTGTAAATTATGCTCTTTTTTTTTTTTTTTTAAACGTATTTCTCACTTTGTTAACGCAGTCCGAGCATCCAGTTATTTACTGCAATGATTTTATAAGGCCATTTCTAACAACAACTAGCATGCTAACAGTGCTTTCACTTTATAATTAAGACAACAAATATTTTAATTCTCTTTAATCCTGGTATTTCACTCATTTATAATTGTTAACGGGTGTAATGTATATGCTTGGACATTAATTTATCATACAAAACCTCAGTAGAGCTTGCAATGATTTCACCATGCAGAGTAGTTAAGCAGTTTAAATAACAAAATAAAGTTGATAAAGTTGTTTCTTCCCCCATTTTTCTCTGCTCACTGTCCATCAGATTAAGCCTACCCAAAAATATTGGTATGTTTTTGTTTATAAAACGTGATCCTCAGAAAAAAAAAAGTTGACTGCCTGTGTTCTTTTGTTTTCAGGCTTCCCCACTGATGCCCCACTCCTGTTTCTCTCCTCAGGACGTCTCACTATGAGCCCACACTTGTCACTCTCTTTTTTTCTTAATCTTTTCTTTTTATTTTTAACGAGTTTTAGCTGTGACTATAATTGTTTGGAACTGAGAAATCAAACCATGGCTCAAGTACCTATTTGAACTTTTTGTTGGTATAGCTAATGTTACTAGAATTGTATCTTAAATTATTAACCTTTAGACATTTAATAAACTCTGAAAGTATAATGCCTGAAATGTTCCACAGTATGCTATTAAACATATATATTTTTTTTAAATCTGCTGATTCAAAAGAAAAAAAACAAACAAACTCTAAAAACATGGATTCTTACTGTGAGCACTTGGTTTGGTTATGCCACCTCCATGGAAATAGATTTTTTATTTTTATGCCATACTGTGAAACATTCCAGGAAAAGCAATGACATCTCCATGCTGACGTGGCAAACCCTCCAACAGAAAACTTACATAATGCACCTTAAAACAAAATTGGGCACAATAAAGACTGTTGTAACGTGCTATGTAAATTTACTATATAAATAAAATAAATTATCATATTGTACAAACAAATACCAAAACTTTTGAATCCTGAGCAAACATGTTTCAGAAAAACACAAAAAAATATATAAAATACATTTATGATATTGATTGGATCATATTGTGTATTACCAGTTCAATCTAATATCACAAATGTATTAATACACACATACCTTCTTCATTTAGAGTCTTGACATTGGTTTGGTTTCTTTGTTTCATAAATACTTTTAAACTTGTGTTGTGTTGCTGCTGTAAATAAGTAACCACTACCTTGTTGAGTCTAGTCTGGAGTATTTATACATGTACAGAATAAGCCTCTTTTAATATGACTTTTATAATGTTTTTGTAACATTGGTATGGTACAAAATGATCAAATGAAAAGCAGGCATAATATTGCTGCCTCTAAAAAAAATAGTTTCTGCCACTGCTCTGGTGGCAGTGGGTCAGGGCTGGCCATTGCCGCTTGCGGTTTTAATTTTGTTTTTATTTTGTTACTGGGATTGAATTTGGTCAGTACATTTGTTTGATCATATCTACGTTAAATGTGAATTATTACAAGAGTTTGTGGATTTTTGGGTGATTTTAAGAAGCTGTGAGTCGTTGGTTACAGAAAGTTGGGAAAAGGTTGTTCTATGGTGGTTTGTTGAAAATGATGGTCTTAAAAAAATGGGTCTGTATCAAATAAACACTTGTGATGTCATGTGGTACAGGAAGTGCTCCACTGTGGTTTTTAAACTCCATACACCTTTATTAGAATCATTTGGGTGATTTCAGCCTTGGAATTGCCCGTGTTGGGCATTATAACTGCCTGTGTTGGCAATTCCAACTAAACTACTACTAAAGACAAAATGTAGCTTTACTAGTACCTTATGACATCACAAGGTACAGAGCATTTTGAGCTTTGGAGATGTAAATCGACTAATAATGGAGGATGACTCAAATGTGTGAATGAAACAAAACAAACCTCTAGGTACGTTTTTAATGAGGTAACATTATAACATGGTTTATATTATACATTTTAACATGGCTCGCAAGAGTCAGTTTTGTATAATATAGGACCTTTAACTTCAAAACTAATACAGGAATCACATACAGTTTTCATATGTTTTAAGTGCAGGGACAGCAGTTTTAATTCTAAAATAACATTGTTTGCAGAAGACATTCAACATATTTGCACTCTCAGTATTAGAATGTGATTATTTGTGTAGCCCTTGTTGAAAGTTTTACATTTGAGTCTTAATTTGCACATTTCAAAAGTACCAAAACATACATTTTACAGTCACTATGTTCACATGGACAGTAGTCAGTACGATTGTTGTCTGGTTATAGTCTGATTTCTCCGGAGAACTGCTCAAACCATTCTTGCTCCAAAGTTTGCAATTGGCCAACCACAGTTATTTAAATCTTATCTAAATAGCAGGTTATTGGGGTTTTATGTATGATGAAAATGTTGAAGGCATTTTTAGACTTTGAGGATTTTCAGTTTTTTTTAAATGTAGCACTTCAACAGATTTTGTATGAGTTTCTGTGTATGAAACACTTGGAGGGGTTGATGGTGCAGTGGATGTTGACATGAGGGTTCTGTGACTTGTATATGTGAGATGTTTTATTTTAGGAAAGGTTTTTGATGGGCCTGGGTGATATGGCGATTAAAAAAAATCTATTTTTCCCCACCGACTCCTCCTGTTGGTCAGTGACAGGTGGATTTAACCAATTACAGCGAAGCTTAAACTCTTTAATTTCCATTAGTGGAAGAAAGTGGAGGAGCTACTAACTACATGAATGTGATTACTTTTTTTTTTTGCCATATCACCCATCCCTAGGTTTTGAATAATTTTGATGGGAACATATACTTTATTGTACCAATGTCTTTTTAAATTAGATTATGAACTAATTTCTCTGTAAATGTTTGTTTGAATTACCTGAACAACTGTCTGTGTGGGTCAGATTCCTTTTGTAGCATGATACAATATTTAAATGATTCTTAGTCATTTGTTACACCACATTTAATATTTTTAGGCGTTTTAAACAGTTAATACTTATTTTACACATTGTCTCAAACTGAAGTGACTTACAAAGTTTGGTTTATTTTTGTATTTGATAATGACACTTATCAGTCCGCTTTGGATTAAAACGAGTTTCTCATTGCATCTGCCTGTTTATTTATACTTTATGTAAGCATTTTAGTTTTCCTCACATATTAAAATAGGCTGTATCCACTTTTTAGCAGTTATTAGAGAAAAGTGGTAGTGTACATTTAAATATCTTAACCTGTGTATTTTTATTGCATGCACTGAGAGATCTCTCTCCCACATTAATATACCGTAAATTAATTCATTCAATACAGTACACTAAAATTACTTATTACACACACACCTTACCTTAACACAAACAACACACAAAAATGATCTGACAGTATCACTTTTATTCATTTGAAATGAAAACCGTTAGAGGGTAATGCTGCCAACTGAACATGAATGCATTTAATCTAAGTACCATCACATTTTAACAATGCAACATTTTGTAGTTATAGTTGACTTGATACTTAAATGTATACCCCCATACAGGTATAATTATGTCTTATTAGTAATTGTAGATTTATGGTTGAGACAAAAACAAACAAAAGATCTTCAATTCTCTTGTTAAAAAAAGGATACTTGAAATGCATTTGTCTTCAGATGGCAGTATAACACTCCTGCACCTTACTATAGTTTATTGTAACAATGAAATGTACATTTGTTCTTAAGTTAATTCCACACCAAAATATGACATTTGACCCATTTAAGTTCATTACCCTGTGCATTTATTTGGGAGTGAATTCACTTGGACAGCTCATAATAGATATTTTGAAGATGGACATGTACAGAAGAGGAACAGTGAATTTAGAGAGAACCTTAAAATTGTGCTACTTTTTTCATTTATATTATGAATTAATCATTATTTAAAGTTTTCCAATTTCAGTCAAACCAATTATATATACTCAGTTGCATTTAGGAGGATTTTCATTTGCTTTTGACCAACATATAGAAGTAATATGGGGATATATTTATTTACACGATTAAATGTGTGTTCAAAATCAAATTTAAAGATACAGTATTTCATTAATTCAATTCATTAAAACTGTCTTCAGTGAACAGCAAGGACAAAAAAGTGCTTTTATTTTGCAATTGTTCCTTCACAAATTCTAGCTCCCTGACCGATTAAAGCTACAGCCAATCAGAGAAAAGAGGAGCGGAGCGGAAGCAGGAAGTGGAGGAGTGTATAGTGGTGTTTCTTATTGGATTTTAGTGACAGCTTCGTGGATGGATTGAGCTACGTAGTCGATGTTTTTGGTGGTGAGTCCACACATGTTGATTCGACCGCTGGCCATAAGATAGACATGTTTTTCCTTCACCATGTATTCCACCTGTTTGGCTGTTGATGAGACAAAACAAGAGTTAGACTAAAGAAAATCACGTTTAATATACAAAAATGAACCCTTACTACTGTACAAGTTACCCTGTAAATCACTATAACAACGGTCCTGTTTTTTGGATAATTTTGAAACCCAGACATTTGATAGTATATAGTTTAGTGTAACTCACGGTTGAGTCCGGTGAAGCTGAACATTCCGATCTGAGCCGTGATATGGTCCCAGGTCCCAGGAGTCCCCAGAGCCAAGAGCTTGGAGCGAAGCTGGTCCCTCATCAGCAGCACTCTGTCTGCCATGGTTTTCACGTTAGCCTTCCTACACAGGACATAAGCAGGGAATTCCTTCATTAACTATTATTTGATCTGTTATTTCATAGGTTTTCTTAAAGCTTTGTGTACAACATTGCACAATTTTCTCTATGCATAGGTTATACAGGGACAAAAATTTAAATAACTGATGATCAAGTTATCAAACAAACATTTGTAATTTTGGTCAATAACGGTCATGAACATATTAAATATGTGAAGCAATGCTAGCCCCAGTAAAACCCCCAGTGTAACTAAACTGAAGTTTGTTCTTGACAGACTTGTCATAGCAACATTTAACTCAAACATTTATAGGATGAAAGAATCACCACACAACTCTCGGCTTAACATTCACCTGGTGTAAGAATTTAATGGTCAGACATGCATTAGACAGGTTTAACTACGTAATAAAGATTTCACCAAACTGGAAAGTACAATGTCCCGTTCACACAGACCTCATTCATAGTAAACAGTAGAAATGGGGGTCCTTTACCATTCTGCGAAAAGCTCTGGACAGTTGAGTGTTTTGCTGACAATACGTGCGCCCTGAGACGGAGGGTTGGACCAGGTCGTCCTCACGATCTTCTCCATCTGAGACAGGGTCCTGGCCAGATTCTCACCGTCTTTGGCAACAACTGTGAGGTTCCCCACTCTCTCATCTACAACACAGCAGAGAAACAGTGAGAGATAGAATAAAAAACAAAACTAAAACACAGAATTCAAGTGGGTTGTGCCAATGTGGCACCATCTATCTAAAGTCAATAGAAACGGCACAATGTACTGGTATAACAAATCATACTTTTTGTGTTATGACCCACCAGTTAACTTAGATTAGAAGCAATAGTTATATTTTGTACAAAACAAAAGAATAAAACAGGGGCCCAAAACAGGCACATTTTTGCTTCTTTGTTTCTATTTTTTAAGCCTTTTAATCACCTCCTGAATTGAATGTGAAGGTATTCTAGAAAAATATAATTTGTTGAAATTAACCTAAATATTTGCATCATAGCTGTGCCGATTGACTGATGTTCTAATGTAAATTGAAGTACACATTCTTAAATTTCATAAGTTTTATTCTGAAAAGTAATCTGCTTTGCACTACTCAAAACTACTAAACTATGACAGGGGACTCACTGTAGAGGCCAAAGTTCTTGGAGAAAGACTGAGCCACAAACAGTTCAAATCCCTGAGAGACGAAGTAGCGAATGGCCCACGCGTCCTTCTCCAAACTCCCAGAAGCAAAGCCCTGATAGGCTGAGTCGAAGAAAACAAACAGGTTCCTCCTCTGGAAACAAAAACATGAACAATTCTTTTTAAGTTCTTCTAGGCCAAACGCAACTCTCTCAACAAATACACAGGAGTATTACAAAGCCTGCCCTATGCTACAAAATTAAAGAAGTTTAAAGAAGTGAAGTTTTTATTTTCCATGCATACTTTGGAACTTTTAAGTACATTTGGACAGCAGTACTAGAGGCAGATTAACAGAAATGGGCTGCAGCCTTGTGGAAAAAATGCTTTCAGGAATTAAAACTTTCAACTTTCCTCTTCTTCCCCTCACCAGTTCCTAATAATTAACAGTAGTATTTTATAACTGCAGTAAAACATGCAGTACTAAAAAAGGCCACAGATTGGCTCAAAAAGACAAATGATTTTGCCTGTTTAAAATGGCGATTACCTTCATGATTTTTGCGATCTTCTTCCATTCATCCTGTGTGGGGTCGGTGCCTGTTGGGTTGTGGGCACAGGCGTGAAGCACAAAGATTGAATGCTCTGGAGCTTTCTGTCAAATACACAAACAAGGTTTATGTAAGGAACATATCATTTAATCAACAAGCCAACAAATTATCGTTTTAATTATCGTTTTATTGTACTCCACTGCTATTGTTGTAACTCACTATAATTTGGCCCTTAAAAAAGTTGCACTATGAAACTTTTGTCTCCATGGAGATATTATTGGATTGACTGGAATGTTCCACAATATGGCATTGATTTTTTGAAATTATGGGTGCATTATTGTTCAAATGTCCTTTCAGAAAGGCTGGGAGACCACCAGAAAAGTTCTAGTACACTTCTCACCACAAGATGGGGTAAAGCGAATGTAATCTTGGGAATAATAAAATACATTTCAGAGATCAATAAAAGTTTAAATGCTGAAATTTAATTGAATGAAACAACAAACCTCGAGATCATCCAGAAGTCCATCCAGGTCCAGGCCTCGTTTGTTAGCATCCCAGTAATGATACGGACGGATGTCTTTGAACCCAGCATCAGAGAAAACACCATTGTGGTTCTCTGGAAGTGGATGGTTTGAAATTTTAACTGCTGTTTACTTAAACGTAGCACACTTCAGCTAAATACTGACCCCATGTGGGAGCAGAAACATAGACAGGGGTCGCCGTGTTGTTGGTTCCATTGTACCAGCGACGGAGGAAGTCTGCCCCGATCCTCAGAGCTCCAGTGCCCCCCAGACACTGCACCGCGCCCACCTGTAACTCATAAGGGTTCACTTTCACTACTTATTTTTATTCAGTTCAGATTTTTTCTTTTGACTAAGGTTATTTTAGATTTTGCCAAATAAAGGCAGCATTTATAAAATAATTACCAGACAATTGAGCGCACAACTAAATTTTAAAAGAAAAAAAAAAAATTGTACATATATAGGCCACACTTGTCTATAAGCCACACTTGTCTATAAGCCACACTTGTCTATAAGCCACACTTGTCTATAAGCCACAGGTGTCCACGTTGTAACTTGAGATATTTACATAGAAAGATGGTACAGATGGTAAGATTTTTTTTATGTTAAATTAAATACCGGTACATGCTTTTTATGAACAGTGCCTGTAACACGGCAGTAAAATGACAGTATTACAATAGGATTATCAGACTACATCACTGGGCGCTCTACTGTGCATGTCTCCTGCAGAAAGAGTCGCTGTCCTGTCTGGGATCATGTCTGTGTCTTGTAGGATTTCAGCCCCCCCCCCGGCTCTTCCGGCACTCATCTGCATTTAACGCATATGGGTCATTAAGACGTATCCCACTCACTAATGTTAGTTTAGCATCATAACTTATTTTATCATACAGCGATAAAGTGTTTTAGTGCACTGACAACAGCGCTAGCTAACGTTGCAACTTCATGTTAACCACACAGACAGTGGCGCTTTCTGCATTCAGGCTGTACATGCATCCGCTTGTTGGTAAACAAATAATCCGTCTATATATAAGCCGCATCGTTGTATAAGCCACAGGGTTCAAAGTGTGAGAAAAAAGTAGCAGTTTATAGTCCAGAAATTACGATAAATCACATTTTCCAAATAAAAACAAAAGTTTATTTGAGAAATCAGCTGAACCTGATCATTTTTATCCAGTGTCCTCTGGTGCAGTCATTCCCAACCTGGGGGGTCCCCGAAGTTCATAGAAAAGCGGTCTAAACTAGATTGAGTTTTAATGAAGGAATGGCATTTGAATTGCTTCTGAAGTATTTTCTAATCATTAATGTTCTATAACATCATTATTAACCAGAAAATAATTATATTTTCCTTTTATAAGACAGTGGTTTCTCAGGTGGGAGAAGGATGTTTGAATCGCCAGCATATTCACAGTTGGGGTCGCTAGAAGAAAAGTTGAAAAGCACTGCTCTAATGAGCCAGCCACATAACACATAAAATGTGCTGGGTCACTGCAGTTCCTCCCGAGCAAACTGCCCAACCGTTATTTTACCTTCCCTCATTCCCTCAGGTCTATGTCTGTTTATTACTAAACAGTTTTGCCCCTTTTAAACACAACACATTGTCCCCTGGTGGACGCTGCTCACCCTGTTCTCTGCGATTGCACTGCTGTCATCTCCCAGAGCCACTTTGGACGCCGCAGACCTGAACTCTGGCAGTCCCAGGATGGGAAGGTACTCGTGATTCAAACTCTCATCCTCCACAATGAGCCGCTCCACCTTCTTCACCACAGGCAACACCCACGGCTGGCAGTCATCTGTACGGTATGCTAAGAGAGACAAAAAATATACAATGTTATTTTTGGGCTGCATAATAATAATAATAATAATAATAATAATAATAATAATAATAATAATAACATTATTTCTGTTTCTATTATTATTATTATTATTATTACTACACTTTTCTGAACAAGTTCCTAAGTGCTTTACATACAATCACAAAAGAATATAAATTAAAAACACAGTTTAAAAAGTACTTAAGGAAATACAAAAATTCTGTGTGTGCCTTTTCAATCATCACAACTGCATAGATTTTATGATATCAGCAAAGTGTTCAGCTCTAGTTTGCAAACTAGAAACGGTATTACACATGGCTGTTTTTACACATTCTAATTTGGTAGTTGTTTTTTTTTACAGTATCCATTTTAGACAATTTTTTCCCCTCACTCTCCATGCCCTCCCTGTGTTACTGTGGTAGAGTGGTTATTCTGTCTCATGCCTCTCAGAAAGGAGGTTGTGGGTTAGACTACTGATCTCTCTGTGTGGACCCAAGTGCTCTCGTAAAGGACCTTAGCTGTGGCAATAGTATAAAACCATAAGCATGAAGCATAATCTTGTATGTGGGAGACCCTAGAATAGCACAGTAACGTGAGTATTAAACTTTGACTTGGGAATCTGAGGTTAAACTGAATCAGACTCTAAGATTCCACTGTACATTTAATTACTAAGAATCGTGTTGCAGCAAGTCAGGGCCACAGCTGCTAAGAGACAACAACCACTAGAGCAACCAAACACAATGTTGTCGTGCAACAACAAGCTCAGATCCCACATACAATTTAATCATGGTATTCTCCTCACAATAAAAGGATTATTTATTAGTCTTCAAGTCCCAAATGCAAAACTACGTAGGGTTAGACAACATAACATTGTGAATATTATTATCAGTAATATTACAGGATTTGTTCAGATACTGTTAATGGAAAAGTATTGTGATATCAGACCAACATTATTTTCTTACTTATTTATTTAATTTGTCAACTAGACAGAGTTTATTTGGTCGAATACGTTTCGCAGCTCATCCGAGCTGCTTCTTCAGTTTTGGTCAGATGCTGGCGGACACTGCTTTATATCTGCCTGAAGGGAGGAGCTTAATTACAGTGAAAATTACTCTGAGAAAACACATATTTCTTTACAGTTTCTGTTAGTCAGGTGAGTCTATTCAATATGGAGTGTTTACAGTTTCTGTTAGTTAGGTGTGTCTATTTCTCAGAGTAATTTTCATTGTAATTAAGCTCCTCCCTTCAAGCAGATATAAGGCAGTGTCCACCAGCATCTGACCAGAACTGAAGAAGCAGCTTGGATGAGCTGCGAAATGTATTCGACCAAATAAACTCTGTCCAGTTGACAAATTAAATTTCTCCTTTTGCTATCAGATTAGTTAGTTAAACTAGTGAAACAATAAAGGTTGCTATATGTTCCCACAATCATTATAAAAATATTAAAATGATATATGTTAAATTTATATATTTTTGTGAAAAGCTCATTTGTGAAAGTAGATTTATGTGGGCCATTATTCTTGGTAAATATCAATTAACAGCCACAACAATAAATAAATGGATACAAGTTTGTTTTTTAATCAACATTTTTACCTGTATGGTAGGTCCTCAGTATTGGGTGTGAGTGACCTGCATTTTTGACTAGGGATGGGACAATAAACAAAAATATCTTTTATTGTGATAAAAAGGGTTGACTATAATTGTTTGTGGGACATTTTATATAATTGTGATAAGTAGCATCATATATTATCACTAGAATGTGCAGAGAAAGTTATCCATGTTTTCTTCTAGATCACTGTTGTTTTCACTTATAACAAAGTACAATATTAAATTTAAATTAAAATGATTCATAAACTGTCAGCAACTTTAATCATTATTGTGATATAATCGTTGATCACAATTAATTTGGCCATGATAATCGTGACACCAAATTTCAATATCATTCCATGCCTATTTTTTGACTCCATAGGAACTCTGTGAATCCTGTATCAAGTATCACACAGTCAAAGTCATGCTGCGTCCCAGACAAGGGGCATTACAAGGTCAGTGCAGTACTAGTGAGGGTACCTTATCACAAAGAAAAGATATCTTGATATACTTTAAAACCAGATTCAAACAAAGACCAAATTAGAACTAAATCATATAAAATGGGACTAACCCAAACGCAACTGATCCAGAAATGCATGACATCTTTCCCATATGCTGTAGAGCTTCTTGGTGTGATTTAGCAATTATCTGCAAAATTCAAACTAGCACAGTGAGGTCAGCTATAGCCACTGTAGTGTAAACAAACTTACCAGAGCATACCAATAAAATACAGAGAGCTTTTCAATTCTGTTGTTAAGAGAAAGAGGACAACAAAACATATGCTGAATAGCCCTGAATTACTCCCTGTGGAACATTTATGGCAGAAGATGCAAATTTTAAGAGGTTTAGACAGTAATTGTTTGTAATTGTTCCAAAATAAATAACATATAAAAGCAAAGTGTTGACTTTACTGAAAAACAAAATGTAAAATTAACATCAGATCGTTTTTGGCCAATTAAGGAATAGAACTACTTATAAACATTGTTATAAAATAATGCAGGAATGGGGAGTTTTGTGTTTTTCTTGCACGATAAATTGTATTCCTTCAACAAGAAAAGACAGACACCAAAATTTACTTTTATGACAAGATTATAGCTAAAGCATACAAAAATCTCACCACTAAACTGAGCAGCCACGAGACATGTCACGCTTTTCCAAATCCCTTTCATTTCACAAACATTTGCTGCAGCTGTCAAACTGTGGGCTAATTTGTGGCTGCTAGCTCTAATGTTAGCATGCTGCAAAGGTCAAACCATTAACAACGACCGTAAATAGCCCTACGACAATAAATATTAGTTTTGACTGATATGAAAAGTTGTAGTAATAATTAGGATCCAAGTGCACTCTCAGGAGTCGTAGTTCTCCCATTCATTCTTCCAGACAAGGCTAACTTAGCATTAGCGTAGCATTAGCTTGGATTACTTTCATAACCCAGGCGTTTCGGTGAGGGGCGGAGCTATCGTAGCTCACTTGTTTAGTTGTTGGAATTACCTTGGAAAAAGGTAATTCTCAAAAACAAACAAACAATAGAGTTTATAACTATCAGAGGTTAGGGGAAAGTTCATTTATTTTTGCATAGGGTGATCACGGGAAATTCACACATCTTTGACTTTCAACTGTCACTACTGGCATAACATTACTTTTACTTTTAAATTCTACATTTTAATTCTAATTTAACAGTGTTTAAAATTTACTTCAATCCTAAAAGTATTTATAATCGTAAATTAACAATACAGCTCATAACTGTTGCCAAAATGTACATAAACTAAAACTAGACTCAATGGGACGAAATGCCAAGGATTTAGTGCGCTGCCGTTAGCTTAGCATTAGCTTCCCTTACCTCCGACTCCGAGGTTCACCTTCTGCGGATGTGGGTCCTCCCTGAAATCGGCCGTGAGTTTGAAGACAGCCACCGGCGGGGCTTGGGGCACGTCTGTGAACACCGACATAGCTCGTTGGCTCTGTAAAGAAAGGGAGTGCGGATGCAGGGAAGGATACACCGAGTCGTGGCTGAGCGCAGTGACCGGACGAGGGAGCAGGAGACGCGGGGAGCAGTTCAACCTTCAGCCGGTTCGGGACGGACACAAGGGGGCGTGGCGCAGGGAGCCAATGGGAAAGCACGCAAGACGGACGCAGTTGACAGCTAGCCAATCAGAATGCAATTTAAAAAAAAGGACACAAGAAGCAGCAATAAAATCATTAAGACTGATTAGAGATAACTCACACGAGATAATAATCTTTTATTATCAGTCTTAAAACCTATCTAATTAATTGATAGCGCATAGTCAAATAACCAAAAGATCCACAATAATAGGTTATACATACTAATAAAAATGTGCAGTAAAAATGCAGTAATAATGTATGCCTCAAAACGGAACGCACATTTTGCAATTATAGGATTTTTTTTTCAATAGTTTTAGCACATTTTTAAACTTGATTTCGTTTGATTATTTGATTCAAACATGTATCTGAACAGAGGCTCAGGTGGTCACATCATTTGGAACAGTTCTCATCAGTTCACACAGTTTTCAGGCTCTTTCTCAGAACACTTGACACAGCTCTCATTCACAAATACACATGATGAGTGAATACTCCTTGTTTTATCAATACTACAAAGTAAAGGACTTTGGCCCAAACTCTGTCACTTTCAATAAGAAATTCAAAGAGAGAAGCAAAAAAACTACAATTTGTCAGCATCAATAATCTAAAAGGAAAGGATTTCACACATAAGTCAAACAGGGAGAAGGGTCTCAGCAGAGAGTACAGACTGGGTGCATATAGAGACTACATATAGATATCTATATACACTGTGAGATGTAGCTTGTGTGATTTTCAAGAAAGTAGTGTTGGTGTATTTTTGATCAGATACTGCAAGATCCACTTTACAATAGTAATGCGTACATGTATATTTTACAGAATAGAATACAGACAGGTTTTAGACAAAAAAAAGCAATGCTTTTCCAGTCGAAATTTCATCCGTGTAAAGTGTGAACCCCAGTGTCAGTCTGCAATAAACCAGTGATTCTCTGTGGTCACTGAGAGCAGGACTAAATCTTCTGAGCTGCTCTGTCAAATGAATGAAAGAACACAGAAAAACACACGACCAAAGTTTGAGAGTTTTAACTCTGTCCAGTTGACAAATTAAATTTCTCCTTCTGCAAGGGTAAAAGTTGTTTTTGGGAGATGATCGATCACTTTAGAATAAAAAAACTGAATTTTGTTGAGAAATTTTGTTTAGGAAAATAAAAACTGTGTTTAGGATTTTGTGTGAACTGTTAACTTCAAATTCAATAGATAAATGGGCCAATGCGACTGGACAGTATTATTCCGCATGTCATGTTCACTAATTCTCCCACTTTATTTGTTAAAATAAATACATTCTTTTATTTCCCTTAATCGCAGAGGCAGGATGGCAAGAGTGGTGTTGCCTATAAATCTTTCCCCAGTAAAATTGGAGACAAGAGAGGATAAATGTTAACCACAGATGTATGCTTGATTCAACGCCCAAATCCATCATCATCATGCAAGGCTTTGTTCATTGTTTCATTAGTTTGCCAGAGGGATATGCATATGCCATAAAAGTATCTGCATTATTATACCATGCAGTCTTAACCAACAGGACTAAATTGGGCAATTATTAGCAAACAAGTTACAAAGAAAGAGGGGGTTTGCCATTATAATAATGTATGAACTATGTACGAACATTACAAAATGCTATATCATGCAATGTTTGTGTTGTTTTCGCCTCTTTATTGGGAAGGCTGCTAGTCAGTAACTGTCTACAGTTTGAAGTTTCAATATTTTTATGCCACTGGAATAAGGTGAGAGAAAGTGCATCGTCATAGTACCAAGTACCACTGAAGTTACTTGTTTAAGCCACTAGAGGGCAGTGTGTCTGCAGATAATACAATCAGAATCATGTTCATTTCCCACACCGCGTTGGACCTTACATGGCCTTTGCATGTCTCTCCTGCGGGTATTTCTGACCAAAACGTTGAGAGCTACTGAGAGATTGTGAAGTGCAAAAGTTTGTGTTATTAACATTTTAAAATAGTGGCTATGTTCACATGCACACCAGAATTATTGTTGTATATTATTATATGATTTGCCTACCTTTAAAATTGTTTAAATGATGTGCAAACCCCCAAATCTGATTTAAATAATCACCAGATGATTTAGCTGTTTACATGCCATTTTAACAGTACTTATATCTCAAAAAATCTGATAATAACCAGGTTTTGAGTGTGCATGTAATTGCAGCTAATGTTATTTAATTTAGTAATTCTTGCATTTTATTTTGCTTATTCAAAAAGTCAATAAGCCACTGAAACAAAGGTGGTGGTTGGTGGGCTGTTCCCAGCTCTGATCTATAGTGTGGTTGTGTCCTTGGGCAAGACACTTCACTCACCTTGCCTGTATGCACGTGGTGTGTAAGTGAGTAATTGAAGGTGATCAGAGAGGCCATTGGCACAGACTGGATGCCATGTGTCTGTCAGTCTGACTCAGGGCAGCTGTGGCTTCAGTATTTGGTATATATTTCAATGATCCAGCATAAAACATGAGTGATCAATGAGTGATTTTCAGATCAGTGCAATATAAATCAGATCCTTCATTATTTAGTAAGAAGCTTTTGTTATCAGTGGTGTTATCTTACTTAGCCTTTCTTTGGTTCAGTTTGGGCTTGTCCCTCTCTCAGGGTCATCTCCTCTCACCTCTCATTCTTGTCTTGAAGGGCAGTGAAAGCACGTGGCGTCTGCGCAGGGGCCACTAAATGTCCATCATGTCGACAAATTGCCTCACTCAGCTCCTGTTAGCGTCGTTAGCATTAGCCTTTGAAACCCTACACTGTTGATGGTTTGGAAGAGCAGAGGCCTCTAGCTGCTGTTTGAAGTCTTCAGGGACAACAGAAGATACGGGCCACACCAGACACAAACCTATAACATGGCACATAGATCAGACTGATTTCTTGGAGCTTTTAACCATGTTGTTATTCTGTTTGCATCTAAAAATACCTGGAGCTGTCTTTTGTTACATGAATGCAGGTTTAAAGATAACTTTCAGTGAGCTATTGTACTATATGGTAGCCTATTAAACTCATCAATAAGACTTTATTCGATCGGTCTTTTTATTGCTCAAAAATAAAACATCATACATTCTTATGTGAGCCAGGTCACCTCTCCATAGATCTGACCTGTAAATTGGCCTAGTGGCATCTCCTGCTTGTCTCTATAAAGACATAAGCTTAAAGCCGCACCGTGGAACAACTATCGCATCAAAGCAATAAAGTTTCCATGGCGACAAACAGGCGTGAGCTCCTGCACCAGAAAAGTTACAGGGCACCTTTAAATAATCCTGTTTGGTAATGTACCTCTTAATACACAAGCATCTGAAAGTCTACTAAAAAAGAAAAAGTGTTGCAAAGGAAGACAATTTCACCTGCTGCATATTTTGTAGAAATCCACACTATTAATAAAGATTTTCTGGGCACCAATAAAAATTAAGGATCTAAATTGTGAGGCGGTCACTCTAATGAAATATAGCATTAACTTTATTGTGTGTCAAGAAGATTTTCACACCAAATTATAACACATTGGACCCGAGTTGTTGTTTAGAGTAGCCTCTCATTTGGGTGTATATGGCGGAGTGTGTGGGCCTCAGACTGTTATTAAAAACATCAGTTATGATTGTCTTCCTCTGTCTCCACTCGAGGGTTTGATAAATGACCTCCACTTCCTCCTCCACCAAAATACACCTCTGTTCAGTCTGCAGCACGCCAACTCTCAACACGCACCAAAGTTACTTAACCAGAGATGGTACTTTTACTTTTACTTAAACTTCAAATCCTATTGTAGAACAGTGAAATATTTTTCCCCCAGTAGCTCTGTTAAAAGTATACCGTGTAACTGATGATGGTCAAACACCATTGTGATGTTATTGCTTTGCCTTGAATATCGTATTAAACCTGTATATATTAAAAATAGGTGTTTTACGGCTCAAAAACCTTGAAAAACAACTTCTCCACAGACATGGCTTTAACTTGCCCATCGTGGCATCACCTGCTGGTATTCATGGAAAAAGATAAATGTAATCTCATACCATGCACTTTCACACAAAGCATAAGATCTCCAGAATTTTCCTTTGTGTCTGATAAATGCAAGTGCACTCCAATTGTTTTAAAAAATAAAATAAATGCTGTAATACTAAGCAGTCTCACATTATGGCATCAAATTAAAAATAATAAAATAATACCTCCAAAGACACACGTTCTTACCTTGAGCAGGCTCGCCTCTCCACAGATTTGACTGTAACTTGACCTGGTGGTGTCTCGATCAGTTTAACCTTCAAAGTTATTAAAGTAAAAACAATATTTCTAAAAACAGCTATAAAATCTTGACCTCAGTTCCGAGTGATTCAAGGTAACAAATATTTTAAACCCCACGTGAAGTGAAGTCTAAAGTGCTGTTTGTGTCTACAGAAACTAATTGGTGATTTTCAGATTCTACAATGTGATTATGTCATACTCCAAGATGAGGCAAGAGCCAGCTTTCCCCTGATTACACTGTACTTTGTCATGAAATACCTAAAACGTATACACAAATGTTGAACCTGATCATTACTAATGCCTGACCCAAGAACCTGCTATATTAAAATAAAAATATATATATCAAAAAAGATGCTTTTCTTCATAGAGATGTTATTGCTTTGTCTGGACTGTTACACAGTATATCATTAAACCTTTCTATCTTCATGGAGACCAAACCGGACCAAGTTACAGGTCAGATCTATGGAGAGGCAACCCTGCTCACAGTCTGAATGCCTGTTTTTCTAGGTATTTTTGAGCTATAAAAACACCTGTAAATGAATAAATGTAAGTTGGAGCGGTTTAATGTTATACTGTGGAACATTTCAAGCAGAGCAATGGCATATCCATAGAAACAAGAAGGTAACAGACCCCCAACCAAAAAGTTACAAAGTGCACTTTTAAATATTATTGACCAAGCAATTACAGTACAGTCATTATACAGTCTTCGGCCATGGTGCTGTCATTTATAACAGTGTAAATGTACTTTCTTATCAGCCTCTTGAGCATGGCCCCAGATAAGAGGTGACAGGGGCAGGCAGGAGCAGACAGGAGCCACAGAGCAGGGCCTCCTCTGCTTAGCCCTACTCTGAGCTTGGCCTCTGGAGCTCAGATAAACAGAATTAGTTAAGTTTCTTAAAGAGGAAACTGCTGCTTTTACTCTGTCAGCACGAGGGTTATCTGCTCCAAGGCCCACAGACACCTGCACCAACCAGCTGCACAGTCCTGTCCAATAAAGCTCAACTATAATCTTACAAACGTATTTTAGTGACATTTTTCTACAAAAATAAATAAATAAATAAATAAATAAATAAATAAATAAATAAATAAATCTGGATTTGTGGAATAATTTGACTTTATTTCCTTTTAATTTACACCACTGGTCAATACACTTGCCTAAAAATGTAAGAAAACAGTAAACAGACATACATCTAATCTAGTTATAGCTCGAAATAAAAAAAACTAACTTTTTTTTTTTTTGTGGAAGGCCTTTAAGCGTTGAAATAAATGGAGCATCAGGGGTTTATTGTCAGTAATTATGAGATTAGCTGTTTAGCCGCTATCTGTTATCGTTAGCCTCTGTGTCGCCGTAGAGATGACCCCTGAAGAGGAGATGACCCAGACTTCATGGACAGAGGCACTTTGGGTATTTGGGTGTTTCACGGAAGGAGCCATTTTGGGAAAACGTAGTCAGAAGGTTTAACTCTTTGTGACTGATATTGTTGCTGTCAGCAAGATGAAAATCAGACACAACTTTTTATAATAATGATGCTTTAAATTTGTGCATTATAACGTTCCCATGGAGCAACACTGTAGCACAAATGCCAAAAAAGTGATGGCTATTAACAAAATCTGACATCTCTTTTGGGCAATGAAAAACATCCATAAAAACACATGAAAGTTTGGACTCACCCTCTTATTCAGTGTTTTTTTATTTTTATTTTTAATGTTTACTACTTTCTACATGTGATAGACACACAGAAGGCATCAAATATATCAATTAAGATGTATGAAATTATGACAAAACAAGTTAAATAACTCTACTAAATATATTGTTTTTTAGATTTGATAACTAAATACTCAAATTAGCCAACCCTTTACTTTGTCGAAAATATTAGTTTTTAGTTATTTAACTTTTTGTTCTGTACTAAATAAATCCATATATCTTACTTCATATTTGATGCCGTCTGTATGTATCTAAAATGTAAAAACTAGTAAGAAAAAAGGAAACACTGAGTGAGAGGGTGTGTCCAAACTTTTGACTTATCATGTATGTTTAAACAGCACTACTCAAAAGTTTGGACACACCCTCTCACTCAATGTTTCTTTTCTTTTTTCTTACTACTTTCTACATTTTATATGGATACAAAAGACATCAAATATATGAAGCAAGATATATGGAATTATTTAGTTAAGAAAAAAAGTTAAATAGCTCTACAAAATATTTTTCAAAAAAGGAAAGAGTGGCTAATTTGAAGATTTGAATTAAAAGAATATTATATATAATATAGCAGTAATTATGATCCTATTCCCTTCATATATTTGATGTCTTCTGTAGGTATATCAAATGGCAAAAGTAGTAAGCATATAGAAGAAAAAAAAAAAAAAAAAGTGAGATGATGTGTCCAACTTTTGATGCAGTGTACATATGACTACATTACACAAAAGTGCAGTGGCATAACCAGTATTAGTAAATAAATATATCACTCTATTTTAATGGCCGATAAATGTTGTATTTAGCATAAAGTTGGCATAACATAAGGCTAACGCAACTGCGAGTTTTTGGGTCCAGTCAATAATAGAAATCATCAGGTTCAACAATGTAATCAATAGGAAAAACTGTCCCTTTTTCAGTAGCGGAAGAAGTACTCAGTTTTGTTAGTTAAGTAAAAGTACAGAAACTGGAGTTTAAAAAAAAAGTAGTAAAAGTAAATTATCACATGAAAAAATCTACTTAAGTAAAAATATTAAAGTACCCATTTAAAAATCTACTTAAAGAGTAAACAGTAAAGGTATTTTGCACAGATTTTCAGATATAATAAAGCTTCAGTGTGTTGTTTTTGACACAGATTTGAAAGGAATATGGATATGGCATTGATCTTTTTTTCTGCTCAAACTTCGCACATGTTACAAATAAACCTTAAGCCTTTTCAACAGGTCTCAGACTATTATAAAAAATACTTTCACTTTTCCTACCTACAATTTATATTTAAGTACAGTACTTTAATACTTTGACTTTATTACGTTCCACAATCATTTAGTGACTAGGCCCCAGATGTGATGTCATCTGAAACCTAGCAATATTGGTGTGTGTGTGTGTGTGTGTGTGTGTGTGTGTGTGTGTGTGTGTGTGTCAGTGTTCATTTGTTCATTTGTTCATTTGCTTCTTTGTCACAACATCACACAAAACAGCCTGTCAGCAGATAATTTAGACCTGTTACAAGTCATTTCACCTGAAAACGACTCCTGCTCCAGGAGACTCCATCGTCCCCTCCAAGTCAGAATTTCACCCATTCCACCCACTTTTTCCATGTAAAATATATTGAAAAAATGACACAATGTTTTATGTGCTAATAACATTTTTACAGTATTTTAAATTTGCAAACCAAAAATAAAATACAGTTGCTGATAACGTTTATAAATAGCCTGTATAGTATCATGATATCGGTCACTGGGGTAAACTGTATTTTATTTCACGTTCAAATCCGCAAAACAGAAAACAACTACACGAAGTAAACAATTTTTTTTTTTTTTTTTTTTTGTAATTAGAAAAAAAAGATAAATTATACTACACTGTGGAACTATCCAGGTAACACAATATTTTTCAGAAATGTCACACAGTGCCCCTTTAACCTTGTACAAACTAAAATCAAGATTCAGTTCTGTTTTCGGCCTCGTCTCGCTCCTTTCTGCAGTGCTGTTACAGACCTGTCGCAGCGAGCACAGAGGAAGTGATCCGTGTCTCTGTGATCACATAAACAAACAGAGAGCGCCGGGGTCATAGGTCACGGGGTGGCGTTAGCATTAGTGTTAGCGCGTCTGCTGTTTGTTTAGCCTCGAGCCGGACCTGTCAGCGACTCAGAGACGACGCAGAGACGCATTTTAGGAAACGCCGGGCTCAAATCTGCAGATAACAGAGAAAAGGACAGAGACAAGAGACTGTGGAGGGGGGCGAGCTAGCATAGCAACGTCTAGTATGCTAATAGTGATGTGACGTTCGTGAGCGACTCGGCTCTTTTTAGCACAGTTCCTTAACATGAATGCTTGGAACTGGATCTCTCTTTTTTTTTTAAAAGAACCAAATCTTTTTCTTTCTATTATGATGCTTTTTTTTTTTTTTTTTTTTTTTTTTACCATAGAATGTATATGATTCTTCCACTGATTAACTTTGAACCAACACAAGAATCAGCACAGAAGCAGAGCGCGCGACACAAGCGAGAACTTTGTGCACAAAAAATCCATTAAAAAATGTAATAAAAAAAAATAAATATCAGGCATTATAATAACAGTTTTTAAATTATTATTATAGTGCAACATTTTATTTCTATTTTCATCTTTCCAAACGGTAACAGCATAGTCCCATTGTGTTTGAACCATTTTAAACTCTCTCTGTGATTATAAATAAAATGAGTTCTCACACTGACTTCTAATAAAAGAGCCAGCCTTTTGAACGGTTCTTTGAAGTGAACAGATCTAAAAGATTCGGATCCCATAAAGGAGCCAAAATTCCCATCACTAATCTACAGTAGGCCTAGTATTTTCTTCTATCCGTGAGTTTGAATGAATGATGAACAATTAGGGCATGGTTCTAAACAAAATATGATATCTTTTAAATGAGAAAAAGTCCTTAAAATGTCGCTTTTCAAAGTAAACCCATGAGCATCTTTTTTACTTTTGTCCTAAACATCTCTTAGCCTCTCTAAAGATTAAAATAATAATAATGATATTGCATACAATTAAATAACACTTTTCCTGATGCTTAGCTATTTTATGCATAATTCATTTACCTGCTATGCTAGTGTTTTATTAATGCGTTTCAGATTCATATTATGCAACCTTCTGAGGACTTCTTCCATTTAAAAGATGCAATATCTAGTTTAATAATTATAATGTCTAATTTTAGTCACAAAAGAAAAGAAGAAAAGTGGCTGCCAATCTTTGCTAATCATAGCTAACCTGTTAGTCACCTCATTCTGAACAGGAAGTGAGCATGGGGGCGCTTCCGGCTCCATCTCCCCTCTCTCTGTAACTACTGCAGTGAACCTTGTTATTTTAGTCTTAAAATGTTCATATTAACTCGCTCTACATGATCCTGGTGTTTATATTTTGCTTTTTTGCCCATAAATAAATTCCCATTCCTAATATGGAACTTGACTCCAAATTTGCCGCTATAACTGCTAACCTCATGAGCTTCGTTTGACTGAAGCCGGACGCTATGGTTGACTCTCTTAGTCAACTTCTTTATACAGTATGGCCACGTTGATCACTGCCAATTACTCTCTCACACACTACACACAGTATGCAAAGCCAAAGTAAAGTGTCTTGCTCCAGGACATAACAACAGAATGCACGGGTCTGAGTTTTTTTTTTTTTGCTCAGATCTGATAACAAAACAGAATTGGAACAATTAATTGTATTTAGAAAAATTAAGCTACTTAAAATAATGCTCAAAATACATACTTATTAGGTCAACACGATTTTTTTGTAAAATCTAAATTCCGTTAACCTATTAAGCCTATTAACTATTGGATGAGTAAAAATATTCTTGATATGTTTTGCTGTTTACTTACAACAGAGATGGACAAATAGTTGGTCCAGTAATAAAGTTGTACAGTAACAAACTTGGACTTTCTCATCATTTGTCGTGTTTAAACCTGACAGTGAGGAGTGACTGTGTCCCGCTGCCAGTGAACGCCTCGTTTTAGTCCTGTAATCTGCAGCTGCTTCTGTCACTGTGGATTTATGAGGGCTTCACTGTCCCTGGGAACTCACACGCTCACTGTGGGGCCCAGTCATGTCCAATATACTCAATTTTTCTACTGCAAACCTTTATTTATACAAAGTTTTTTTTTTTAACAGTTTAGTTCAAGATGGAGGAGCAAGCCAGTTTCTCCCAATAACATTGTGTCATTTTGATGTAGCCACCACACGAGGAGAGACCAACAAACCTAGTCCATCTCCGAAAGATGTTTATTCTCAAAGTTCATGGACTTCAGCACAAAAGTTAAAAAAAATGTTGTGTACAAACTGTGATAAATAGATGGGTCAGTATTTCAGTTTAAAGGGAAACTGAACAAAACTATTAAACCTGAACATGACTACTTCTACATTATTCCTCACTTGCACTCAGTGAGTTTTTAATAACAATTTTTAAAACCAGAGGGATCAGGAGTCTAACCCACAACCTCCTGAGTGGAGGAGACAGGATATCCACTCTGCCACAGTAACACAGGGAAGGCATGCACACTCCACTCAGAGGGATCAGGAGTCTAACCCACAACCTCCTGAGTGAGAGGAGACAGGATAACCACCCTAACACAGTATAACACTGGGGATACACACACTCCACTCAAATTTGGGCAGAAATTACTGGAATATTACACATTATCTGCTTCTCCCTTATACTCAGTGGTAACATCATTTTAATAACAATGTAGAGAAGGTTTAATCTTATACTGTTTTTGCAATCCTAGAAGCCATGGTTCCCAGAAGCCATTTTCAGTTTGATAGTACTGACTTGAGGCACTAGGACTGATCCTACTCTGAGTTAACTAAATGATCTAATGGGATAAGTCATAAAGCTCTCTTTAGCCCTGTCTGCACCATCGTGCCATTGTTGACCACCACCACCACTCACACACACAACACATTTTGGGTGAAGTGTCTTGCCAAAGGACATAAAAACAGTATGTGGTATGGTGACAGAGGCTCAGTGGTTAGAGCACTCATTCTTCAACCAAAGTTGGAGGAGCTCAGATCATGTTATGTCATTGTATTCTTCACCTGGCTTGCCTAGTATACACATGTGGTGTGTGCACAGGTGATTCTGTCAGTCTGCCCCATGGCAGTTGTGACTGTAATAGTAGTTTACCACCACCTATGAACTGAAATCAAAAAGTTGAAATTGCATTACAACTGTAAGTCAACTGTAAGTCAACTGTAAGTCAACTGTAAGTCAACTGTAAGTCAACTGTAAGTCATCTGGTCCATGCTGGTCCATGAAGTAATCACTGAACCACTGTGTGTAGCTCCAGTGTAGCCATAGTTGCCCTGGGGCAGCTTGGCAGAAGTATGGAAGCCCTTTTGAGTCTCCAGACCTCACAATCACAATCACACTACTGCTACAATGGGGGATATGTTTTGCTCAAAAGCATATCAACAATATGTAATCTAATACTACTATTGATTGTTAGTAGTAGTTGTTGGAGCAGTAATAGCAATTATAATAGTAGTAATAGTAGTTATTATACTTATTGCTTGCTTGTCCAGTCACAAACTTGAGGGGGAGCAGATGCTAGGCACTGCTTTCTTTTTTCCATAATGAAGATTTAGTTTCTAATTAATCAGAGGAGCTGAAAATGCGGAAACGTGAGCAATCCGTCTTCATGGTGTGATTATTGTCTTGTTGAGCTTGTACATGGGAATCTGAAGTGTCCTGTCTCAGCATAAATCAGTCCCAACGCGCCTCTAAAGTTAGATTTGTGTAAACGCTAGTTGAGACATGCACACTGCTTCCTCTGCTGTGAAATATGGATGCTCCACAATGGGTCCAATAATAGTTTCCCATCCAAGCCGCAACCCCACCGTGACCCCAGGGATAGTGTCATGACAACGGGCTAATAAACGAAACATGCTGAGGAAATATGTTGTATGTATTTAATGTCACACTTTTCTGGGGGAGGGTCCGCCGCGTGTTTGTCTCCATGATGATGTTACTGCTATGTCTGTAATGATCCACAATAGAGCATTAAAGTTATCGACCTCCTTGGACACCACCAGGAGCAGCACCATACCAGGTAGAGTTACAGGGTTCATAAACACAGACTATAAAGACGTGGACTAAGGGAGTGTGACGTCACCCATAGTATTCGGCTCCAGTCAAATGAAGCCAGTTCCATATTAGGAATAAGAACGTATTTACAGACAAACTAGCGAAATAAAAACACCAGGATCATGTAGAGCAGGTTAATATGAACATTTTAAGACCAAAGTGACAAAGTGGGGTGACCAGAGTCGACGTATCCCAATGTTCTGCACTTCCTATTTGGAACGCAGTGGTTCATACTGTGGAACATTTTAGACAATGCAATAACATCTCCATGGAAACAACCAAGTATCAGCAAAACCACTGGGCAGCCTGTCAGGAGCACTGAGCCCAGATCCGAATCAGGATCCTGGTCAGGAGTACCTAGCTGGAGATTTACTCAGACCAAACTAACCAAATCATAAAAAGAGTTTGAAAATTGCTAACCTAACCCAGCACCACAATGGTCTCATTTTTAGTTTAATAAGTTGGGTTCATGTGACACTACAACTGTTATAATCTCTATTAAAATTGAGCTGGGGGACAGGTCTGAATTCCAGCATGCAGTTTGCTGTTTATGTCAGATTGCAGATTTATTGGTTTATTGTTCATATCTCCTTGATAGGTCTATCAACAAAAAATCTTAGTCACCAAATGGACACAAAATTTTGTGGAGCTAATCCCTCAAAAATAATAATATGATTCACATTTGTGGATTTTTTGTTTAATCATTTCTTTCAAAAACAGAGACTATCCCACAGAGTTAAATAGGTCCCTCCAATTTCACAGTACAACAAAGCAACAAAAAGTGTTTACATATTTAAATAATGTTAATATTTTGAAATTTCTCATTTGTCCAAACTATTTTTTGTGAATGGATGTTGTTTAGAAGTTGGAATTGACAATTTCCGTAACCCTATGAATACAGCATCAGTCACAGTGTTAATGGTTTACAAGTAGCAGCTGCTGTTTTTGTAATATGAGTTTTCTTTTCCAAAAAAACATGACTAAACTTTTGTGACATTAAACAAACTCTGTTATTTCTTCACGCAATTCTGCCTCTAACATCTGCAACACAAATGACTGAGAAGTTCATTATTTGTAAACTAATGGTAATGTTGTGTATCATCACTAATAAACAACAAAGTAGGTTTGCCACAGCAACACACTCCACTAAGACAGATCAGGAGTCTAACCCACAACCTCCTTTTGATGAGTTAAGTTAATTATAACATGGTCCACAATATTACATGTATCTCCATGGAAAGAAGCAAGCAACCGCGCACACAGTGAGAAGTCATGTTTTTGAAAGTATTTTTTTTTTAGCAATTAAAACGCTGGCAGCTGAACAAATGCAAAAGAGCTATGTTTCCAGGCATTGTCATGGAGACAAGCAAGAGGTGTACCCTTTACCAGAAAAGTTACATAGAGTATCTTTAAAGTCCTTGTTGTAGTGGTTTTAGATAAATTGCAAAGTGGAGTTATATGTTAATCCCTGACTGAGAGGTTGTGTCAGTGAAGATGCTCCTTCGATGAGAGATGAGATAAAAATTCAGCCAGAAAGGATCAGCTTTCTGTTGATTCACACATTATAAGATCTGATCCGTCCATTTTTATCAGTTTATTTAGCTCAAGGTAAAGTTTTAAGATTATTTTAATTATATCTTCTTTACCTCTTCAAATATCAACATTGTCTAGTATGATGTACACTTTTTATACATTGTGCATGGGTGTCGACTTTCCCAATATTATATTTGTTATTGTGTGTTAAATCGGATTTTGTTTGACAGATATTACAAATGTAAAACAACCAAAATGGCCGCCTGGCATTCATATTTTTTCATGAGAGTTTCTTTTTCACAATTGAAATATAATTCATTTTGTTCTGCATTCAAAGAAAACAGATAATGGTATATTTTAACAGACTCTAAAACAATAGATACTGCCTCTTTAATGACTATAATATAATGTAAACCAACCAAGATGGCCGCCTGACATTCCTGTTTGTTTTGGTTGGAGCAGCAGGGACAGGTCTGGACTGGAGTTTGTGAGATCTGTTTCAGGGCGTGGACACAATAGAAACACTAAAACCTCACACAATATGAAGCAGAGGATATATATCTCACACTGTGATATATAAAGGAGAGTTCATCTTAATATGTAAGTGTGGTACGTCACCTGCATGATTCCATGGGAATAGAATGTTAAAACCACTTTGGAACATTTTCTATAGAGACAAATATGTTTATGTCATACTGTGGAAGATTACAGCCAAGTATGATTAAGGTTTGTGGAGATGCAAGCCTGCCCAGAGTAGAACGCACAAACACTCACACAAAAAAACTGTTTTTATTTTATTTTAGTCTATTAAAAATATCATGTACAACGTGATGCCCTCACAGCAAGGCAAATGTATAAATGTATTTGTGGTGGAGGGTCCACCAACTTGTCTGGAATGTTCCATAGTATCGAATTAAATTCATAATCAAATAAAATATCAAACTGAATGCCAAAGCGGTAACATCTTCACGGATACAAGATGCAGACCCTACCTAGTGTGCATTTAAGATTGATGGTGGACTGGACAGTAAAAATGCAATGGACAACCTGGTTAAAAACAAAAATAGTGCCTTAAATCATTTTATACATGTCAGGAATCTTACACGCTTGTTTTCAGATTAAGTCATTGTAACGCTGTTATCTGATCTCTCATATTTCATCTTTTCTATCTAATCTCTCCAAAGGAGGTTGTTTCATTCCTAATCCCATCTCCTGTCACATATTGTGGTGTAATCCCAAAGCCTTTGTATTTTAACACAATAGAGACACAATAATAAAGATGGCGCTCTCAGAGCAGCTGGTAATGAGCTGTTGGACATCTCATTAGGGACTATAGTTAGAGCCCGATCAGGTTCAGAAATTCTACACGCATTCACCTCTCACACCTGATACCAGGGGCATCACTGAGACTTAATACACTGAGGGACTAAATAAATTCATAAGAACTTGACTGGCAAATCCAGAATGATATTTTTCTGTATTTTGTACACTGATGTGAAATCTAATTTGTTTTTTTTTTTCCAGCATGTAAAAAGCATGTGAAATGAAGGAACTCACTGGTAATATGTCATTTCTCTCACTTCAGAGTTTAATGCTTCTCTCATTGATTCTGCAGAAATCCGCAAAGTTTTTCAGTCCCCTGTTTTCTTTTCTTTTTTCTGCGTAATCATTCATATTTGTTTTGATACGGACAGACCATGCGTGTCCTTGATCCACGTGTTAATCACATCCATCTACACTTGGGGAGATTCACCTGTGACCACACTGTGTGTATTCTGGATCCCACGCAACAAAAGAACAGCTTTTTAAGGTCTAAGGTTTAATGTCTTTTTAAGGTCTTGGGTTAGATTCCCAGTCTGTTGGACCAAACTAGGTGACAGATTGCAGTGGGAGTCAAATTTAGGATATTAAATCGTTTTAAAAAGCAACTTCAATGAATGCCTTTTACATTTATATATTTGTTTGTACGTCACTCTGATAACTACTTTGACCGACTGAGCAGAGCTGAGATCTGATTGGTCAGAACATGCTACAATAGCATTAATAATAATAATAATAATAATAATAATAATAATAATAATAATAATAATAATAATAATAATAATAATAATAATAATAATAATAATAACAATACCAATCCATTTTATTTATTAGGTGAAACACTCAAGATCACCTTTAAGCAATCATCAGTAACATAAACTCAACTAAAGACATGCAATTAAAAGTATACAGTTAAAGGAGAGGGGTTCGCCACTTGTTTTGCCTGGATTTTCCACAGTATGGCATTAAACATATCTTGTTAGAACTTATCTCTTTGTTACCATGGGATCTATAGATATAAACATTTTGAAAGCGAAAATGAAAGTACCCAAAAGAGTCCCTACTCCCCACTCAACACTTGATGTTCTATATTTAACCCTGGGAGAGTCCAGACAGACTCAGAGCTGAACCAGGACTGAACCAAGGATGAACCAGGACTGAACCAAAACTGAACCAGGACTGAACAGGACTATCCCAGAGCAGGACCCTCTCAGAAGCAGGAAACAGTCCCTTCCTCACAGTAAACAGCTGGCTGCAGTAGAGGAACTGAGAGCTGAGAGGAGGAACACGGACTGCACCGGGCCGTGATACAAATGAGCAGTAAAAATGATATATGTCGTGACACAGTTTTAAACAACTTTATAAATGAAGTATATGACCCAATTTATTGTGTAATTTTATGCAAAAAGATGAGTTAAAAATGTCTTGAATAAACATATTTTGTCTTGTGATTATTTTATATGCATTTATTTATTTATTTGTGTAAAAGTAGGCTATACAACATTTGCATTTGGTACATTTGTGACGTAATAGCGCTTTTCACAGTTGCTAAAAATAGATTGCAACATCACATTGTTGCATCAAATCAAGACAAACAACCTCTAGTTGTGGATTAATGTACTTCAAAAAATGTTTTACATGTATTTTCACAAGCTACAACATGTCGAAACACAAAGGAACCGAGTACTGCTATTGGGCGCTGTGCAAATCAGGACTCTAGATATTCAGGGCAGTTGCCAGAGGGGACATTTTCATCCCTCTCAACAAAAAAAAACAGCTATGCTCCCCAGTCGAGTTTTGCTACCCCGTGTGTATTTCTATGAATAAGTCTAATTATGTAAATTATGCATCCCTTCTCAAAAAGCGTTTTTTCATGTTAAAGTTTCACATATGCACAACTTTGGCTTATGACCCATGATTGTTAAAGATATTATGCGATTTTCTGATCTATGTTATAATGTTGTTTCCTCATCACAAACAGACCTGGAGTTGTGTTTTCTTTCATACATATTCACTAGAATCATTTAAATTTAGTAGTTAACTTAAAAACTACTGCTTCATGACATCACAAAGTGAAACAGAGCATTTTAATATTTAGAGAAGTAGACAAACTAGGAATAAAGGGATGCATGTGTGAATGAATCAAAACATAACTATGTTGTATGTATGTTTTTGATGAGGTAACAACATTATGAAATGGCCAAAATCTCACATTAGGCAATTTAACATGATATAGGACATTTAAACATAGGCCTATGGTAGTTTTCATTATAAATCTTAAAAACATCCTGAACAAACAGCCATGAGGTAAAGTTGCTGTTGATCTGTTATAATAACACCATAGAAGCATTATTTTACTAAATTACTAGTTCACCTTTTCGATCAGGCTAACAAAAAATGAGCATAATTTGACTAGAAAATGTAAATGTCAAGATAGAGAAATATAAATCATTTTGTGGTCAAATTACTTTGCAATTTAGTCATTTGTGTATAAGAAACAACAGTTAACCAAGAGAGTTTCTTCTTTTCAGAGCTCTGAGCATGTGCAGTAGTGAGGGGACGCAAATCTGCACAAGGTGATCATATTGACATCACTTTGGAAAGATCAGTTTTTCAATAAAACTACATGCCGGGACTTTTTCAATTCCTTCACATAATGTCACATTTTCACATTGCCCTTCACATTCTACCATGGCTTGAATTCTGGCAGATTCTGAAATGATCGCTAACAAACAAAGCTCCCGGTACATCCTTCTCCGCCAAAACAACCTCCTCCATTTTGAGTTTTTACCATCCATAACATTAACTCGTTTTTCAAATACAATTTCTGGCTTTACAGAGGATTTGAATGTAGAATGACAATATGACAATATGGAGGTGCCGATTTGTCTCAACAGCATTCTTTTCTTCCTTGCATTTCTTTAACATGATCATCTAATGTTTTGAAATAATGTCGCAGCATTTTGTTGAAACCCTAGCCTATATTTCAGCATTGTAAAATTTGTGAAGCACCTCTTTAAATCACTATACAAACTAGCCTAAGCAGATTTGGAAGTCGTCTCTTGGTGAAATAATGTCTCTGAGTTTGGAAAGTTTGTCCATAAATAACACAGACTCACTGGTTTGAGTTTGAGATGGACCAGACACAGTTTCCCATGATTCACTGGGGTCATGTGACTCTGCTCCAAACAACAGCACAATGTGAGTGCATATGACAGTGCATATCTTAGACTACTAAGATTTCAGTAAAAAACATAGTATCAGTATGCTACTCCCTTTTTTTAATACTTTTCTTCCAGCCTTTATTTTCACAAACTGCCACTTAACTGATGTAAAACTATGATAAATATTTACTACAGGTAAGAGAGATGAGAGTCTGACCAGTGTGTCCTGGGTCTTCTCCGCGGTCTAACCTCTTCAGGGAGGTGTCCAGGAGGCATCCTGAACAGATGCCTGGGCCACCTAATCTGCTCCTCTCGTGGTGGTGGAGGAGCAGCATCTCTACTCTGAGCTCCTCCTCTGTGACTGAGCTCTTCACCACACAGCCACCCTGTGGAGGAAGCCCTCATCTTGTTCTTTCAGTCGTTACTCAAAGCTCATGACTATAGGTGAGGGTATCGAGAGCTTTGAGTTTCAACTCAGCTTCTTCTTTAGCACAATGATGCGATACAGACGCTGCATCACTATCAGGCACTGCATTGATCCACCTCATCCGCATTGATCAATCTCTCACTCCATCCTTCCCTCACTTGTGAACAAGACCCTGAGATACTTGAACTTGGACTCCTCACCCACCTGGAGAGGGCAAGCCAAATAACTACATTTAAAATCATTTTATAAAATATCTATATATAGATATATATAGATTTGTTGCCACATACTGGGGAACATTCCAGACTAAGTCATAACATCTCCATGGAGATAAATTGGTGGCAAATCCTCTGCTAGAAAAGTTCCATAGTGTTCCTTTAAAGCTGGGGAGTTGCATTAATATAGTTTAGTCCCATTAGAGCAGTGTGTGTGTGTGTGTGTGTGTGTGTGTGTGTGTGTGTGTGTGTGTGTGTGTGTGTGTGTGTGATGTATGGGGGTTTTAAGGCCGTGCTGTTGTTTGGACAGTGAGGCTCCATTAGACTCACTGTTATCACTGAACAAGAACAAGACCCTGCACCAGCACTGAATCCATTACACCAAAAACTACAGCCAACTTTGTAATTTATAGGAATAAAAGACAAGAAGAGCAGGGCCAAACCACCACTAATAGGTTTTTAACACCCCCCAGACGGTGGTTACAAGCACACTCAAAATCAGATTATTATCTGATTTTTGGAGCTAAAAGATTATTAAAATGAAATGTAAACAGGAAAAATATCTGAATTCTTTCTGATCTGATCAAACACGTCCTTTAAACGTGCTCTGTGTAACTTTTCTAGTGGAGGGTCCGTCATCTGCTTCTCTCCATGGAGATGTCGCCTCGAATGTTTCACAGTATGGCATTACACTTTTTTTTTTAAATCTCTACAGAGACAACAGTTGACCCCACAGGGCCAAGTTACATGTCAGATCTGTAGAGAGGCAAGCCCATTCACGTTAACAAAGCAAGCATTTAGGTCAATAAAAACCCATGTTTTTGAGTAAATGCAAGATGGATATGTGTAATGCCTTACTGGAACATTCCAGACAAAGCAATAACATCTCCATGGAGCAAGTGGCGGACCACCATTTAGCCACACAAAGTTTTATTTGGAGTGATTCATGCATGTTTGAGCAATCTTTAAATGCTTGTTTTCAAGAAGCCATATTGTCATTCAACTCCTGTTTTCACCGGCATACGCCCACTGTGACATACTTACTTCGTTCTCCAGTTAAATTTTTTTATTTGGTGATGCGCATAGGATTTTGCAGCATCACTTAAGTCATTTTGGTACAAATGGAAAGAAAAATTTGCTACTTGCTAGTGTAATTTGCAGCTATCCATTGGAGGTGCCGACAGCTGCACAGCTCTTTGTTGCGATGACGTTTACGGCGATGTCCCACTGGGCGATACAGTTTTCTAGTGCAGAACTCAGTGGACTTGTTTCTTTTACCAAATTGTCACAGATTAATATTGAGATTTAAAATGTCCAAATTATGACATGATATATAATGACATAATGATCCACAGGTGCCATAGATTATAACTATATAGCAGACAAAGGCATATGTCTTCTTTAAAGGTGCGTTGTGTAACTTTTCTGGTGGAGAGTCTGTCATGCCATAAGGTGGAACATAAACCTCTCCAGTAAGATTACTTCTCCCAGTATTTGTGAGTCCATCAGATTGAAGTGTAGACAGAGTCAGCTACACAGATCAATCTGCTGTGAGCCAGGTAAGTGGAGATTAGTAGGTGATGGACCCCCCTTTCACTCTTCTCCCCCCTTTCTCTTTCTCTCACCTTCTCCCTCTCTGTTCCCTCCTCCTCTGTCTCTCATCCCTCTCTCTCTCCCTCAGCACGGCGTCAGAGGATTTAAAGCTTATTTAAAGTAAATGGAGGCGCGCTGTACCAGTCTAAACAGTGACTGACTTGTGTTTGGTTCTTTTTATGACGATGTGATCATGATGATGTAGGATCGGCCCGAGAGAGACGCCCTGAAGTCTACTCCACCGGACAGGAAATACTGCAGCAGAATCCAATGCACTGAAGAAAGAGACAAATGAATGAATTAAAGCATAAATAAAGTAAGTTTATAAGTATTTAAAATAGTCCAGAATATGTGAGGGTGGTGCTGCTATTGTCCAAGAACTGAATGAAAACTATTCTTTTTCTTTCTTTCCCTCAGTCTCCCCCTTCTCTCTCCTCACTCCCCCTTTTTCTCTTCTCTCTCTTCAAACCCTCTCTTTCTCTCCCTTTCCCTCTCCCCACTTTCTCTCCTATCTCCTCTTTCTCCCCAACTTCTCCCACTCATCTCTCCCTCTCCTCTCTCCCTCCCTTCCTTTCTACTCCACCTCTCGCTGTATCTTCCCCCACTCTCTCTCCTCTCTCATCCCCTTCTACTCCTCCTTCGCTGTTTCTCCCCCTTTCCCCCTCTCTCCCTCTCCTCACTTTCAACCCCCATCCCCACTCTTCACGCCCTCTCCCCTCTGCCTCTCCTCTCTCTCTCCCTTTCTACTACTCTTTCTATCTCCCCTCTCTCTCACTCCTTTCTCCCTCTGTCTCCCCTCTCCCTCTGTATCACACTTTCTACTCCTCTTTCTTTCTCTTTTTCCTCCCTTTCACCCTCTCCCCGTCTCTCTCTCTCACACACTTTCTACTACTCTTTCTCTCTCCCCCTCTCTCACTCCTTTCTCCCTCTGTCTCCCCTCTCCCTCTCTATTGCACTTTCTACTCCTCTTTCTCTCTCTTTCTTCTCTCTCCCCCCTCTCTCCTCTCTGCCTCGTGCCCTCCCTCATCCTCTCCACATCCCTCTCTCTTTCTCCCTCATTCTCACCCCTCCCCTCCTCTCTCATTCTCTCTCTCTTTCCCTCACTCCTCTCTCCTCTCTCTCTCCCTGGTCAGAGCTGATAGGAGTAGATGAACAGAAGAATGTTAATTGTTTTGAGTCTGTTATCACATTCAGGTTATTCTTACTGCTCAGATACAGACTGGACTCAGGTCCATTTAAGGGTCTCCTCCTCCTCCCACTGTCCAAAGGCAAAAAGGTAAAACTATTTGGTCTGTCACACAAGTATACACTGAAATGTTTTTGTTTTTATCTCATTTGCAAATACCTGCTCACTGACATTATAATATGGTAAATTCTGTTTACTCAGAAATATGCAGTCAAATATCCAGTGTCCAGTGTGCAAAATGGACCTTTTAATTGGTTTCTATTTAACTCTATTCAAACAGCTGGTCAAATGTCAAATATATTAATGGCATTGTTAATGTTTATGAGTTTATGTTTTTCTTCTTCTCACTCCATTTCAAACTGTTATGGTGTCTCGTATGTAATTGTGTTGGTTAAAGGTTAGAGCCACATTTACTGTCTTAAGTTTGAACCAAAATGGATGGATCAATCAAAGGATATTTTTATTCTCCTGCTATCCTCGACCCTGCGTCGCATCACTGGAATTTCCCCAGTGTGAGACAAATAAAAGTTCTATTATTTTTTGTGCAAGAACAGTAATATTCAAAGTACGGGGTTGCTGGGAGTTGCAACCAAATATAATTCCAAATATATTATTACAATGTATTCAGAATATTTTTGTACCTGATTTTGTCCATGCAGTAAAAAAATCATGTATAATGCCTTTAATTGAAAACCATATATTCAGTGTCAAATACAACAGCTACAAAATACTACACAATTTTTGCCACTTAAATTACACCAGTGACAATTTCATGTCATTGAAGTGAGTTGGTTGCCTGGTTATTTTTGGGGTTACGACCTGAAAAGTTTGAGAAGCCTTAAGCTATTTAGCCTGTTTTTTATGATTATTTCTTAAAGGTGCACTGTGTAACTTTTCTGGAGAGGGTCTGCAGCCTGTTTGTCTCTATGAAGATGTTAATGCCAGCCATCCAGTTTCTTCTGCTCACGTATTAAACTAAACTGTCTTGCATTTATTCAAACAGGTATTATTTATTGCTCAAAAATATCTTAAAAATCATTAATTCCTACTGTGAGTGGGGTTGCCTCTCCACAAATCTAACCTGTAATTTGGTTTGCAAGTCTCCATGGAGATTCTTAAGTTTATGGCTATACTGTGGAACATTCTAGGCACATCTCCATGGAGACAAGCAGATTTTTTTTTTTTTTTTTTTTTAAGTTATGCTTTAACAGCTATTGTTTTTAGCCTCATTCACTCCAACAATATTTACCACAGGAACTATCCCAAGGAAAAAAAAACAAAAACAAAAACATATAAATCTTACCTTGATGCATGCATTTTCAACTTTTCATTCAAATGACCTTTATAGTAACTTAAAAGTACCATTAGTTAAAGATGCATTGTGTAACTTTTCTGGTGGCGAGCCCGTCAAACGCTTTTCTCCATGGAGATGTTGCTTTGTCTGGAATCTTTCACAGTATGGTATTAAACTTTTCTATCTTCATGGAGACCAAACCAGACCAAGTTACAGGTCGGATCTGCAGAGATGCACCCCCGCTCACTGTTTCTCTAGATATTTTTGAGTTATAAAACCACCTGTAATTTAATACAGGCAAGGCAGAGCTGTCTAATGCCGTACTGTGAAACATTCCAGGCAGAGCAATGACATATCCATAGAAACAAGCGGGTGACGAATCCCCAACCAAAAAGTTGCATAGTGCAGCTTTAAGTTTCTAATCTGTAGCTATGGTCCACACTAATAGTCCCACTTCTTCTTAATTCTTCAGTTCTTTTCATTACAAACTCCATTCAACTCTCTGCTCTCTCTTCCGCCTCCTACCTCCTAACTCCTCCCTCCTCGTCTCCTCTAACCTTCTCCCCTCTGCCCCATTCTAATGTCCCACCATTCACAGCTCCGACCCGGGACCCCACGCACCCCAGCGCACGCTACCATTTGGACAATTTACTCCAAAATCTACTAAATACAAGCTTCGGAGGAGCATTTTGTCTATCCTAAGATCTTCCAGTGCTATATGGGTTTACATCGATGCAACTTCCAAGTCCTCAAGTAAGTTATTTTTTGGACAATATTCCATTTTTTGGGAATAATTAATAGAGAAAGGAACCACGTAAGATGTAAGACATGAGTTGTTGACATGAGTATCTTCTGAAGAAGTTTTGGATATTTCAGAGAGATTTTTTGTGGTGGATCGTGAATTTAGCCAACGTCAACAAAAGAACTTGGATTACGTCTCGCTGAGTCGTGAAGGACAATTCAAGCAAGCTTCGATTTCAAAACGTCAAATTTGAATTTGTGCAAAACTGTCTCACAATATTTGAAGAGATTTCCATTTCAAGTTGAAGTTATCATTTATGCTTGAAAACAGACATTTGATAAGTGCATTGTCGAAAATAGACTCCTAAAAGCGTAACAGTATAAGTAAGACACAGCATTTTTACCAGTTCTGTGCAATTTCGCTAGAATTTCTTTCAGTTTTTTCATAGGAGCGCCCAAAATTCTAATTTACTTTTTAATTTTACGGGATAAATTACTTCATTAGATGGTGTTTTTTTTGCTTTGACTATTATTGCAGACTTTAGTTAGTTAGTCTGCATAGTGTGGGCATTTTTGAAACAACTAAATTTATCTAAATGTATTTTACTATATTTTCAATATAGAAAACACAACCAGATACTATACCTATATTAATTCCAACTGTTTACATATAGCCATTTCAAACATTTGTTTCCTGTCTCCTGAGTTTATACTGTTGTAATGTTTGTATGTTGTAATGTTTGGTTATATCAGGACTTCAAAGTCAAAAATTACAACTATAGTTTTTCAAGTATTATTTTATCAATAATTGTTTAATTTAAGGGCTTAAAGTGGATGTTTTATATTAAATATTAGAGAAATTGGAAAAAAGCTTTGGGAATAACGACTAAAGAAAACATTTTATTAACTTTGTGAGTGTAATAGTCATTCAATGCAAAATTATATAAATTCTAGTGCCTATTTTTAATTTCTATCAGTATAAATTGGTCTTATCCGACACTTCACACCATTTTAGATGAATGAAATATGGTTAAAATGTGTTTTTGATTTGCCATGATAGCAAAGTATTCATGTTAAAGGCTCTTCAAACAAAGTGATATAGGACTTGTGTTCCCCATGGCAACAAACAAGCAGAAAACCAGACCAAGTGCAGTGTAAACCAGGCACTTACATTGTTAACACTCGTCCTATAGATTGTATATAATTGTACAGCATTAGCTCTCCAGTCTTTTGCGCACGGTTTTACGTCTTTTTATATTGTTGTAAACTGATCTAATTTGAACGTAAATACTAATCAATGTGATTTAGTTTTACTTTTGTTTAAAACAATAGCTTGTATTAGTTACTCGCACGCACGTATGTCATTTATCTTAGACCAGACGAACAACATGAGAAGCCCACGCTAAGTGCATTTTAATAGCACTTTTTAATTGCGTGATTCATTGCCCTGACCGCATGGTTAGATGTTTTGTTTAACTTTTACGCACACACTTTAATCGAATGTTTCAAAACCAAGTATCATAAATGAATAATTCTGGCCTTGTCGCTGACGCTGTAACATTGGTGCATACCAGAGGATTTCTCTAAAAAGAATGGGATTTGAGGCATCTTGTAATTTTTGACCAACGGGACAACTTTTAAAATAAGTTCCATCTTGTAAACATTTTCACATTTTAAATTTATTTTTGGAGAAATATACCCAGTTTTTTTTTGTTTTTGTTTTTTGGTTTTTTGCACAAACAGTTTCTGTGCAAACCCGCAGTCGTCCAAGGTCCATAAAGAACACTGAATTTACACTTTCAACTACACAGAGTTTTTGAGACTGTACAATGACCAAAGGAACAACTTTTTAAATCCCTTGTCTTGGGAAGATTTGGACAGAATTTAAAAGACTTGTTATTAGACTTGGTATTATCTGAGTTGGCTTTAAGCCTTTTAGGAGTGCCCCCTCTCTGGATCTTGATGACCAAACCGCTGTTAGACCCGAGTTTCCTTTGGGACATGGAGGACGTGGGGCTGCAGAGCGCATCCACGCCTTTCTCCGTAAAAGACATCCTTAAATTAGAGCAACAACAGCAGCAGCAGCAAAGATGTTACCCCTGCGCGCACCCGCCACCGACACTCTGCGCGCCCCCGATACTCGCAGGAGGGTCCCATGACATGGACGCGCCCGAGGACAACCTGGCCTACCTCAGCGCGCTCACGAGGGGTCACGAGGGCGAGCAGGAGCAGCGGGATCTATTCACCGCAACATCAGCAGCAGCAGCGGGAAGGAAGGAGGAGGCACGCGGCGACATGGACGAGCACGACCCCGGTGAGTATAACGACACGGTTGACAGAACAAACATAAGTACTTTGGCTTGTTCATATGAATTAAGAAACCATGTAATCACCTATATAAAAATAATAATAATAATGACACGGTAGCGCAATAGGCTACTTTGAATTTGAAACTATTAACCAACCAAGTTTTGAAAGTCAAATCAGCCACGGAGATGTTTAGCTCATTGCATTTTAAAATCACAAATTCTTCAAAAGACTGAACAGGAAAATGACAGATAAAATCAGCAATTGCCGTATGAGCTTGAAATAAAATAGTCAAACTACTTCAGTCAAGTAAGCTATAACTTATTGGTAACGTGATTTTAATTTACGACTGAACTGAAAGTGAAAACTGACGCCAATTTAGAGCGTTACGCATCAAAAAGTATTTTGTAGTCATAAATAATAGGACATGGTTCCAGAAATAGAGAATGGAAATAGAGTGGCCTACTACACTCGGCTGTTACTTGTATTTATCAAAACTGTTTTAATAATTAGGCCCATAAGTTACAGCAGGAGTAGATGTGAACGAATGGCCTGAGATACCGTGGGCTTGAGTGGAGTTGCGTAAAGTTTACGTTTAAGCTAAATTCAAGTCAAGATATAAGGCACTTATTAATTATACAAACTAGTTATAGGTTACATGGGTTACATACTGTAGGTGCAATGCGTATTTATCATTACGAATAGATGACAGCAAAAATGAACAATGTTTACGACTCTACAATATAGACATTTTTTATTATAAATAAAGCATTTCGTTTTATTTCATCAGTGTCATTTAGGTTTAGTTTAGTTTAGTTTGTGCTATCAGCATTAGGCGCCAAACGGAGCAAAAACACTAACTCCTGAGGACAAACAGTGTCCCCATCATGGGCATTTGAATGCCTGTAGGAATATCTCTGAATAATGAAGACAAGCGTTTGTTTTGGGGTTGACAGAAAAGTCACGTTGTACAGAACTGTACACAAAAATAATTGAGTTAGACTTATAGGTTTGCGCTTGATTGAATATACCACACAATTAATTCCCATCTCTATCAACAAGCGCGTCATAATCAAACTGCCCAAACTGGATTAATGATCAGACTGTAATAGCCTTTCTCATCTCCTGCATGTTTAAGACGTTTTTGAGTACATATGAAAGCGTTCATAAGATTCATAAAAAGAAATAAAATCTAATTGACTTTTAAAGATGAGATTGTTGCTGCGCAATTTATCTGGGTGACCGAAGAACGTTTCAGACATATTTCAAACTTTTGAATAAATAAATTGACACGGTAAAGTTGTACACGCATCATGCTCAAATGTATAAACTGGATGTAAAATAGAAACAAGAAGAGTGAGGTTTTAAAATAATAAGAGCGACATCGACTTTTACGCACCGCGAGTTATTCGGTTTGGTTTGAGAACAATACAATAAAATCATGAAAAATCGATAAAACTAAAAAATGAATAAGTTGTTAGAGATGTTAAGGCTGATTTGACAAAAACGAGGCTTAATCTAATCAAACTAAAGCACCTCTTAATTAAAACTCATGCGGACAGTGCGGATTCCTTATGGACTCCAGCACATGGACATAATTATTAGGAACGACACTTAATGGTTCATGCTGAGAGTTTGATGACGGAAACGGTGCGTAATAACCCTTAACTAATGGGATACACAATTAGCGTTTTCTATTGTACTGGGGAAAGTACACACTCAAAAAAATAAAATAAAATAAATAAAGTATATCTCTATAAAGTATAGTACACTACTTGCAATAATAAATCATGTACTAAATTCATACTTTGATCCCATTGAAAAGGGGACATTCGGTGGGTGTATTTAAAGGAGAGTTTTCACAGATTTTCTCACGTTGGTTTGCAGTTTGACAATATTTAGTGTATTATATTATTTGTGTTTTTATGTTATTTGAATAAACCCCTGACCGCCATTTAATATGTATTTTTTAATTTACAGTTTGGAGTTATATAGCCTGTAATAACTATGAAAATAGCTATTAAATAACTATGAAAAGTTTTGGAATATAATAATAACAATATAGAAATACAGGGCATAAACTTTTTCATTATATATCAATATATAATGAAAAATAATAAGCCATCAACACGTAGCTGCATATTACGCGCAACTAAATTCGCAAACACACACAAAAAAAAAAACATATTAAAAAGCAAATGTAATTCTTAAAGGCTTTTACGTAGTTCATATTGTCTTGGTGAAGAAAACATCGCCCATCACACGGCTTCGTGGGCTGTAAGAACTGAAGGGTTCATTTGTAAAACAGACACACGTTTGAGAAAGACATTGTGTGTGTGTGTGTGTGTGTGTGTGTGTGTGTGTGTGTGTGTGTGTGTGTGTGTGTGTGTGTGTGTGTGTGTGTGTGTGTGTGTGTGTGTGTGTGTGTGTGCGTATTTCTTGTAGTGGCTGAGGATTAATGTAAGCATAACAAAAACTAAACGGTGCATTATGAAGTCATTCATGTTACGACCTCAATAAAAAATGTGTAGTTGGCTCACGGGCGTAAACTGCGCTATAAATCTGTCGCGTTGGTTTAACTGAGCTTAAATGGAGATGTCTGGTACCTGTCTTTGAGGAGTGTTATTGACAGAATGAATGCAACTTTATACCTGCAATCTGATTTTCAAGTATTCTACAAATACAATACAAAATGTGCATGCCACACCAATGGGAAGTGAAAGGGTTTAGGGCTCCTTATTTGAAAGAGCCAAACATAAATTTATATCTACACGGACTTGGAGCTAAGACAAGAGTTCTGGAGTAACGAGGTCTTAGTTTGTATTTGTTTAGCAACAGAAGAGAAGCCTGGAGTGATTTAGTGCCACTGCGTAAAGAGCACGTGTCAAACGCAGGTGATTTAAGGCGGTGACACGCGCAAAGTGGCGCCAGTGAAGAGTCGCGAGACAATAGCGCGTCTGAGCCGAACCAGGAACTGAGTCCAGACTGGTCTGTCACGTGATGAAATACAACATCGAGTGGCAGAGTCTGTAACTTCGCTGTACTGTTGAACCACATTTCAAGCTGCTGTCTAATGAAATGTACCACAGATTCGACCACAAACCAAACCCGCTGTATTCTTCAACTTTTATTTCCATTATTAAATTATTCAGTCAATTATATTTACGTGTTTATGTATTTGTGTTCACAGAGGGTCTCGTGCTGATGAGAGAGGACACCTCGGAGTCCACGCGCGCTGAAGGGGACCGGCGCGCGCAGAAACCCCGGAGTCGGAGGAGGCCCCGTGTGCTTTTTTCTCAAGCGCAGGTGCTGGAGCTCGAGAGGCGCTTCAAACAGCAGCGGTACCTGTCCGCTCCGGAGCGAGAGGCCCTCGCGGCTACACTGCGGCTCACGTCCAACCAGGTCAAGATCTGGTTCCAAAACCGGCGCTACAAGTGCAAGCGGCAGCGCCAGGACCGTACCCTAGAGCACGCGCCCCCTCCACCTCGACGCGTGGCAGTGCCAGTGCTCGTGCGCGACGGGAAACCGTGCATCGGAGGTGCACAAAGTTATTCGGGCCCCGGGTACGCGCCCGGATACAGCTACAGCGGCTACGGCGCGTACTCGTACAGTGCGCCCGCGTGCACGAGCAATTACAGTTGTACGTACAGTGGACTGCACACGCTGCCGTCAAACAACGGCTCCTTCACGAGCGCCAACCTGGGATCCACGCAGGCGCAGACGCAGGGTGCCATGGGCGCGTGCCAGGGCATTCGTGCGTGGTAACAAACCACGTGACCACTAAACTGGATCTATCTGGACCTCTGGGTCTGCTGTCGCTCCACGTGGGACCAAAGCCTCGATTCGGTCTAGACTCAGGACTCTGTGGAGTCTAACCTGAACAGCTTTAACTTGATTTTTTATAAAAGTTTCCAAATAAATGCGCACAGATCAGAGCCTCCTCCAGCGTCTCCTTCAGCCGCGCGTTTTGGTCCACTTTTATTTGGCTTTAAATGATTGAAATGTATTAATGAGTGTTATTGGAGTTATTAGCCTATGTGTTACGTTATTCATCTTAACAATTTGACGATGCCTTTACAATGTATTGATAATGGGGGTAATAATTGACACATTTTAAATAAAAATAAACATTTGTAAAAGCCAGCATGTCGCCCATACATTTTGCACCGGCATACACACAACACCGATCAGGATTTACATAGGTCAAGGCTACCATGTTATAATAAACTGGCCTCCATATATAAAATATAGCCTCGGACTCGGTGATTATTACAATGCGCAATTTGCAAACGACGCTGGTGAAACTGGTGTGGATACGGCTCTTGTTCCAGAGTCCTGCACTACAGCTGCGTATGGAGCTGAGGGGACCTCCGCTGTTCTAAACGCGGGCTCGGGTCTTTGGGCCGAGTGACGCTTTTGTCCCGCTGCCACAGGCCACAATGAGGCGCGCGCTGTCCCACGGAGATCCCCAGAGGAGCGCGAGACGACCCCGGGAGCGCGCACACGGCACAAAGGCGCACAGGGGCCGCTGGATTGACGTCCTAATATTCCCCATTAAGAGGCACAGGGGAGGCTCGCGCTGCAAAAAATGTGCGCGTTTTTGTTCCCGCCGCGGAGCCTGTGGAGTGCGCGGACAGCGGGGGCTCGTGTAGAGAACAAGCCCCACCAATAGCAACAAGTTTCCGCTTTTGTTTCCGGAACGAGCGGGAGGAGGGGGCCTTTATTTCTGCCAAGAGGGTCATTCACCTCCAGCCTGGACACAAAGCACTCACCCAGCACCGCATCAGAACAGGCGAGATCTGGACCCACGTGAATGTGGAGGGGGGTACTTTGAAATAATATTAGTCAAGTGCATGTGAAAAGTGATGTCACCAAAAAAACATGAACAACAATGCACTTTTCTGTCATTTAATCAGCATTTAAGATAATCCTACAGGCTACTGACTGTTTTCAGATTACAATGCAGTGATGTTCCAATTGGATGAGGTCCAAAAGCTGTAATAACATCACTTTCTATAGCCAAATAGTAATATTTAGTTTAGAGGCAGATTTTTGTAGTGAGTTCTTGGGTCAACCAGCAGATTCAGTATTCATGAGGGTACTTTTTGGACTTTTCATGGCAAAATACAATGTAATCAACAACATAATCACGTTCTAGTACTGAACTGTTTCTAAATATCATAAAGGAAAACCCATAAACTTTGAATCAACGTCACAATGTATGTCCCACTACAAAACCTGCAGATTCCTGATGGTTATTTTACTTCCCCATCTCAATTGAAATCCATTCAGCTTGCCCACTCAGTAATTCACTTTACTTCAAATTTATTTGTAAAATCTGGATGAAAACTGAGAAAGCCACTGCTAGCTTTGTGGTTTGAATGACCTTTTATTTTTTTTTTCTGCTCTGCGATAAGATTTGAGCTGTACAGGATTGAATAAATAACTTCTATGACTCATTATATATACAAACTAATGCTGAAAGGTTCTATATTATACAAAATTGACATCTGCGAATGAAAAAAACACACAACTCCAGGTATGTTTTTAACACACAAAATAGCGTACTATGGGCCCTTTAAAAAGTTATTCTGCTATTAATCTATTGAACTTCATGTTTTTTAACAATACTGTACATTTAGAATAGTTTTTGGGGGTCATAATTGGTTAGTTTCAATATTGTCGTTAATAGTCAACATTTTATTCAGCTATTTCAAAATTTGTTATCATGACAGGCCTGTTTGTAATTGTGACTGTATTTTGTGAATTTTATGTTTTACACTAGGGAAAAAGGTGTAACTTTTCTAGTGGAGGGGTTCGCCACAGTCTTGTCTTCGAGTAAAGATGATACTGTTTTGCCTTGAACATCTACACATATTAAGTATATGCAAAGCAATGACATCTATAAGAGACAAGAAAGTGGCAAACCCCTGAAAAGAAAGAAAAAGTTTCATAGTGCATCTTTAACCATCACACGGACCCCTCAGCTGTTCATTTGATAAAAAGTTATGTCCACAACAGGCCTTGTCTCCATTTATCCATGTTTTTGAATACCGTGGCGTTGTTAAGAGCTTCTGGAGGAGGTTGTATTCATGTGTAAATGAAATGTCAAAACACACTCACAGGCCCCTCTGCAGCGCGTCTGATTGGACGATCATAGGAGGAAAGCCCCGCCCACAAAGGCAGGTGTAAACAAAGTACTTTAGATTCCCGCTGAAACTCCTGCGTGCTTGGAAATTATGGTGGCAATTATTGTAGTCTTATTCTTTGTTCAAACTTTTTTTTATAAATAGACACTGTATAAAGTAGCCAGTCTGTATATTGTGGCCACTGTTTGGATTTTACAACATCACGTAACACTACCTGAATTACCACATCATGCAATGGGACCAAGCCTTTGAGAATGAGCTGCCTCGAGCGGTATCACTTCTGTGAGGGTCATTTTCAAAACCAACTCTAATCCACAGTTATGCGTGTTCATTTCTAAAGACAAAAGGTTTGTTTTTACCTTGACATGTTTCAGTGAGCATCTGTCACTTTCATCAAACTGCTGTGACGTGTCACTGATCAGATGATCCTGGCCACATCTATAAAAAAGAACACACAAAGTTATCTAAAAGAAGACATCATGAATTTCACTCATGGGTCTAATCCACACATTTGAACCATTCAGCGGTTGTAAATGAGTAAATAGTTGTGGATTATGGATTATGCACTGCATCAATGGCACCACTTACATCAGCTGCAGTTGATGTTCTTGATACATTTGGGTCATCATCCTGGTAGCGGGTTTCAGATGGTATCGCAGCATATGTAGGACAATATTAATTAACAGAGAACGTAAAATAAAATAAATATTGTTAAAATACTAAATTATGTTGTAATACAGTATGTTCTTGGGTTTAGTCGATAATAGAAAATACCAGGTTCAACATTTGTGAATATACATTTTGGATATTTCATAACAAAGTACAATGTAATCAACGGGAAATCTGGCCCAGCAGAGGGTGACATCACTCAAACAGTGCAACAAAACACAAACATATATATAAGTCTTAGTGAGAAAATAATAAATTCTCACCAAATGTGTGTGTGCATTGTCCATATCTAAAAAAATAAACATAAACATAAACTGTATGTAAAATCCCTCAGTCGTCCAGGTAGAATCCATGGCAAAAATTTGCCATAAACATAAACATATTTCCAGTGCATAATACTAATCTAATATGAGCCAAACAAATGGATTACACAAAGAAACACTAAAATGTGATCAAGGCGCAGACCAGTGAAATAAATGCAGAAAAACCTGACAATAAGCCAAAAGTAGTTTTGTCTTTACACTAGTTTTATCTCAACATCTTGAATTAGTCAACATTTTGTGAATTGCCGAAATCGACCTTATGATTAAAGCATAATTCAGATACGATTTAGATTTTATTTATAAAGAAAACATGAGTTATGTTTGGGTAATGTCAGTGTCTCACGGAGCAGAGCCCTGCCCCTCGACCCGGAGCTGTGCCCGGAGCATGGAAACACTACTGGACTGGAGGGAACTGCACCAAACAGACCTGCTCCAAGACAGCCCCAAGTGAACTGTGACAATGGAAAAGAGGCTAACCAGACACAAGTAACATAGACAGCATCTAGTGGTGCTATGTGAAAATACAACATGAGCGGGCTAACCATCTAATAACAAATGGTAGCTTTATTATCGACAAGTTAAACTAAAACTTAGTCTTTAGAAGCCGGCATTTCACTACCAACCAGGTATCTTCATCAGGGCTTGTGTTTATGATTGTGGCTCCCATTAGATGTAGAGGTGGGTGATGACATTTTACAACGTCACCAAAAAAGTCCCGGGGCATCCTTCAGTAGCTTTAAGTGGTAGTTTGCAGAAAAAAAAGTTGAGAAGAAAAGTACAAAAATACAGTTCTAAAACAGAATACCTCTACCTATGTCATCAACACCAAAAATAAAAGCATTTTCATTCATTCATAATCATACCTACTGTGCAATTTTGACAGTTGCTAGGTAACAGCTATATAATGACCTCCACATACGTCACATCAGCTGCTTGAACTTGAACTTCACTAAATGTTGTAAATGTGCTCTTTGTCCTTTTTCCAGTGTCACTGCCATGGGTAACCTGTCAGGAGCACTGGGTGACCACAGCACAATTTGCCCAGATCTGAGGAGGAGGATTTTGATGTTTTAAATTGGATTACGGGGGAAATTAGAACTTCCAGATGGTAACTTCAGAATTTTCTTGTGAGAGTGCAAATCATAGTACTGTGCTAGCTGACTAGTCATTATCTACACGCTCTCTGCTGCAGTTACCCATGTTATCTTATTGCTGGTTTTCAGATTCTAAAATGTAATGATGTCATACTCCAAAACTGTAAACAAGAGACACTTTTTTCGTAAAAACATTGTAGTTTGCCATGAATTATTCAAAAGGTAAATTCAGAAATGTTGAACCTGATCATTTCTATTAGTGACAAGATTCAAGAACTCACTATCTCAACAGAAATCAGCATTTTAACATTATTTGATCTGTCCTCCTCCTGTATTGTAATTAAATGGGCCTGTAGAAAGTTGTAATGCCATCTGAAACCCAACGATAGCTTATACTAAGCTACAGGTAAATAGTAATACATAATGAAGTTATGTGGTTTACTCAGGAATACTTTTACATATACGTATATACTAGGGTTGTCAAAGTAATAATAATGTGGCCCTTTAAACAGGACAATGAGTCTAACACTGTCTTTATGGAAACTCGTGTTCAGCTATATGGTAATTATTATTTTGTGTTGAAGATTACATGCAACTGTCTAAAAAGGGCCTTATTATTATTATTATTATTATTATTATTATTATTATTATTATTATTATTATTATTATTATTATTATTATTGTAGTAATTAGAATTGAGTATCAAGCCACTTCCTTAGTATCAAAATCCCACATTAATATATTACTTCATACATATTATTAACAGTGTATTTAAATCATGAGTGCAGGTTTTTCCCACCTCTCTCCAGGCTCTGTCCTCAGTAAACTCGAGTCCGCTGCTCTCATCCAGTCTGGGTCTGGGTCTCGTCTTCCCACGGCTCTGTACAGGAAGTCCATAAATCTCACACTTTCACCAAACATGCATCAGTCTAATCTCCTCTCACACTCACCTGTGCAGTCTCACCGGGAGGACCTCTCATTAACACACTTTCTCACAACACAAACATGCAGTCAAGTGCAGTCTAGGTTTGATAATGGTGTATTACTGAATATGGTACGTTTTAAAGGTCCTATATTATGAAAAATTGACTCTTATGGGCTTTAAACCATGCTAGAAAGCTCAAAAATATACTTGGACTAATCCTTTAATTTAATTATTAGTCTACGTATCTACCATGGTAAATGGTCACATTTTAGAGCTTTTCCACCTTCAAGGCACTCAAATGCTTTACAACAAGGAGCCACTCAAGACAGTATTTATCTGTGGGAGCTGGAATCACACTTGCCAACCTGTTGGTCAGTGGATTTGACCACACAACCAATGATATTTATGTTGAGAGCGGGTACCGCCAACCTTCAGATCAATGGACAAACAATAGCAAATGAGCTACTGTCAGCTACCAACTCCATCTATCGCCAAAGCTCAAAAGGCTCCGCTCCACCTTATGTCATGAAGAGGTAGATTTCAAGTTAACAACTACCTTTTACCTTTAGTTCAGTAAAAACTGGCAATTCCATGGCTGAAATTATCCAAATGATTCTAGTGAAGGTGTGTGAAGTTTAAAAACCCAGTGAAGCACTGTCTGTATTACCACGTGACATCACAAAGTGGGACAGAGTGTTTTCAGTTTGAGAAAAGAACTAAATATGCAGGGTTTGTGTGGTAAACATGTGTAAATGAAACAAAACATAACTCCAGGTCTGTTATAACATAAATCAGAAAATAGTGTAATATGGGACCTTTAAAAGTTTACTATGTAACTTTTCTGGTCAGGGTTCCACAGTATGGCATTAAACTTTATCTTACATGTATTCAGTTACAGGAAAAGCATGCATTCTTACTGTGAGTGGGCTTACCTTTCCACAGATCTGACCTATAACTTGGTCTAGCGGCATTAAAGGTAGATATATTTAATGCAGTAACTTTGCTATGGAGACAAGCAGGTGACCCTCAAAAAAAAAAAGTTTGATTGGGAAACTTACCTTAATGCAGTTAAAGGTTTTATAAGATCATATAGCAATCATGATATGAGCAGGGAGAAGAACGTCTTATGTGCAAAATATTTCACACTGTCTTTAGTGGTCACTGGTCAGACTGTGGGAAATAAACAGAATACTCAGGCCAATAGAAAACAAGCAAATCCAAAAGATCCACAAGAAAAGAACCCAGAACCTTCTCATAGTGTGGCAGGAGAGCTAACCCTATGCGCAATGCCGACCAGGTGTTGAGATTTCCAGTCTCATGAGAATCATTACATCAAGATAAGGCTACATATTACAGTATTTAGCAATAATCTAGTTTATCTATCAGCAGGTCTGATTAATAGACTGGTCCTCTTCATTGTTGAAAAATGGCTGTGTGACATTTTTAAACCCTAAATCCAGTCTTTTTATTTATTTTAATAATAGGCCACAGCAGGGAGCCTACACAGAGCAGTAGGCGGGGATAGGGGGTATAGGTGAAGATATATTTTCTGAGCACTCAAACTTCGAATTCAGATCATGATTATACCACTTTATTATATGGTTAAGCTCATAAAAGTCGTTTGGTCCTTTAATTGGAAACGGAAGATGGCTTGTCGTAGACATGAGGGAAGTTGAAAAGATGTAAGAAGCTTGTTTACCTAATCTGTTCACGCCTGTCAGGAAGGCACCGAACGCCCCGCGGGGTAACAAACACATCCGGGACAGACCTTGGATTTGACCCGTGTCGTGTGCGTCGTGTGCGCGGCAGACGAGCGGTGACCTCCCGACATGTGCCCGACAGCGCGGATCAGTTAACGCCAGGCCACGGGCAAGACAAACGCGGTGGAGCAGAGGGTCAGAGGCCATGGAGGTAACAGGAGAAGTCAGGGACAGTGTCTGAGCTTGTGCGCCGCAGGGTGCGTCAAGCGGTGTAATGGAAACTGGAGACATGGCTCCAGGCGAGACGAGGAGGGAACCTGGAGGACTGTCATTCATCAGGAGAAAATGCAGGCCTACATGAGAGATTTCTGAATGCCTGTAATCAGGGATTTATAAAAATGTACCACGAGCCAAATACGTTAATTGCCAAAAAAAAAAAAGTCTGCCTATCTGCGGCACTGGCCCCTCCGACCGCCACCTCACTCGCTCCCCACATTCATACTGGGGAATGTGGCTGAAAGAGACGACAGTTTCCACTAAAGAGCCGCTGCTGCCCCACTGTGGAACCTGCTATTCCCAAGGTCTCCCATCCAAGTACTAACCAGGCCCGCTCGGCCTTGCTGAGCTTCTGAGATCGGGCATAAAACTGAAAAAGTTGTCTTCTTCTCTAACAAACTTATTGCAGCTCTCACCTGCATCCTACAAATATATTTACGGTCCGCCTCTGCACATACAACGCCAGATAAATCTGGAACCTTGTACTGAAAATGTCTGCATCCCTTTCTCTCATGCAACTATTGAGACAGATGATGTAAAATAAAGACAAATGCAGTTTTATATTTTATTTTTGTTTATTTCTCTCAGCGCTTGGAGTCAGCACCAAGAGAAGACCCTGCTTCTGCGAGGAGCTGCCATAAACTTTATATTTACACAATTCACACAGTTCATTTTTAAAGTCCACACGTCATACTCTCTGTTCCAGTCTTTGGCTTCAAAGCAATGAAACAAAGGACCACAAGTCAGAAAAACATTTTCACAATTTTCACACAGTTCTCCATACTATGATTCCATTGCTTCTAAAGTTTGCTCTTAAACATTTGTATTAACTAGCTATAGGTCTTTGAAATGTGGTGCTTAGCCCAGAGGAGCAAAGTAAATTCACAAACAAATTCCTTGCAGTAAGAAAGATGAACTATACGCCCTAATATTTAGTACAAATTTCTGTGCACACAAAATCACAATTGTTGCCAGTAGAGGGCACAAAAACTAGAGTGAAGCTGTTTAAATAAAGTTAAATTCGATAGTGATTAGTTACCAATTATTCATAAGACGTTTGTTGTAGTAAAGTAGTAGCAGTAGTAGTACTAGTAGTAGTAGTAGTAGTAGTAGAAGATTCACTTTTTGCTCTTTCAATAGTAATTTACTTTATAGAGGCATATAATTTTGAACTTACTATAGGATACTTTTAATTGAATAAAGATCCTGGTTCTGGCTCTTTCCACCACGGGCTAAGCTGCATTCATTTAAAGACCGTTGTTGTAGTTGCTGTTGTAGTATTTTGTGCGTTGGAAGCATGGCGGCTGGTCAAGGCATTACCTGAATCACTTCTTTAACTGACCATTCAGAAATACACATTTTAAGTGCTAGCAACTTAAATAAAATAAATGAATGAATGCAAATTTCAGTTTTAGGATCGATTGGGAAAAATAAATATGACCTAAATTTGAATGGGATTTTAGTTTATTCTTTTTCATTTTACACGTCTAATATTGGTCTGGAATAATATATGTAGATTCTATATTATTGAGGCACTTGAGCTATTGACAAACATGTGTGTTGAAAACATAATGCTAAATATGATATCTATAATTTACCAAAGAGGAGATCATTCGCTACACTAGTCCAATGACCTGCGTAAAACTTCCCCTCTGACCATCTTTCATTTGTTTGAGTTGGGCTCCCTCTAGTGGCGAAGGGTTTTGACAAACTTATATCAAATACAGAACATATTTTGTATCATCATAGGGACTGAATAAAATCGCTTTAGAATTTTGCTGTCCCTTTGAAAATTGTATTATTGTAATCAATTTAAGTTGATAAAGTGCTGGACTATGGTCTTCAAGGAGTAATATTATTAATGTTTGGGTGTAGGTAAGCAGCCTTCTTTTTGGTTCTTTTACTTGCATTTTTTCTGCAAATATATATATTTTTTATGACCACAAACCTTTAAACTTTAAGTAGCTTTGCTGCTTTAAAGCAATTGGTTATATATTCAGTATCCATTTTATATTTAATGTCAGTTTCAGCACATTTTATACAGGGGGAATATGATCAGCCTCATTTTAGAATACTTGAAATGTACCCAAACATACTTCCATAAAATCATAAACTGAGTACTAAAACCTGTTATAAAAGCTCTTAAACTATGTAGGTTGGCCGCTGGTAACATGTGCCAATCTAATTATGGATGGTAGCTTTAAAGCCTGTTGTATCTTGTTCATTAAATATGTAGTTTCTTTCCCTGTTCAAATCTAAATTTGACTAAAGTTTCATGTTGAACCTACATGAAAACTTCCCTTGCCATTTTAAACAAACTAGAACAGCAGTTTCCATTTTGCCATTGCATTATTTCAATCCTTTCCTGGTGACTCACTTGAGTAGCCTCTCGTGTTGCCTTTTAGTGATGATATATTTGAAAAACTCGTACACTGACCAGCTAATCGCTGTGGAGGGCATCTGGTAGATCACTCTCGCTTGGACTCCTTTAAAGAACGCTGCTGCTCCTCCGGTTCTGTAAACAGTCCGAAACGCTTTCCCTAATCCCGAAATGTGTCTCCCGCCAACTGCGCCTGCCCCCTCCGCTTGGATCATCACCACTTGGGCTTCCTGGGTGTTTAAAAGGGTTTTGCAGACGTCTAAAGGAGTGGTAGCGGCGGCAGCTAATGCTCCAGCTAGTGCACCGGACACGACGTGGGAGGTGGGGTTGTATTGTCTGTGCGGGTTGAGGGTTTCCTGAAGGGATTCGTAGGTTATGAAGTGGAGGGCCTGGAAGGGGATGTTCATGGTGAGTTGGGTAGTGTAACTTCGGTAAAAGGCGGCCGGGCCCTCACGCCGCAGCAAAGATGAGATACAGTGAAGGACCCCACGGTACGGAGAGTTAAACATCTGCATGCGCTGTTTTACCACTGCAACACAGAGGGGGAGAGTATCACAACAAGTATCAGCAAATCAGAGCCTTGTAAATAATGATGTGATTAAACAAACAAAATAAGTCTAAACCAATGATCAACCCATTTTGATTTTGGGATATCAAATCACAATTTAAATATATTTGCTATTTATGCTATTTAAAAACAAACAAAAAAACAAACAAACAAACATTTTTAACATGTTCAGGAGGATTAAAATTGAGACTACTGAAAAGTCAAGAAGCAGAAGCATAATAACATGTGCTTGTAGAGTTCTAAACTACAGGAAATAGCAGGGGTTTTTTTTAAACACAAAAATATTATTTTGCTGTTTGCAGAAAAAATTATGCTATTTCAAATAGGTATTTCATTTGATCCTCGTACTGCGCTTCTCCGTCGCCTTTGCGTCTCAGTCAAAGGTCTGCAGTTTAACAGGATAACAAGCCAATTGAAACTGCTCAATAAGTTAATGTAGTTGTTTTATTTGTTTGTTTAAAGCTACCATCTGTAAGTTTATTTGCTTTTGTTACTAGTAGTTAGTAGTAGTTGTGTCTCTGGTGTTCTCTCAGGCCCAAGTTGGAACACTATCAGACTGCAGTAACGTGGATAGCACGTAGATGATATGTAGGAATACAATAGGAGTGGGGTGACCGATTTAATCACAGATGGTAGTTTTAAAGGACTAAAACAGCATTAAAACCAACGGGAAATGACACAAAACAGGTGTAATTGCTTGGGGATTACACCAGGAGTAAACTTTGGGTTTTCTGAGCAACTTTTGAAAAAAATGTTCCCTGATTTTGGCCCTTCCAGCTGACCATAAATGTGTTAATTCATAAACAGCAAACAGACAGTTTTTTGTTTACCTTCGGCAGGGTTCATGATGGCATCATGGATCACTGTGGCCATGCATCCTGCCACTCCTGCAGGGAAAACAAAAACGGTTTGTACATGAGTCACAAGCACTTCAGAACATGTTTGGAGACTCTAAACTACAGGGTTAGTGGAATTAAAATGTTGTATTATGACAAAGAACTCATAACAAACCCAAACAAAATATCTTCTGTGACAGACATTCCTGATTAATGTCATAAAACTAGTGTTATAACAATGCTAAAATGTTAAATTGGACAATTGTTTCTTTTATCTAGCCACATTGTCTTAGTTCTGTGAGAGAATTACAAAAGAACAATTAAAAAAGACATAATACTTGCTTAAATGAGTATCTAGTTTCAATTTTAGCATTGATATTTAGGCATATATTTTATAAACAACCCTACATATAACACTGCTTTTTTAGTAAAGCAAACTATAAGGTTTGTGGTGAGTTTTACCGTTTGCAAAGTGGCTGTTAGCTCCAGGGTGGATGGCGTCACTGAGTCTGAACTTGATTTTCTCGTAGCAGGCGAAGTAGAGTGCGTGTGCAGGCCCCGCCCCCACGGCCAAAACGTTGACGCCTCGGATGGGCCGCCACACACCCTCCGTCTGAACGATTTGCCGCAGTGCATCCATCACGTTACGATACCGTGCGCCAGGCTCAGGGTGGAGACTCTGCATTCGAGTCTGTAAACAGAAGGAGAGACATTTAGGATGTAGTTTATTTGATGGGTATCTGTAAGAATGGAAAGTGTGTAGGATCTGATAAGTTGTGTAACATTCCAGTCAAAAAACATCTCTATGGAGACAAGCAGGTGACATACCAGCCACCACAAAAGTTACATAGTACAACTTTAAGGGACATTTCAGTAAACACACTAAGGTAAGGCACTAAACAGTAATGGTAGTCCAGACCAAGCCCAAGATCTGGGAGGAGTCCCTAGCAGTTGCCTAACCAGCTAGTTCTGTCTACATTTTGTTGAATCCTCAGAGCATGAAAAACCTCAGTCCAAATGTGATAAGATTCAACCAAATCTCTCTCAAATGCAGAAGACATTTCCTCTGATATCATTCAGAACAATATAACTTCTTTTACGTGAGATAAATAGCAGATTGGGGTTTTGATTGTCAATTCTGCAGAAATCTGCACTGTTTCTGTTTCTCAGTCCTCTCTGCATTGTTTTTTTCATCTCTCTGGTTGTTTAAGCCACCTGTCAGTCACTCTTTTCAGAATCAGGGAGGTAGGATACAGCTCAGAGCCACTCCTCTTTGTCAAAGTGTGTGGTTCTGGCTGGTCAGGTAAGCTGGGAACTTTACAAAGAGGAGTGGAGCTGCACTGTGACACCCACTGCTCCTGACAGGTTGGCCATAAAAGCTGCTCTCCATCATGGACACTCCTGCTCACCCACTGCACCAGACTATAGAGGGACAGAGGAGCTCATTCTCCAACAGGCTCCTACAGCTCCGCTCAAACACTGAGAGATACAGGACTACATTCATACCATACTCCATACAAATGTACAACAACTCACATTATGTAACAGATAACAATATGTCCTGTCAAATCATCATATCACTGTTGCACTGTCTTCCTATGACCTTTTATATATAGCTGAGATTTTATATTTTAATACTGATTTTTCTATTTTATTTTTACTTATACATATACATTTATAAAATTATGCCTTATCTGACACCTGTCTCTTGCTATCTTTTTTGTCATTTATTTTGAATTTATTATTACCCTTTATATTTTTTACTCTTTGTTTTTATATTATATTGTGATTAGTGAGCTACTGTGTCCAAATAATTTCCCTTGTGGATAAATAAAGTCTCCAAGTCCAAGTCTAAAGGAGGTGTTGCACGCTATTGGGAAAAATGCCCACAGCTTGATCGGAATGAGCTTTTGGTATAATAAAGTACATCTGAAAACTACATAGGAACCAAATTTAAAATGCCCGATTTGCATACAGGAAGTGAACTTTGGCCCAATTTGTACAAGAACTATTTCATGGCTACAATGCTTGAAAAAGCTAACTTTTTTACATGTTTCCGGATTTCAAAATAAACAAATCTTATTTCTGTGATTTCAGGATGACCTTCGGCTCATTTTGGTACCAAATGCATATCCACAGACCCAATATTATCAAAGTTATGAAAGATTTATTCAAGAACTTAATGATTTTTTGCAACTTTTCTGTAAAAAAGTCAATTTGTTTTCATTGATTTCAGTAGGTTCCCGTGCTTGCCCACCTAAAATTTTTTCCACAAAGTTGCGTGATATAGTGTTGTATAAACCATAAAAATTTCATAAAAATTTGAGACCGGTAACAGTGATCCGGAGATCCATACATCGCAAGAAGTGCCATTCATCAAAATTAGAAAATCTTGTATTTGTCCAATACTGGAGATTAGGTTCAGTTTTTGTCACAAAAATAGTTAAATGCTCTTTAATGTAAAATATATTGACCTAAATCATACTCTAATGCCTTATTAATTGTGCGGATGTATTCTGGATCATATTCTGGATCATGTCCAAAAATATTAATAAATTGAGTCATAATATAATTTGTGATTGTATATATGTTCACCGATCATCTTAAAGTGATAAAATACATGCATTTATGGCCTCACTTTTTTCATCTACTACATTGGGTATTACCAACACTTTCCTCATGATAAACCTTTACAGTCATATTCTCGGCAATATGCCACATCTATTGAAGCAAAATAAATAGTCAACTGTCCCCTTTGAAGAAAAATATTTAGAGAAACTATGTTAATACTTACATACATATTATAGATAGTGTTTTCAGTTTAGTGAATTTAGGACATGATAACATTTCTGAGTGGAATCCACAATGATCCTGAAGGCCTTTGATGAAAAAAGTGAGGCCATAAATGCATGTATTTTATCACTTTAAGATGATCGGTGAACATGTATACAATCACAAATTATATTATGACTCAATTTATTAATATTTTTGGACATGATCCAGAATATGATCCAGAATACATCCGCACAATTAATAAGGCATTAGAGTATGATTTAGGTCAATATATTTTACATTAAAGAGCATTTAACTATTTTTGTGACAAAAACTGAACCTAATCTCCAGTATTGGACAAATACAAGATTTTCTAATTTTGATGAATGGCACTTCTTGCGATGTATGGATCTCCGGATCACTGTTACCGGTCTCAAATTTTTATGAAATTTTTATGGTTTATACAACACTATATCACGCAACTTTGTGGAAAAAATTTTAGGTGGGCAAGCATGGGAACCTACTGAAATCAATGAAAACAAATTTACTTTTTTACAAAAAAGTTGCAAAAAATCATTAAGTTCTTGAATAAATCTTTCATAACTTTGATAATATTGGGTCTGTGGATATGCATTTGGTACCAAAATGAGCCGAAGGTCATCCTGAAATCACAGAAATAAGATTTGTTTATTTTGAAATCCGGAAACATGTAAAAAAGTTAGCTTTTTCAAGCATTGTAGCCATGAAATAGTTCTTGTACAAATTGGGCCAAAGTTCACTTCCTGTATGCAAATCGGGCATTTTAAATTTGGTTCCTATGTAGTTTTCAGATGTACTTTATTATACCAAAAGCTCATTCCGATCATGCTGTGGGCATTTTTCCCAATAGCGTGCAACACCTCCTTTCCCTGGCCTACGGGGGCAATAAAGGGTACTTTTACTAGGGTTGCAAGATTAATACCAAACAAATCAAAATCTCAATTTGAATGGATGCAAATAGCAAGTGCTGTAATTTTTTAAGTACCATAATGTCCACCACAAACAAGATACCCTGTCTTATTCTGCTTAAAAACTGCTAACCCTGTAGTTTAGATCGGTACAGACATGTTCTCATTAGTTTGTCAATTCATATTTCTTTGTCTTTTTGTCAATTTTCCTGGTCCTAGTGAAGTTTAAAAATGGAACTTTGAACAGATTCCTATTAAAAACAGAAATTAAAATCAAAATTGCAATTCTTGTCAGAAAAAATTATAAATATTTGATAAAAATATATATTTGATATGATGATTTAACTGAAGATTTTTTCTCAAACTGTTTAGTCCTAACCTTTACCTTGACCTATATCAGAGGCAGAGGACTATTCCAATTGCCAACTTCTACTGAGTAAAGCCTTAAAGAGTGGCTTGTTTGGTTACTTTTGGCCAGCTTTGTTATTTGTTCAGTACAACATGTTCATCTCTGAGCTGTGAGGAATGGACCAAAATAAAATGCATAAAAAACCCGTGTCTGTACAAGATAACCTCATTGATTTAACTGTAACTCAACACCAGAGGGCGACAATGAGACTACAGCTTGACTATGGAAGTATGTTCTATTACAGATATGGGGAATACGCTGTATAAATAGAAATTACCAACTATTTCTGAAATGTTAAATATTTACACTGCCTCAAACCAGAGTCTGCTGGAAAGTGCCCAGTCATTCTGATGTGAATAAAACAAGGCTGTTTTCAATGGAACTAAACAAAAGGGAACATTTGGACAAAACACAAAAAGCATTGTTTTTGTGATGCAAGTGAAAATTATGACGCAGTAGGTTTTTCCTACATTGTCATACAAAATAAATATCAATATTTGAGTTTAATGGCCTTACATGATACACTATTGAGATTTTTTTTTTAACTTTTGCATTTATGTTACAGATTATAATTATGTATTTGTGCAAGATGAAAAACAAGTAAAAGTGATCGTGCAAAGTGCATACAAAACACTGTAGCCAGCAGAAGCTGCAAAGATTTACTGTGCTTGAAGAGTAAATGAGGCTAAAGGCTGAGCAATTAATTATATTGATTCGATTAATTTGTGTTTGTTATTGAGATTTGGAAAAATTGCAAAATCGTGAAATCTAAGACTATTAGGAGTTCACGCCTGACTTTCTTACTTGCAATGCAGGGTTATCGTGCAATTGAACAACTGCCATTGCAAAACAAATCTCATTCTAATTTAAATGATTAATATTAGATTACATATAAATTTCTTAAAAAGGATATGATATGAATCAAAATGTAAAGAGCTTCCCCTGTTTGAAAGACTATCAATACCTGCTGTTGATTCAAATGAAATAAAACTCATCATCCAGAGTGCGGATAAAAAATCTTTTATATCCATATCGTTCAGTCCTAGATTACATATTTGTTTGTTTTTGATTTATTTGTATGAGTATTTTTTCTTTACTTCATGTTAACTACAGGGGCAAACGAACTGTCTTGTTTGAGGTGGTCGGGTTTTCATTTCTTCAGTAAAACAGTGGGATAGTTCCAAGTCACACAAACAGCAGCTGATGCAGTGAGCTCATGTGACAAACTAATCCCAGTGACCTTTATCTGAGAATACTGTTTTTGCCCTGAGAGCTTGCAACTTAATACAACTGAGCACTCCCATACAGTTATACAACATTATGCTGTGGTAGTGATGGGCGATATATCAGATGCAATAGTGATATTTGGTTAAGTCCTGCCCTGTAATGAAATGCCAAAATGTAGGAAGTCCCCTAGATGAGAAGAATAAACATTTACAAAACTGAGATGTTTTTGTGAACTTTACTACAACTTAACATAAATTTGTGAGCTCTGCTATGGATTTTAAAATCTTGGTATCGGTATGGGTGAATACTGGTTTTCAAACAAGACAGCAACACACTCTGAAAAACCACGGCTGTTCTGGCGAATAAACCACTCTGCCACATAATACACTAGAGCCTGGGTCTCCAACAGGCGGACCGCGGGCCAACTCCGGACCCCGAGGGGATCTAGACCCACCCACGAGACCGCAACCCCAATCTGAATGGGGCAATTCAGATACATAAGCTACCGATACTGCTCAGGGCCAAACTTCCTCATCAACTCAAGGTGCATTACCTAAAACTGCCCACTAGTTAATATAAGAGTATATTATACCAAGTGGCGTGCGGTCAGGGGAATCAAGGCAAGCAGTGGTTTCCCAATAAAATCTAAAAATCATTGTGAGTCAAAAGTATAATTAAATAGTTTCAAATTATATCCAAATAATCCTGTTTTCCCTTCATTTCCCTTCACTGCACATAAAGCACATGTGCGGCAGGAGACAATAGCAGCGCTAACTTTTAACACAAGTGTCTAAAAATAACTCGCTTTAAGCGACAGGTTATTGTTTGTAGTTTCGCGTTTGTAATGATTAGATGTTAGTTAGAAATACAGGCCGTCATTTAATCAAACAGTGGACTAGTTTCAGGGCGAGTCTGTGTGAAATGGAGGATCCGGATGGAGTAGTGGAGCGGCTTGGGCAGTGAGGATTCTGCCTCGTCTCTGTGTTTATGAAGGTGTCAGTGGAATAACAGCACTATTACACAAGTGTGGAGGAACATGTGTGTGTTTCAGGGAAATGCAGGATGTTTGTTCCGGAAAGACGTGGTTTTGCATCTATGAGAGGTGAGTGTGCTGTTCTAACGCAGGGCTGTGTTTAAGGGAATGTTTGTGACACATCAGGCTGTATTGTAATAAGTGCACCTGTCTGACCAGTGCACCTGTCTGACCCGTGCACTGTTGTTGTTAGTATCTCTTCATAATCTTCATGAATGTACATGTTGTGTAGTAAGTGCATTACACATCTGTACAGAGTCATATGTCATTCATATGGTTTCTAAGATGCATTATAATAATGACAGATAAGAACAGTCCTGAAGGCTCAGCTGCATAAATAAGGTGTAGAAACAAATAGCCCTGTTTGTACAAAGATGGTGTCAAACACAGTCCAATATACAAATATGAATAAACTATATGGTCTAAGTTTCTCTAATTTGACTCCAGAATGGCTCAGTATACATGCAATTAATGTGAGTAAAAATAAATATACCCATGCGTAATGTAGTTTGCATAAAAGTGTCATTATTAAAGTGTTACTGACTAAATGTTGACGTCCACCCCAAGTCTGCTTGCCTACCCATAAAAGTCACCGCATGCTACTGATTAAACCCCTCTCTTGGCATACAATCCTCAGGGTTGCGCATTAAACCAAATCTTCCATTAAGTAAGTATGCGGGAAGCAAGTGGAAATTCTATTTATACTTGTTTGTCTTGTATTAAAAACTCATTTAAAACAAATACATACACACCATCCAAGTAATAAATGCACATTTTAGGTTTTTAATTAATTCAATTTTAATTTAAAGTAATACATTTACTCAACCAATAAAAAGTGGCAGTTTGATCATGTGACTTAAGACTCGCATTTCACAGAGCAGTAGAATTTAACAGCGTTTCTCAGTGTTTGAAATATTCAAGAAAGATACATCAAGGTATTGGATTTAAACGACTGGCTACAGAAGAACAACCTGTTGTGGATTTTCTTACAATTTACTGGAAGTACTATACAGCGCAAAAGAAGGAGGCCAGTGCGGATTTAGTATGCAGTTATTCTGATGGGGAAGGCAAGGACTGTCTTGGCTAGAGGACTATAGTTCGCCCGAATGAAGTAAGAAAGAAAACCCGCTGGGCTGTAATGAAGTAGTACTACTGAAACCCTTTAACAATGCTGAAATAGTAAAACAATGTGCTGTTGATATGGCTGAGGAGGTGTTGAGTTTTGATGGCAAAATGAGGAAAACTGTTGTAGAAATATTACAGCAGGTAGGCAGGGTGTTTTATATATAGCACATAATTGTGTAAAGAGAGAGATAAGAGATATGGTTATGTTTACATTACGGTTCTGCTGTGGTCTTGTTTTAATCTGCTTTGCAATTTGAGATTTTCCAACAAATGCAGTAGTAACTGAAAAAGAAACAGTGTATGCTTTTGAAGAATTCAGTTTTTAGTTAGTTGTTGTGGGAATTGTTGATAAATTGTTAATTTTACCATTGTATTTTGGCAAATAAAACATTATCTACAGGCAGTTTTTTTTGTGGACCCTGGCTTTGCAATGTGGTAATATTTTGGCCCTCAGAGAAATTTAATTGGAGACCCCTGCACTAGAGCTTTAATAGAAACCATCAACGTGACTAGCAAAGTTTAGAAGTTTATTGTAAACATCTTTTTGACAAATGAGGCTGGTAATATCCAGTCCAGTTTTTTTTGTTTTTTTTCCAACTAACTAAACCTGACGTGACAATGGAAGTCAGTCACGGAGCATTTAGCCAATCTACAGCGTAAGATGAGATAAAGGGTAACTGACGTATGAATAATTTGAAGAAGACAGGAGTAAAAACCACAAAGACATCGTCTGTTGCCGTAATTGTTTGGTCATGTGCCATAGGAACTTAGGAAAGTAGGAAAGTCCGGCTTTTAACTTAACATCTCGTAAACTGAAGTTCACACCATAAAGCATATAAAGAAGAAGTGGACTAAGGTAGTGTGATGTCACCCATAGCGTTTGGTTTGGTCAAGCTAGCAGTTACAAGGGAAAATTTGGAGCCAGGGTCCATATTAGAAATAGGAATTTATTAACGTACAAAATGCAGAAATAAATACACCAGAATCATGCAGAGTGGATTAATATAAACATTAAAAAAAAACAGCAGTGCATGACAAACAATACAATTTGGGGTTTAATATTTATATTTTCTTTGGCATTATAAAGAACTTATAGTGTTCTTAAAAAAGCTCTGATGAAAGATCAATACCATTTCAAAACTATCATACTTCCAAACAAGCAAATGTAACAAGACCAAATGTCAAGACTTTATAAACATTTTATAGTGAATAATTAATCAAAATTTATAATGGGACTATACAACTTGCATCATATTGATTATTTTGGTATTGCGCAAGTATGCCTTATGTAACTGCGTGCATTTTAACTGTAACTGTAACACATAAGGAACTTGCATACATTCTTTTCTTGAAAATTTGCTTGATGCATTTCCTTTACAGAAAACATCAGTTTAATCACAAGGAAGTCTAAGGATTTATCATCAGTCCATTTAAAACAACATCTCTGTTTTGGCAAGAATGTATTATGTAAACAGTCTAGTATGCAGCTAAACAAAGCAAATATTACATAGTCAAAACTATTAGAGCGGGAAGGACATTCATGAACCACTTACGTAGCATTTAAACAGAAAGTGCTGATCTGATCTGTATTACGAGTTTAATCATTTGTGGTATTGGGGCTGCGGTAACTAATTTTAGTAGTTGACTTGTGAAGGAAGTCTGGGAGTCCCTGCTTAGACTGTTGCCCCCGCGACCCGGCCCCGGATAAGCGGAAGAAAATGGATGGATGGATGGATGGACTTGTCAGCGATTAATTTTTTGATTAGTGCATTATTTCTCTGCAGTCACTTGGTCATGATTAGTATATAGTATGATATAGTATTTCAAATAAATAAGACAATAGGTAATCTATAACCAAGTGTCATGTAAGATTGATAGAATTATGGTATTCCATCCAGTAGTAAAAGTTTATATGCAAAGGTGAAATCCTTATCTGTAAACTGAAGCCATTTGAAGATTAGATGACCAAACACGGACAAAGTACTGAAGATAATTCTTGCATTGCCGTATTTAAAATATCATTCAAAAGGTAAGCCAGATCAGGTTTTCATTTACACACAAACCTACTATCCTTTTTAAAGTCAGCAAAATAGAGATTCATAGTAAAACTCAAAGCTAGAGGATAACTTATGGAATTTTAATTTGAAATGAGACCTGTAATCTTCAAGAAAAGAAACGGAACTTATTTTAACAAGGCATGTTGCAAAGAGAGCTGCTCCAACGCATGCATTACTATGGCTGTCTAGTAATACAAGCATTCCACGTTTAACATGAAGCTGCTGACTGTTATGCTGTTTTCGTGCATTGATCATAGTCTGACCAATACGACATAACTTTAGATTTAAGTATATTCTTATTCTGAAATGACACACTTTGTTGTATCTTGAGTTTATTTGTTAAGTGACCTCTGATAGCAAGGTTATAGCTGATAGCATATGGCTAACTCGAGCGCAGGCTTCAGCAGAGGCCTAGCAAGACCGCTGCGCCTGCCCAATCTGTGTCAAACATGCTAACAGGCTAACATTACAAACAAACTAGTTATTAACAAGTCATAATACTTCACCAGTACAATACACATAGAATTATTTCCTAAAGTTGCCATCTGTGATTAATCGAGGCTATAATAAAAACGTTTAATCCTCAGTTTAAACAGTAAATGACAATGTAATGACACTCTCATAAAATACACACGTATTATTATCACTTTTTAATTATTCTACCCATTGTATCTTACCTGATCAGCGCTGTATTTATGGATAACAAATTAGACGGTTTCTAGTTTTTAAAGACAAAATTATACAAAAAAAAAGTTTATGATAAATGAAATTCGCGCATGTGTAGAACACTTCGTGGGGCGAATGGGGTAACTTCCATGGTAACATATCTGGTAGTGACAGCTAATGGTCATTTTGACGTTAACAAGGTACAAAAATAGTTTAAATACAAGATGCGCGTTGCAAAACATACACAAACATTAAAGAATTATACAACTGTATGATAGGAATTGAAAAAGTTTGTGTAAACATTTGGATTAGTGTGATAAATACCTTGACACAGTCGATGGGGTACATCAGGCAGTGCTCCATGATTCCAGCCACGGCTCCTGCCAGCATGTGGGTGCTAGTGGCTGCACCCTGGGGCAAGCCTTCATAGTCTATTTCAGTATCCACGGATGTCGAGCATTCCATCGGCGTGGCTCGATGCACTACCGCCGGAGCAAAGTCCTGTTCCAGTCTGGGTGTCGTAAAAGGCAATGCTCCGTGAAACCCTCCAGTAGCGTCCAGAATTCTGCCGCCCAGCCATCGAATCTCTCGGCTGTCGACTCCCGAGGCTTCGACGGGCGCTCGCCGGGCCACAAAACCGTCCGCTTCCATCCAAAAACAATCCGAGGATACGCGGAGGTCGTGTCCCAGCCGGCCCGGGGAGGTCTTGGCGGGTGAAGGACTGCTCCAACGCGGTGAAGCTAGAGCCGGGGGAGGGCTGAGTTGAGCGATGAACCATACTAAAGGCTGATTGGACATAATTTCTGTCAATCATTTTTTCTGTAATATCATTGGTTAAAATCCATTCACAGAGGGGCGCGTTTTAAAGGAGACGGAGAGTTATAAAACTGCGCTTTCGCAACTTTGGGGAATCACATGGGAAATTCAGACGGGAAGACGACAATGGGATGATTTGTAAATGGGAAGTCTGTATTGAAATAAAGGCAAAAAGAACAGAACACGTCTAGAGTATTGTGTATTGAGTACTGCCAAGCCTAAATTAGAAAAGTCAAGCATCAACCTCTTGAGTAACATAACAACTACATTTATGCACTGGTAACATGCCAGTCAATGAGTTGTTAGCTTCACTATTATGATTTAGACTAGTAAAGATAAGTACACATCGCAGTTGACATGCAAGCCCCTACTTCTACAGTCAAAAACTGTAAACTGTTTCATAAGGGATTCTGTCCTGCAAATCATTTGTCTTTGTGTTGAATTTTTTGTACCATATGGTTTTTACCATATGGTTTAAAGCCAGGTGCCTGTCCTGCTCCACTCATCCTACATATAATGAGCCTATGTAAGCACATTTACATATACACCTTGTTTAAAAAGATTTAAAAAAAAATATATATATATAGGGACAGGTCTCATTGTTGTTACACTAAAAATGTACTTATTTAGGAAGAGCTTGTGTGAGATCTGAACAAAATTCAGAAAGCAGAAGCAGTGGCTTCTCATGTATTCTGATGACACTCTGGTACAGTGGAAATGTTGTGAGTCCATTCCATTGATCTAGAGATTAGATCTAGAGTAGTTTGTCCAAGTGCTGTAACCAAGTACAAACTTTCATCTTATGTATAGTTTATGAATTGGTGAATAGAAAATATACATTTGCCTTGCTATGACCTGCTTAAGACATGAAGTTACATCGCTGCTTTAATTTTAATCAATATGATTAGGAAATCCCCTCCTTGAACTGCCACCTTAAAGTGGTGGAGCGGTTTGAGTGCCCGAATGATCCCGGGAGCTGTGTTGTCGGGGACTTTATGCCCTTGGTAAGGTCACCCAAGGCAAACAGGTCCTGGGGGACGGGTCAGACTAAGAGCGGTTCAGAAGCCCTTTATGATGAGTTTTACAATGAGACCAGTTATGTCGCCCGGATTGGCGTCACCGGGGCCCCACCCTGGAACCTGAACCTTCCCCCACGGGGCCCGGCCGGGCACAGCCTGAAGGAGCGACATGGAGTCGTCCTCCCACAGGAGGATCCATAGGGGCCGGTGCAGAGAGATCTGGGCAGCAGTCGAAGGCGGGGGCCTCGACGACCGGATCTCCAGACATGGAGACTAGCTCACCTGGACGCCTCCCTCGGGAGGTGTTCTGGGCATGTCCCACCGGGAGCAAGCCCCGGGGAAGACTCAGGACACGCTGGAGGGACTATGTCTCCCGGCTGGCCTTGGAACGCCCCCAGAGGAGCTGGAGGAAGTGTCCAGGGTGAAGGAAGTCTGGGAGTCCCTGCTTAGACTGTTGCCCCCACGACCCGGCCCCGGATAAGCGGAAGAAAATGGATGGATGGATGACTAGAAAATATTACATATTGAAGAGTTTCATGACCAAATAATATTAGCACAACTGTTAGCCTATTAGCTATTTTATATAGGTCCTGCACCACTGTTACAGTAAATCACATAAAAAAACAAAAAAAACAAAAAACCAAGCACTGAGTTTACAGTTTTTCTCAATCGCCTTGGCACTTTTATCTATTGAAAAATGACATTTGCAAAATAGCTCACACAAACAGAATTTTAGTTTTCCAAAACAAGATTTAATCTCAGCAAAATGCAGTTTTTCATTCAAAACTGTTCAATCATTCTACAAAAAGTAAGTTTTACCTTCAAAACTCTTAAACTCTTGTCATGTGTTGTTCTGTGCTCTTTCATTCATTTATCACTACAGCTCAGAAGATTTAGTCCTGCTGTCAGTGACTATAGAAAATCATTGTTTTGGTCTGACACTGGGGTTCACACTTTTGGATTGGTAAAAAATAGAGAAATATAACATTAACAATAATAATAACAATAATTAATTAACAATTGCAGAGTAGATTTTGCAGTATTTGATCAAAAATATTTATGCGGAAGAAAATCAACACTATTTTTGTACTGTGATACATAATGTGTGCTTGAAAATCAAATAAGGACTGTATGTCTCTGAAAATCTATACAAGTACTCAGTGTCTAAACTCACTGCTGTGACCCTTCTCCCTGTCTGACACGTGTGAAATCCTTTCCTGTTCTGTTTCTGGTGCACACAAATTTTGATTTGCCGTTATGTTTGAGTTTCTGTATCAAAAGAGTTTGGGCCACAGTCATTTATCACATAAGAACCGACCTGTAGTGTTGAAAAAAACAAGGTGAATTCACTCATCATGTGTGTTTGTGAATGAGAGATGTGTCAAGTGTTTTGAGAAAGAGCCTGAACTGTGTGAACTGATGACAAATGTTCAAAATGATCTGACCACCTGAGCCCCTGTTCAGATATATGTTTGAATCAAACTGAACAAAGTAAAAAAAAAACAACAACCAAAAAACTGTAATGGAGCAAATAAATGGGTGTAGACTGCTGGAGCTAGCATTTGACCAACCTCTGGATTCTGGACACAAGGAAAAAAATAACAGTATTAAAGTTAGCGCATGCTCATATAAGCTGCATGTATTACTGGGTTTCAGGTGACATCACAACATTCTGTAGACCAGTAATATTTAATACAGATGGGAGGCAGCTAAAATGCAGATAAAATGTTATGTTGTAATAGCGTTAGTTTGTGTGTCTTGTAAATAATACTATATCAGGTTTGTAACAGACTGTCACATATATGTAACTCACTCAAGCATCTTCACCCTTCACTTAATACACTTTAAATGACACATGTTGCACTTTTGATAGCACATAGCACTTTGCACATACAAAACTACATTGTAGTTTTTACAAGATCTTTGTTAAAAGAATGGGAAGCAGGATGGGTGCTTTATTAGTTTATAGGTTTTAAAGTTTACTTTGTTTTTTCATAGTTTGAGTTTTTAATAGTTTGTTACTTTTCGTTTTGCTTAATGGAGTGTTTAAGTTCATATTTTAAAAAGTGCTTTTGAGTGCCTTGAAGGCTATATAAAATGTGACCATGTAGCATTTATTTTAAAGCTAATGTTAATTTGCCATCCCTGGTTAGCCTGTAGTTTTAGTCAGATCAGATAAAACGCTCCTCAACCCATCACTCTGTGTTCTCTGCTGGAGAAGAAACTGCTGCCTGACCTCCATATTGCTCATTGCACTTTTTGCACATGCACTTTGTAAACTACTGAATTGCAAAAAAAAGTTTTTTAAACATGTGGACCATGGCTTCCTGCCATCGTCTGAGTTTTTACCTTTCTCACTGAACCCAAACCGCTCAAGGCTAACCTACATCACAAGCTTCAACATTTGTGCATTTGCCTTTTTGGATATTTCATGCCAAAGCATCTGGGAGTATGACATCCTCACACTCTACAGTCTGAAAACTACCAATAACAATCAAGCGTTCTTACCCTGACTGTTGAGAAAGACACACTCGTAGCTGGAGGAATGGTACCAGTTGTTGTAGTCAAAGGTGTAATGTAATCCCATCTACATCTCCACAAGCTCAGAATGCTCTGTTCCACCTTGTGATGTCATGTAGCTGTAGTTTTCAAGTGACCTTTTGGGCCTGATCTTGCCCCCAGTCTCTAGCATGAGCATTAACATGTGGGCTTGTCCAGGTCAGGCTGTACTTCGCTGCTGGAGGCTGGAGTGGGACAGTACAGGTACATGTTGATGATATCTCAACCAATCTGTGACCGCTGTAGCATTTAAAATCACTGCCAGTGTGGGGAATGTCTGCAGTCTTTGCCTCATTACCAGGCAGCAAAGAGGGCGTGGGGAAAAATTATATATGGGCACAATAAAATAGCTCCGGAGCCCCACGATGCAAGTATGCACCAGTAGAGGCACCAGGAATATGGAATTTTGATTGGGCCGTGACAGAACTGGCTGGGTTTATGTTCCGAACACTCTGCGCGCACGTACGCCCCTCTCACGCACGTGCCCCCTGCATGCCCGTGCACGCGCACATACGTCAACCTTTTTAGTTTTCTGAGTTCCTCCTTTGGTTTGCCTCCCATCCCACAGCAGATCAGTGTCTATCTTATGCACTCCCCATCCCACAGCAGACCCGCTGACCGCGCCACACCACGCCCCAGGCACAGCACACCTTTTGTTTAGCCATGCCTTTCACTTGCACTAGTGCTAAGATTTAGGGGCAAGATCGGATTCTAGTGAAGGTGTATGGAGTTTAAAAACCCAGTGGATCACTTCCTGTATTACCACTTGACTTCACAAGGGGGAACAGAGTGTTTTCTGATTGAGAGAAGAACACAGCCTAAAAATGCAGGGTTTGTGTGCTAAACATGTAAATGAAACAAAACACAACTCTGGGTATGTTTTTATGAGGAAACAACATTAAAAAAAGCGTAATAGTGTGTGTGTGTGTGTGTGTGTGTGTGTGTGTGTGTGTGTGTGTGTGTGCGTGTGTGTGTGTGTGTGTGTGTGTGTGTGTGTGTGTGTGTGTGTATATATATATGTGTGTGTGTGGTAGATCTGGGCCTCTATTGCTCGGGTGCTCAAGGCCTGCTCCTGTGCAGCCAGGATGAGGGCCTCTGTGCTGTCCTTCAGACCAGCCCTCTCCAGCCATTGGTAAGATTTCTTGATATCAGCCACTTCAGTTATGTTTCGGTGGTACACCCCATGTAGGGGCTTGTCCTGCCATGATGGTCCCTCCAGCACCTCTTCCTCTGACATCCACTCTCTGAGGCATTCCCTGAGCACATCATCTGTCGGGGCCTTGTCCTTAATGTACTTATGGATTTTGGATAAGTACCAGACCATAGGGAGCAGTAAGTAAGTTAGTAAGTTGAGCTGTACATTAATTAAATTGTCCCTTTACTGCCCTCTAGTGGCTGAGTTAGTATCTCACAATGAGTGGCTTGGAATGGACTCCAACCAGTCATAGACAGACTCAATGTTAAAGGTGCACTGCACAACTTTTCTGGTTGAAGTATTGTATGTTCTCACTTTGACGTGTATCTGAACAGGGGCACAGGTGGTCACATCATTGGCACATTTCTCCTCAGTTCACACAGTTCTCAGGCTGTTTCTCAGAACACTTGACACAGTTCTCATTCACAAACACATGATCATTGAATTCTCCTTGTTTGTTCAATACTACAGCTCTGTTCTCTCAGGTTAAAAAAAACTTTGGCCCAAACTCTGTCCCTTTCAATATAGAAAATTCAAACATAACGGCAAATCAAAATTTGTGTGCACCAAAAATCAAACAGGAAAGGATTTCACACGAGTCAAACAGGGAGAAGGTTCTCAGATTAGACTACATACAGTACATACACACTGAGATGTGTAAGGTCTTGTTTGATTTTCAAACATTACATATTACAGTACAAATGTAGTGCTGATGTACCTTTCAATTTTATTCAGCTTAAATGTTTCTTTTTATCAAATACAATGTGTACATTTATATTTTACATAATACAATACTGGCCGATTTTAGACAAAAAGCAAAGCTTTTACAGTCCAAAATTCATCTGTGTAAACCAGTGACTAAATTCTCTGTGGTCACTGAGAGGAGGACTAAAACTTCTGAGCTGCTCTGTCAAATTAATGACAGAGCACAGAAAAACACATGACCAAAGTTTGAGACTTTTGATGATTTTTGTGTGAGCTGTTTTGCAAATGTCACTTTTCAATAGATAAATGTGCCAAAGAGATTGAAAAAAGCTGTAATGCCACACAGAACATTCCAGGCAAATCAATAACATCTCCATGGAGACAGGCAGGTACCAGACCCCCACCAAAAGTTCAAGTACTGCAGTCTGTTGTGTATCTGAGACCGTGAGTTCAAAGCCGGATGTAATACTCTTTCTGTCCAAGTGCATTGGAGATAAAGAGTTATAAAAGTCCATTTACCGGAACCACTTTATGACTTTAAGAAGTTGTTGTAAAGAAACAAAGAACACTGTGCCCACTAAAACAATATGACTATGATATAGTACATGATGAAGAAACTATGATAGTAAAAAAAGTAATATGTTATAGTTAAAGTTATAGTAATCATTAAGATAAGTGTCCATAAAAATATACCTCAGTGTTCTGCCAAATCACTCTACAAACAAACAAACAAATCACATTTTTTACTATACTTCAGAGAAGATGAACCATTTTACTATCACATACATATAACAGTTAAAGGAGTAGCCATAAATGCTTATTTTTAATTTAATAATTTCTTCTTGTTTTTGTCAATGTTATTATATTTTGTTCTCCTCAAGTAACTGGAGAATTTAGAGATGGCTCTTGACAGATACAGATATGAGTTTTGATATTAATCAAAGTATGAGGAGTGAAGCAGTTTGAATAATGGTAAAAACAATAATAAAGTATCTCTCTCTCTCTCTCTGGTAGAATCAATGATGAGTATGAGCCCAGTAAGTGTTAAGACAAAATGAAAATGCCAAAGAGCTTCTCATTTTAGTGGTCACAAGAGTAAATATACGAGCCATGGCCTTAGATGGGTACAGTTTGATATGTATTTACTGCACAATGTTAGGTATCAAAATGATACATATTAATTTGATTAATCCAATTTGAGTTATTCAGCACAATATGTATAATTCAGAAATCCCTTTGTGTGCTACTTGGAAGGAGGTGTAGAGCTACTGGAAGCTAAGATCTTTAAAAATGTTATGGTATGGCAATGTTCAAGCTTGATACAACAAAGAAAGGGTGTTGATGAACTAATAAAGAATTAAATGTTTTATATTTGTTTTCTTTTAGTTTAGTATATTATAAAATATGAATCAGAATTAGAATTTAATTTATCCATCAACAAGGGGAAATTAATTAGTTTTACATCTTTTCCCACTCCACAGCACTACAGCCGTATGCACAGACTACAGTATCTTAAATCGTTTTACTCTAACTTGTGATGACTTTTGAAATGTCATTATTTACATAACTTGTGTTTGCTGTTTACTTGTTTAAAATATACTTTATATATATAAATATGTTTTAAAAAAAATGTCAAAGAGCAAACTCATTTATGTCAGATTAGCATAAGGAGTTGTGTCTCTGATGGGAAACCATAAATAATTCAATAATTTTTATAGTTTTCCATATCAGATCTTTGGCAAAGGAGAAATTCAATTTGTCAACTGGACAAACGTTTATTTAGGTCAAAAATGTTTCGCAGCTCATCTAAGCTGCTTCTTCAAAATTCTGTGTCTCAGAAGATTAGATCACATAGATTACATAAGATCAATTAAAATAATGATATTTTAAACTGAAATGTCAGGCTTCTGAAAAGTATCTTCATTTCTATGCACTCAATATGAATTACTGCATCAGTGCACTGTGGCATGGAGGTGATCATCTGCATCTCATCTGCTGCGTCTGGTGTCTCTCATCATCCTTTGACAATACGCTTACGATTCGCTGTGGGGTTCAGGTCAGGTGAGTTTGCAGGCCAATCAAGCACAGTAACACCATGGTCAGTGAGCCATCTTTTGGTACCTTTGGCTGGGCGGGCAGGCGCCAAGTCCTGCTGGAAAATGAAATCAGCACCTCCATAAAGCTTTTCCAGCAGAAGGAAGCATGAAGTGCCATAATGTGTCCTGGTGGATGGCTGCGTTGACTGTGAACTTCAGAAAACACAGTGGACCAACACCAGCAGATGACATGGCAGCCCAAATCATCACTGACTGAAGAAACGTCACACTGGACTTCAAGCAACATGAATTCTGTGCTAGTGGCTCTTGATGCTCTGACTCGGAGCCGGAACCAACTAATATGTATAAATCATCATTTTGTTACGTAATGTTGCTCACACACAAAATATACATACATATAAATAACAATTTTAATCTTAAACCATTATAAAATAGGATAATAGAACTTTTATTTGTCCCACAGTTGGGAAATTATGGTTGCAAGACAAAGTTCGAGAACAGCAGGAAGCATGCAATCAGAAGCAGGGTAAAGAATAAAATCTAGCACAACTCTGTGCCACAAGAATAAATCTAAGGATAGAAAAACTATTGTATTTAATAAGTGGCTCTGACTATACTGCATATGTTTATATAGTGCAGCATATGGATAGATTAAATAGTAAAGTGACTTGAGTGAATTGTACCACATTATGATACAGTATTGCTCATGGTTACAACAGGTGAAGGACACGTGTGCGGGGATAGCTGTGTTCATTACAGTAAATAGAGAAGGAAACCATCTTTATGACCCAAAGGAATCACTGTACTATCAGTAAAAGTCATTAAGATAAAGTTTGAGCTTCCTGTTAGGGCTGAAAAATTTATGGTAAAAAGAAAAAAAAAATCAACAAACCAGGTTGGGTTTAGAGTGTAGAGCAGCAAAATGTATCACAGTTGCAATTATTAATGGACACAATTAGCAAATCATAAATACAGCATCTATTTACATATCATTTCTTCCACAAACATCAAACTATTGATGTTTGACTATTCTTTTCCTGAATCTGCAATTTTTTTAGGTTTAAAATTTTACTTCCTGGTTGTAAATCATGACATCACACTAGGGAATTACCAAACTGTTACCTAGCAACCATCTTGCGCTCTGAGCCAAAACTCCTCAAACATACACAGAAATTAAGATTGATGACTGACAAATAAGAATTAAGAAGAACACCATCATTTTGTTGAAATAATGTTTAAAGTTTCAGAAAAATGTGTTTCTTGAGTGTAAATTATGCTGTTATCAGTGTGGAATTTCTCTAAAACAGAACACTCTTTACTTCTTGTAATTTTCAACATATTTTTCAACTTTTCTTCACAAATTGCTTCTTGATTTGTGTAAAACTATATTTTACTTTTATAACAGGTATTAACACGCCAAATTAAGTCAAAATTTAAGAATCATCAAAACCTGTAATACACACACGAGATCTGCGATGGTCCAATGTATGTGGAGATTTGCCCCAGTAATGACCAACTGTATTTCGGTAAACTTCAGTCGGTGAGGAGAGAAGCAGTTTAAATTAGGTGAAAAACATTAGCTGCTATTACACTATAGTGAAAACCAACATTATAATAATAAAAGAATACAATAATAATAATAAAACCGCAAGGAAGGGAATAAGAAATACAATCTTAAAAAAGAGAGAATAAAAACTATAAACATATGTCTACGTTACATCACATTAACTACACACACATATTTTCATTACAAAACAACAAAACTAGATTTGAATTGTATATAGTAAACAGATACACTGATGTGACACTGTGATCCCAAATAATATTAGTCCAGTTGCAATAAAAGCAAAGTGCATGTCACATATTAACTAAAATATCTTTATTTTGTGTTGACGTATTTCCAACATTGCAACATTTGTGTTTCTGTACAGTAACTTCTTTGTCAAAGTCGTAAAGTGGTTTTACAACTCTTTATCTCAGAACTGGGACAAACTCAGTGTATATAAATCCAGGCTTTGAGCTCACTCTATCAGATACTCCACAAGCTGCAGTACTTCTAAACAGTAGTAGCAATTGTAGTAATTCGCTGTGTACTTTGTAATAATCTTTAAGATGAAAAGTTGTCTGCTTCTCTCTCTTCTGTGTGGGGCCCTGGCCGTTTGTGCAGCTGACGGTAATTAGCAAAAAAACTGAAATTATTGTTCATATATTTATGTTTTGTTACTTATGTTTTATTTCAGGTTACTTGTGTACTGCTCTATTCAAAATAATATCATTCAAGTAGAAGTAGAACTGGTCACTTATTACTACGACTACTATTACTGGTTTTAACTGGTGTGGTTGGGCACTATGTCTTTAACATTGCGGGATAGGGGCATTGCCTTGGTGCAGGTCTTACTCATGGCAAATTTGTTTATTTCTGGGGTTTGCTATGAAATCTGAAACTGACAAATATGTTTTCTCTTTATAGCTGTTCCAGTGGAAGTGGCAGCGCAAGAAGAAGTGCCCAAAGTTTCTGTCCCAGGTTTGTGCCATTTAAAGGTGCACTGTGGAACTTTCCTACTATAGAGGGCACACAATACCTCTTTGTCACCATGGAGATGTTATTGCTTTGCCTGGAATGTTCCACAATATGGCATCAAACTTAAATATGTTCCTGTATTATTCATTTACATTATCTTCAAATGTATTTATTGCTAAGTTGTTTTTTTCTTATTTTATTGTTCAGATGAAGAGCTGGTGACAAAAGAAGATGATGAATCAGTCGTGCTTGGTAAGTCAATCAAAGGGCCTATATTACACAAAATTACTCCTGTGAGCTTTAAGCCGTGTTATAACGCTGTTACCTCATCAAATACATACCCAGTCGTGTTTTGTTTCATTCACACGTTTGAGTAATCAGTCTGTCTACATCTCCAAAGCTCAGAATGCTCTGTTCCACCTTGTGATGTCGTGAAGTGATAGTTTTCAAGTTAACAACTACCTTTTACCTTTTGTTTAGTAGAGATGAGAAATCCCGGGTCTGAAATGATCCAAAAGATTCTAGTGAAGGTGTATGGAGTTTAAAAACACAGTGGAGCACTTCCTGTATTAAGCTTTTTCCATGTTAAATGTGTGAACGAAAGAAAACACAACTGCACGTTATAACATAGATCAGAAAACAGCATAATATGGACCTTTTAAATCGTTGAAATAAATACGAAATGACCGGGAGTATGAAAACTTCATAAACCACAAACATATAAAACATTTAGCCAAAGTTTAGGTTTTGAATCTATTTTTAAAAAAACTGAATCTTAATCTTAAAATGTTTTCTTTTATTTCCTTAAGACAGAATGTTACAGTATTTATTTATTTGTTTCACTTTTTTCAAGATGAATACCTGTTGACAGAAGTAGAGAACGTAGCTTCTGAGCCACTTGTACCTGGTAAATTATTGATCCTACTAATTGCTCTTTTCAAAACAGTATACACCAAATACTGAAATGTCCCTAATCTTTTCCCGTAGAAGCAGTGAACGCAGCTGTTAAAAGCGCTCCCAGCCTGTTGTCAAATGCACCACCTCCTACTCCAGTTGTTCAGGGTAAGATTAATTATTATAAAGTACCTATAGAGTTTTGTTTTTGTTAGTTGCTGGTTTAGTTCCACTGCAAAAAGTAATATCTAGGTACATTTAAATGACTCAAATTAAGAACATTTAACTTGATTTGAGTAGATTTGACTTGACAAGTAAAATTATTTACCAATGGAATAAGTTTTCCTTTCTTGATTCAAACAACACAGATTTAGTTTCTTATTTTAAGTGCAAAGAGTCATTGTAAGATAATTCTGAAAGATAATTTCACTTTCATGTGAAATTTATTCAAATCAAATTGACTTTTTAACATTTTAATTTGGAAAGATTTACCTTTTTGCAGTGTCAGTACTGGTTTAGTCCTGGTTTAGTCTCATTTAGATTTCATATATAGTTTCTATGGTTCTGACCTGCTTTAAAACTAGATCAAAATATTCTTTGCCCCAGTTTAAGGGGAAAGCAAATTTATTCAGGGCCCATATTATGCTATTTTTTGATCTATACTATAATGTTGTTTCCTCATCAAAAACATACCTAATGAGGACCACAGCGATTAACAATTTAGAACTAAATATATCATATAAGTTGAATGCTGATGAATGTTTCACAGTATGGTATTAAACCTTTCTAGCTCCATGGAAACTAAACCAGACCAAGTTACAGGTCAGATCCGTGGAGAGGCAACCCCGCTCACAGTCAGAATGCCTGTTTTTCTAGGTATTTCTGAGCAGTAAATCCACCTGTAATTGAATAAATGTAAAGTAGAGCTGTTTAATGTCATACTGCGGAACATTCCAGGCAGAGCATTGACATATCCATGGAAACAAGGAGGTGACGGACCCCCAACCACAAAGTTACATAGTGCACCTTTACCTAACCCTAATGCTGTCTGTAGGTGTTCCCAATACAAACTGTCCAGATGGGTGGCAGCAGTACAATGGTGCCTGTTACCTGCTGGTGAACCTGACCTATTCCTGGACCAATGCAGATGTAAGTCACATAAATACTGTGAACATGAAGTTAGCGGGTCTATTCCATTGTGTCCTTAGGCAAGACACTTTAACCACCTACTGTATATTTGAATGTGATAGTGTACAGGTTCTCAAACTACAACATGGGACTTCTGAATCTATATTTATTTAAAGGGCCCATATGACGCTATTTTCTGATCTATGTTCTAATGTTTCCTCATCACAAACATACCTGGAGTTGTGTTTTGTCTCATTCACACATGCTTAGCAAACAAATCTTGCATATTTAGGCTGAGTTCTTCTCTCAAACAGGAAACACTCTGTTCCACCTTGTGATGTCATGTGGTAATACAGGACGTGCTCCAATGTGTTTTTAAACTCCTTATGCCTTCACTAGAATCATTTGGATCATTTCAGCCCTGCCAATCTCTATAGAACAAAAGGTTAAAAGTGGCCGTTAACATGAAAACTACTGCTTCATGACATCACAAGGTGGAACAGAGCATTTTGAGCTTTGGAGATGTAGACAGACTAATAATTCAGGATTGCTCACACGTGTGAATGAAACAAACCCCGGCTCCAGGTATGTTTTTGATGAGGTAAGAACGTTATAACATGGATTAAAGCTCACAAGAGTCAATTTTGTTTAACATAGGACCTTTAACTCATTTGAAGTCTATACTTGGTTTAGCCTGGGGACTATTCAGACAACTAAATGGCTAAATGAGCTGAAACTTGGTGTGAAAAGAACATGCACACACTGCCTAGAAAAGCAGTAATGTTAAATAAGACTTACATGATTCTTATTTGTCTAATCCAAGGCCATGTGTCAGAGTTTGGGGGCGAGCTTGGCCTCAGTTCATGACCTGTGGGAGTACAGCTTCCTGAAGCAGCTTACCTGGAGAGCTGGATTCTTAACTGCCTGGATTGGAGGATACCGCTTCCAGGTATGACAGTTGAAAACACCTTTGCCATAATAGAAAAAGAGATAGTAGTTTTAGTTAGGGCTGGACAATATGGTGATAAAAATTGAATTGTGATCTCATCCCTGTTACAATATGCATTAAGGTAAAATTGCCATATCCCGATTCCCTGCATTTTTGTTTAATGCTGCTGTATGGTCAAACACTCTGTACCATATATTCACTGTCCCTCCTCTGTACCAGGGCTCTACAGTGCGACAATTTCACTCGCATTTGCGAGCAAATATTTTGGCATGTGAACGAGGAAAACAAAACAGTCGCACATGTGCGAGTGCTTCTTGCAACGCACAATAAGGAGAGCACCGTGCACAGACGTGACGAGATAAACATTAAACAAACATTAAGTGTGCACTCACACTAGGACTTTAGAACCGTGCCCAGGCACGGCACGGTTGGGAGTTTGGCCCAGTTGGAGGAGGTGGGGCATGGCACAGTTGCTCATGTACGCACACACTTTAGTGTACGATCCCTGTCAGGTGCACTGATGTTACTCAAATAAGGAAAACACCAAAACAAAGGCGAATCCGCGCTTACTTTCGATAAGGACTGTGGACAGAGACAGAAGTTTTGCAGCCTCGTCCCTGTCTGTCCTCACTGCTCCGTGTGTTTTTAGTCCATAAACTCACAGAGGAGCGCGTATCACAGCAGGACTCATATGTGCCTCACTATTTAATAGCTATTTCATGCTGCTGGACTTATTTTCTCCACTAAAAGCAATAACACTACTGCGTGACATGTAAACAAACAGCGGCGTGTGATGACGTCATTGAGCCGTGGCCCGGTTCGGTTGTGCACGTGTAAGTGCGGGTCGTAGAACCCACAGCAATCGTGCTTGAGCACGGCTCGGTTTTGAAGTCCTAGTGGCTGTCAGCCGGAAAGAGGTCACGTTGACCTAATTTCAAATCCTGGCCTACCGATTATAACATGATTTTTGTCTAAACTTAGTCTGTAGTTATATCTTCTTCAATTCAATTCAATTCAATTCTATGTTAGTTATTCTGTAGGAAGAAACCTTGGGCAGATCCATGAAAAAAGTACAGTCATAATTCTTTTGTTTTTTGTATAAAATTCATTCAAGTAAGCTGGTGTTGGTGTGTGGAAGTTCTGTACTGTAATAAACAATCAAAATGAAAATCTACTTGTGCCCCCTTTTTTTTTTCTGTGCTCCTAAAATTTTTAAATTAGGGGCACATATGCTCCTGAAAAAAAAGTTTGTGAAGAGCCCTGCTCTGTACCACATATTCACTGTTCTTTCTTAATACCATATATTATTTGTCCCTCTGTTACTGTAATACATTTGATCTCATTTCAGGGATTCTGGAAATGGGACGATGGCTCTGCTTTTGACTACAACAATTGGTATTATTTGCAGAGCTCCAGCTATGATTGTGTATTTCTTAACAGCCAACGTAAGTTCATGAGAGTTAATATAAAAAAATGCTGCATTCTTATACTTTCGTTTTTTAAAACAGTGGCCCATAGGTAGAGGGTAGTTGTAGTCATAGCAGCAGAGTAGTTGTAGTGGAAGTGATAGTAGAAGCAGTATAGCAGCAGTAACTGTGGTAGTAGAACTAGTACCATTAATAGTAGCACTATTAGTAGTAATATCCTCATATTTGGAAAGAAAATAGTACATGCCAGCACTATGAGATTTTTCAATCCAGCCTTAATAAGTAACTCTAAATGAGTAAAAAAAAAAAAAAAAAAAAAAATTCAAATCAAATTTTCAGTAAGAACAAAGTGTAATATATTACTGTTACAGACCAAAGAAATAATTACTTTTTTTTTTTTTTTTTTTCCCCAGAATCAAGAGGTTGGTCGAGTGAGCGCTGCAATATTCTCCATCCCTTCATCTGCTCCACTAAATTCACTCATTGTTAAACAACTCTTATTATTATTTTTTTTAATGTTTCTCTGTATTCTGCATCAGATTTATAATACTTAAATAAAAGCACATTGCTGCTGGAATTAAGTGTGATTGCTTGGTCTGAATAGATGCTAATTAGCCACATAACTATGATTTTAAATGCATTTGAGGCATAACTCTATAGACAGATTGTTTATCAACACAGCGGATGTGCGCGCTGCCTGAGTGCAGAAAGTGTCGTGGTCTGTGCAGTTAACATGAAGTTGCAACACTAAAACAGTTTATCACCATATGATAAAATAAGTTCTGACGCTAAATGAACATTAGTGAGTGCGATACGTCTTAATGATCCGTATGCGTTAAATGCAGGTGAGTGCGTAAATGACGAAAAAAAACGTCTCAAACTGCAGTAGCCGGACATCCACTTATACCTGATTGATACACCTAGCCCCGCCCCCTGGGAGAGCCTGAAATCTGCTGAAATCCTACGAGACACTGACATGATACAAGACAGGACCAGATCAGATTCTGCAAATACCACAATAGTAGCAACATACTGTATGTAACCTATTGTGTTTGGCTGCAGTATTTGGTGCTGAGTTAACTAGGTAAGAGAAAACATTACTTATCACAACAGTTACATTTAGAAGCCCCTTCATGATATTTGTTTTAACTATGATTGAGGCAAGGCATCGTTTGTAATGCTTGAATGCTTTGTGGGCTTTAAAAGAACAATTTAAATTCAATACATTTAAAGAGGATAAAATCATATCTGGAGGTCATCCTTTGAGTTGAACGTTGAGGACCGTTACCACAGCGATTAACAATTCATAGATAACAAAAGGGGAAATTTAATTTGTCAACTGGACAGAATTTATTTGGTCGAATACGTTTCGCAGCTCATCCAAGCTGCTTCTTCAGTTATGGATTCATAGATAAATATATCCTATGTATTTAATGTTGATGACCGTTACCACAGGGATTAACAATTCCAAACTAAATATATTGTGACAACCAGCAGAGGGACCCAAGAGCAGACACAAGTCAATGGGGAATCGGTAGGCATTTATTACAGAAAAAGACTTCCAGGAATATTGCAGGCCAGGGCAGAATAGAACAGGACACTGGAGCAGGTTGGCGAAGGAGACGGGAGTGGACTAGGAGACTGGAGTGGATCAGAGCTGGAGACTGGAGCAGGTGACTGGAGCACAGCGATCTGAGGCAGACAGACAGAGGTAAGCAATGCGAAAACAGGTAGGTAAAACAAAAGTAGCTGGAACGTAGCACTGACTAAAGGAGTTCTACGATCTGGCAGCGCTGAGCTGTTGATTACAGAGTGGGCCCAGCTGAGTTCGGCTCCAGCACACCTGTCTCCACTCCTGAAACACAAAAGGGGAGGGGAAGGAGGTGGCCACTCAGGAAGTGGCAGATGAGGCCAGAGGAGCTTGAGGGGCTGTGACATATATCCTATAAGTTGAATGTTGAGGACTGTTGCCACAGCGATTAACAATTCAAAACTAAATATATCCTATAAGTTGAATGTTGATGACCGTTACCACAGCGATTAACAATTCAAAAATAAATATATCCTAAATATATCCTATGTATTTAATGTTGATGACCGTTACCACAGTGATAACAATTCAAAACTAAATCTATCCTGTAAATTGAATGTCGATGACAGTTACCACAGCGATTAATAATTAAAAACTAAATATATCCTATAAGTTGAATGTTGATAACCGTTACCACAGCGATGTACCATATATTCACTGTCCCTCCTCTGTACCAGGGCTCTACAGTGTGACCATTTCACTCGCATTTGTGAGCAAATATTTCGGCATATGAACGAGGAAAACAAAACAGTCGCACTGTTACATCACAGTTACACAAATGACACACAAAAGTATGTTGCCAAAAGAAAACTGACCCTTACATCTACTCTGTAACTGTGGGTGATGAATGTCAGAAAACATTTCACAATTTTTTTTTAAATCCTTGGAAATAAAAATGAGAGATGTTGTTTTGCTGATTGTCTAGAAAATGAAACCATGAAATCCTGGTGTTTTAATTGATTCTGAATTCATTTTTAATAGTCATGTCACTAAATAAAGGCAATCACTAAATCAGCATTTATATGACCCCAATTTTAAGGATCATAGGCATTTTAACTTAAACTTTTATTCACTAGCAAGGACCACGCCATGACAATGAAATACGATAAAGACATTTATTGACGGTGAATAGATGTGATGGCTGGGGGGAGACTCAGGGTGGGGGCTCCGTCTCCAATCCAAAATGGTCACCCAGCTGATTTGGAACCCCCAAAAGATGGATTAAGATGAGTGAATGAGGAACGAGCCAAGGAGTTGGTAGAGGACTGATGAACGTATGAGAAGGTGGACACGAGAGGACTGACAGTCGAGGGTGGGGATCGTGGGAATAGGAGATTCTGGTTAAGGAGTCGGATGTGAACCGGGAGGAGAGGTACAAGTGCAAGGTTGCGTGGACTGGCGGAAGGATTTATGTTGCCTGAAGAACGGTTCTTGGGAGGTGGAAGTCGAGTGAGATTGACTAAGGAGAGAAAGGACAACCTTGAAAGATGGAGGAGTTGAAATGATTAGAACTCGTGGGGAATAGAGAAAGGGAAGAACATGCGCGAGGATGGGGTTCACAATGCGGACTGAAGGAGCGTGAAATTGGGTCAAATTGATGCTGAATGAATGGATTAGGAGCCGACGTTGGTGAAGACTGCGAGAAGATAGTGCGTGGTGCGAGATGGTGAGTAAGTCTTTCCGCTAGGCAGATACATGTTAAGATGATGGAATACATAGCTGAAGGAGATCGCTGAAGCTGCGGGGGCAGAACAAGATGGAAGTTAGAGTTCAATGTCGAGAATCTTAATTTCGTAAGAGCAGGTGGTAGAAGGCAATAGGATTTCGGTGTCCGGAGTTGAAATGTCCTGAATGACGACTTATTCCTGGAGATCGAAGTGAGTTGCAGGATTGCAATTGCTGGAGGAAAGGTATTACGTTGTAGGTGATGTTGACTGATCCATTATTGTTAGAATGAATGGGAATGCCCCTTCTGGATTAGTCAGACCCCCAAAGAATGGTGGAATGTTAGGGCGAAGTGCCGATGAAGCTAAAGACTAATTGTGCAACTCGAGGGCTCTGGAACCTACGCGGAAGCCAACTACTGCCGGAGATTAAACGCTGGAGAAACTGGAGCTGCGTTGTGAAGTTGCGATGAAGAATGAGTCAGGAGTGATGTAGAGAGACCGTGGCGTGGAGGGTCTTCTCCCCTGATGGAGAAGCTGGACCTTCACTGGAGTGGAGATGTTGGGGTTGCACGCGTTGGCACAGATGGTTGTCAAAGGTGATCATGATAACGCTGCTGTGTGTGCTCCAGCATGGGTGCGGATGGCAAGTGTGGGAACCTGCGGGTGAAGGAAGCACTGCTCGACTTGCTGAATTATGTGATGAGGGTCGAAGGGATGAGGGTCGAAGGGATGAGGGTCGAAGGGATGAGACCCGTCGTGGGTCAGGGGAGAGGGAGGGGAGGGAGACCCATCGTGGGTCAGAAGAGAGGGAGGGAGAGCCGTCGTGGGTCGAGAAAGGAAGGAGAGGGAGGGAGAGCCGTCGTGGGTCGAGAAAGGAAGGAGAGGGAGGGAGACCCGTCGTGGGTCGAGAGGAGGGAGGGGATGGAGACCCGTCGAGGGGAGGGAGACCCGTCGTGGGTCGAGAGGAGGGAGGGGATGGACACCCATCGAGGGGAGGGAGACCCATCGTGGGTCGAGAGGAGGGAGGGGAGGGAGACCCGTCGTGGGTCGAGAGAGGAAGGGGAGGGAGGGAGACCTGTTGTGGGTCGAGGGGAGGGAGGGAGACCCGTCGTTGGTCGAGTGGAGGGTGGGGAGGGAGGGAGACCCGTTGTGAGTTGAGGGGAGGGAGGGAGACCCATCGTGGGTCGAGAGAGGAGGGAGAAAAGTAGGGAGACCCGTCGTGGGTCGGGAGAGAGGGAAGGAGGGAGACCCATCGTGGGTCAGGAGAGAGAGAGGGAAGGAGGGAGACCCGTCGTGGGTCAGGAGAGAGAGAGAGAGGGGGACCCGTCGCGGGTCGGGACAGAGGGGGACCCGTCGTGGATCGGGAGAGAGAGAGGGGGACCCGTCGTGGGTCGGGAGAGAGAGGGGGACCCGTCGTGGGTCAGGAGAGAGAGAGAGAGGGACCCGTTGTGGGTCAGGAGAGAGAGAGAAAGGGGGACCCGTCATGGGTCAGGACAGAGGGGACCCGTCATGGGTCGGGACAGAGAGAGAGAGGGGGACCCGTCGTGGGTCAGGAGAGAGAAAGGGGGACTTGTGGTGGGTCAGGAGAGAGAAAGGGGGACCCGTTGTGGGATCGGGACGGAGGGGGGCCCATCATGGGTTGGTCGGCTCGGAACCTGTGGGATGACGTAGTGTGAGCAGGGGGAGGTGAGGGCGAGATGGCAAGAGCACTGCTGAGGAGGTGTATGAGGACAGAACAGTGGAGAAGTCGTGAGCTGACATCGATGGCAGAATTCTTGATTGGGTAAGAGGTGGTGAGCTGAGATGGTGTAACCCGGGGTGAGGGCAGAGCTGAGAGGGGCTGTATAGCGTGACACATAGTTACCAGCGGCTTAAGCTAACATGTAATGAATGACGTGAGCTGTATGAGCTATAATAGCGTGAGACAGCAAGGGCCGGAATATGAGTTAATGGCGAGTAGGTGTAAAGACAGCTAGCGTACGTCAAAATTGTATGATTGGCTTGAGCTGGAATAGAGTGAGCGACGCGAGTTGACAGGTGCTAAATGTCGGAATAGCAGAGAGCGGGTGTAGAGACTGCTTAGCTAGCATGTGTTGGAATAGCGTGAGCTAGCATGAGTTGCATGAGCTAGAATGGGCAGATGCGAGTCGGTAGGAGAGGTTGAATACTGAGATGGCGTAGTGTGCATGTGTAGAAACGGGTTAAGCAATCGAATGCGTCAGTATGACATTTCGGAGTGCAAACGAGAATAGTGAGAGTGGGCATGGTGACTCTTGTAGGCTGTGCAATGACATGAGAAATGATGTTTGGGTGTTGGGTAAGGGTAGGGGGTGCGGGGGAAAGGATAGAGCAGAAGAGAGGAAACGGATTAGAGGCTCTGCCTGTTGTGGGTAGAACGCGAGAAGCTATCTAGCTCATGATGACTGAAAAAGAGAAAAGAAAGGATGGAGAGAAGATGTGTGTGCATGGGGAATTGTGCACCCTGCGAGATAGAGGTAAGACGAACGGGGCGACCTGATTGAGGTTTGACACTAAGGGAGCAGGCACGGGGGGAGAAACAACCTGCCCCCTCCAGGGGGACTGTGAAAGCAGGCTGAGATGGATGCAAGGGGATTCGGAGAAGACTGCGCAGTAGACAGAAAATATTTACCGGCCACTGGTGGTGATGCTACTTAGCCCCCAGCAGGGGGAACTATGAGACTGTGGGAGAAGAGAGGTGGGAGTGATGACATCAGCAGCTGGACGCGGGAACGTGGCAGGAAGCCGGAAGCTCATTCATCTCGTTTCAGAGCGCCAGGGTTATTTTCTTGACCTAAACGGTTGAAGGTCCTGTCTTGATGTGTTGTCAGCCTGAAGGGTTAGGCGGGTGTCAGGCGGTGCCAAATGCCGTGGTTGCCGGAGCCGGGCCAGGCCAAGCGCCATAGTCGCTGGATGCTGCGCCGCACCGAATGCCGTGGTTGCCGGGGCCGGGCCGTGCCGAGCGCCATAGTTGCTAGATGCCGGGCTGCGCTGAATGCCGTAGTCACTGGAGGCCGGGGCCGCGCCGAATGCTGTGGTCGCTTGGAGCCGGGCTGCGCTGAACGCCTAAACGAGGAGGGGGAGGCGGCCTAGGAGGACAACGAGGATAACCCGTAGATACCACCAGCTACAGAGATGGTGATGGTAGACGCACGGCACTCCTTGGAGATGGACGTCCGCTGTGTAGGTGCAAGCCTGGAGAGTTCACTGGGCGGCGTGGGCCACGGGCTGGAACGCCGGCCAGCGGTTCTTACCGCGGAGCGGAAATGCGATGGAAGATCCTCCGGCTGCAGATCCCTGGATGAGATTCTTGTGGGATCCGACGCGGCATGAGGAATTTGCGAACTGGAAGGTACTAGGAAACGTGCGACAGGTCTGTGTTTGAATCTGACGGGTTGTTCGCAGCCCGGGTCGAGAGAGCTGACACTGACGGTGTTGTTGGGATAGGCTGTATAAATAGGGCTTCTGGGTAATTGAAGGCATGGTCAAGATGAGCTGCGGTTGGCGGGCGAGGAGGTTAAGGCGTGGTCCAGCTCCTGAATCTAAGTTAATCATATTAACTCCACATTTAAAAAACCTGCTGCAGCAGATTAGACTATACTACTACTTGCTCAAAAAAAGTTCATACAAAGTGCTGCAGTATGGGGGGGACAAAGAGTAAAAAATATGAACACTTCACCCCAGTATTTAAATCTCTCCACTGGATCCCGGTTCCATAAAGAAATACATTTTAAAGTTTTAATACTACTTCATAAAAATTTACACAGGGCTGGGCCAGAGTATCTGATTAAGATGCTGGTACCAAACACCCCCAGCAGAGGCCTGAGGTCAGAGGTCAGAGGAGAGTGGACTGTTGTTAGTTCCCAGAGTCAGGAGCAGACATGGAGAGCGCCTTTATTATTCTCTACACAACTAAACACTGGAATCTGTTCAATGAAAGTATTATGCAAACACTGACCTTTGTGTAGAGATCTACCATGTTATAATGTTCTCTCATCAAAAACATGCCTCAGGTGGTTTTAAACATCATCCGTGCACGTTTGAGTAATCACACAATCTCTCCCAGGCAAAATAAATCATTTGAAGATGAACTGAAATAAATAAAATCAAGACTTGAATTCTGTATTTTTTGATGTAGACTTGGTTTCCTAGTCCTGGTCTAGTCCAGATTTCGCACAGTTTAATCCATGTGGTGTGTCTGCAAGTGTGAATGCACATGAACTTAATCTAGTCGTTTCCCAATGCATAAATCATAACATCACATAGGCTTAATTCTTTTATTTTAAAAACAGTAAACTACACAAAGAATAATCATCAATGATCATTTAAAACAATGATTGATTTCTTTGTTATAATAATGCAGTAACGTAAAGAGGAGTTAGCAGTTAACGTTGATCTGACAGATGACGGGTATAGCGTTGTTGCAGGAAGAACTGAACCAGCCTTGGCCAGCTGAAAAACAATTATACATTGTCATTAATAAAGGACAAGTGAAAGAACATGTGTTTTAATGCATTTGTTCAAAGATCAAACCAGACTGCCAGGGTCTAAATCAGTGGTTGTCAAACTTTTCATTCCAAGTACCACCAAACATAAAACCAGACTAAAACAGGTCTGAACTAAGGCTAAACCAGGTCTAAAATGACTAAACTATGGATAAGGTAGGTCTACATAATAACTAACGCAAAGAAAAAAACAACCCTTGAGGTCATAAAATACCCAATGTGTACTGTTTCCATAATTAACTGTTTTATATTCTCTGAAAGGGCTTATAAACTCATCGCGGTGAATTATTAGGATGCTCCCAATGCTTAAGTCAAGTGAGGAAGAACTTTGGACCACTGCAAACTAGTACTGTCTTTCACATTTTTAAGACAAAAAAAAAACAAGCTCAGTTACAGCTCCTTTTATAGATCCGTGTCCAAATTACAGTATGAGAATCCTTGGCCTAAGCCTTTATTTGATTTATTGAGTACTTGTCTAGACTCACCCTGAGAGTTCATCCTCAGACACTTGTAGGTTGTACCAGATCCTCCACTCATGAAGTTGTAATAGTCAAAGGAAGAGCCGTCCTGCCACCGCCAAGAGTTCTGGAGAAAGAGAGGGAATGTCACTTTAACATCCACCTAATGTTTGTTATCAGTGTAGCTTATAAGAAGATAAGAGAGCCTCTATTTGTGTCACAATGGGGAAATTCCAGTGTTGCAACTCATAGTTCAAGAATAGTATAGAATAGAAATAGGCACTCATAAATCAAGAAGAATACGGTACCTATAAGAAAATATAAGGCTACAGCACTATTATGTATTTATTTTCATGTCTGAAATCTCTCACCCACTGTCCCCTCATCAGTCTAGACAGAACAGTGCATCAGGTTAGAGTCAGAACTGGTATGGCTAATCTGCCTAATGTTACTTATAACTTTATAGCAGATTCCTAGTTTGATAATTCTGTTCACTGACATTATGAACGAAACCTTTTCTGATTCTGCGCTCACCTCAAAGTGGAATCCTCCGGTCCAGGCGGTGTCTCTGCCTGCTCGGCCCACCATGTACTGCAAGTGGTTATACTCCAGAGGGCTGTGCACAGAGGCCAGAGTCGCCCCGAAGTTTGAACAATAATCCTGCAGAAACAGAAGGGGAAATGTCTTAGCTTTTGGTTCTGAATATCAATGCTGTTTTCATAATGTAGTTTTCTATAGTTGTAGTTCTGGTTGCTACTACTATAATTGTAGTCCTGCAGTCTACCTGATAACAGCCTCTATGCCATTACAATAAATTACACATATTAAAATGTGTTTGTGAATAAAAACAATACAAACTATGCGTACCACGGCGTTTCTCCAAGTGTATAAGTTCCCGCTGAAGAAATAGCATTTTCCACGGTAAAAATCCCAATTAGGAAGACAATACTGAGAAATGACTGTGGAAAAGACCAAAAATATTATTACAATAAGAGGGTTAGGGTTAACAAAACACATAAATCAGTGTATTACAATGAACCATGTATGTGACTGTACCTTCAGGGGCCAGTGGAGACAGGTCCTTTTCAGCTTCTGTAAAAAAGATTATATTTTTCAAATAAATTGTGACTGAATGTGTTTTATTAACAGGTTGCATTTATGTTCTAAAATTTGATGATTATTATTTATAATTTTACTTTTTGAAAGAAATATCTAAAATAGAAATCCACAAATTTCTATCCACAAAGTTATTATTTGTAAGAAACTGGAATAGGTCCACAAACCTGCAAAATTAATCTCATGTCTTAACCTTCAGTTTACAAGAGTCACATCTTTGGGGTTGAATAATGAAACCACTGTCTGAAGCTAGTGTTTAAAAAAAAAATCACGTTTGTGTATTTCTCCTGACTGAAAAACTTTGTGCCAGTTTTTGTTCCATATGGCCCAGTAATTACAGAGCTATGAACCAAAAACCAGGTCAACAGTTAATCAGAAAATTCCACCACAGAATTCCGACCCGTCCTCCAGCTCAAACTGAAACTATTCTACAATGTGATGTTGAATGGAAAACTAACAGCAGTGCCAACCTTCAACCATCAACAGTTATGTCTTGCCCAAGGACACAACAACAGTTTGCCATGCCAATTTTGGGAATCAAACTGACAACCCTCTAGTTAGTGGGAGCACATCTTTACTGCCTGTGACTGTGTTACCTGGTTTAGGCTCCTCTTTCACTTCCACCATCTTAACTAGCTCCTCTGCTGGGGCCGCTAAAATGACAAAAGAAATGTATAAAAAGTTACAATGTCGTTACAATTGAATATTTCTTTTCATTTTTAGATAATTTAATACACTTTAAGAATAAATGTGTTTTAATGTGGTACCTGTGGCTTTTAATGCAACAGCGGCAAAAAGAAGAAAAATCACAACAGTTTTCATCTTCAGATCTGCAGAAAAAAATCAACATATTTCATTACAAATCTGAAATCTAAAACAAAATTCTACTATACCTACTACAGATACTAAGGAATCAAAGTTGACTCACTATGTTCATATATACACTTCTCTAGTTTGAACAGATTAGAGTGGGATTTGAACCATCAACCTTTCAGTTATAGGATGATTGCTCCACCTCCTGTTGCTGCAATAACTAAACTATTTCTACTACACTGCCACTGTTGCAAAATACTTCATTTACCAAATAAACATTTATTGAACTAAAATTAAAAGTATATGCCTAAAAAAATGTGACTTAAAAAACAGAGTTGACTTACTTGAGATTTTGCTCCTCAAGATGAATCCTAGTAGTAGTAGTAGTAGTAGTAGTAGTAGTAGTAGCAGCAGCAGTAGTAGTAGAAGTAGTAGTAGTAGTAGTAGTAGTAGTAGTAGTAGTAGTAGTAGTGCACTGATGCTGTGGAGTTCTTCTGCTGCTTATATACTTCACAAGATGCAGTTTTCAGGTGGACTTTATACTCTTGGCTACCGTAAGTTCTATGTTCATTTACTATTGCTTCCCAGTAAATGGTATAACACAAGTATTTTATGACCCAACCAGGAATCCTTCATTGAAATACTACAAAACAGATTTTTATTTCAACCTGTTATATCTGTTGTGAGAGAGTATTTGTTGGATTTTAAGTGTAACTAGTGATGCCACAATATTCATTATTAATATTTGTGAAAAGAAATATCACACTTCTATGACTTATTTTAATAATAATAATAATAATAATAATAATTCATTTCTTTAGATCTTATGATTATGATAACACAATATTGTATAAATAAAGTGATTCATCTTAACATCCCTTTCTAATAAGATTAAAATGGAACTAAACCAAACCAAAACATAATCAGGAGAACTATTTCAGGTCAGAAACTATTGGATTACGCCAGGACTAAACCAAGACTAAATCAGAACCAGATTAGGCCTGAACCATGACCATGACCAAATCAGGATAAAATCAGAACCAAATCAGGTTTGAACCTAGACTAAACCAGGACTAAATCAAGTCTAGACACGGAGCCAAAAAGCAGTGACCTTCAGGTAAAGTATAAGTTGTAAACTGAGATAAAGAACAGTGAATGAGAAATGGTTTAGATAAGACAATGTTTGAAACGTGACGATGAATATAGCACAGATAAACAGTAAAGGCAATAAACACTGGACCAGAGCCACGAGAGAAGCCTGACACAGAGATATGTACATAAATGACAAGAAAAATGTATTTTGTTTTTAAATAATTATTTATGTACAAAAAGAAACATGTTGTAACCCAATTTTGCATCTAAAAAGCTGTTTATGTTTAGTCAGGACCTGCATATTTTGAGCATCTCTGCAGTAAACTCTCATATTTCACTTCTGGATTTTTTGGTTGGAAAAATATTTAAACAATATTAACATTGTAATTTCAGCACTAAATACGCTTTGTAGATTTTTGGTTAGCCAACTAAAGACTGTACAAATAAACAGATTGATAAAAACAAATTTTTTGCTAACCAGGATGAGTGTTCCCAGTTGGGCTATAAAATACATTGTTTTATCATTCACTTATCAGGAACTAAGCAGAAAAATGTTAAGATCAGTCAACTTACAGTAAGGAGTAAAAAGTCCAACATAAGATAACAACACTGTGTTTATTATTATCCTGAGTACATTTCAGTTTGTATTTTAGATTGATGTTAAGTTTCTGGTGTAATGAAGAAGAATCAAAAACAAGTGTTACTCATTTCATCTTTTGGAGAAATAAATTCACTTTTCATTTAAAACACCTGAAATGATATGTAGATATAAATAATTTATCTCAAAAGTGAAAGAAACAGTCTATTCAGCTATGTCAACATCAGCCAAATTATCCATCCATGTTCCATAGTAACCTATATTAAACGTATTTATGTTTTTACTCAATTTTTATTCAGTTTGTTCAATTGCAATTTAGTTTTTACTGCTAAAAGTGTGTGAAAAACATATATTCTTACTGTGATCCTTTACTTTTCAACAGATCTAACCTGTAAATTGTTCTAATGGTGCTTGTCTCCATGTATAGATAAGTTTAATGCTCTAGGGTGGAACATGTCAGGCAAGCAATCTCCATGGTAACAGACCAGAAATGTTACATAATGCACTTTTAAACTGTATTTTTATTATTCACTATTGGCAAATGTCGTGAACATGGGCAAACAAATATACAGTAAATGGCCACAAATATAGTAGTAGTTGTAGTAGTAGTAGTAGTAGTAGTAGTAGTAGTAGTAGTAGTAGAAGTAGTAGTAGTAGTAGTAGTACTCTCCCCTTGACATGCAGTGTTCCACAAGGGTCTGTTCTCTGGCTGCTTTTAATCAATCTTTATATGCTTCCACTGGGTAAAAGGATGAGCAGAAATAATTTGTCCTATTACAATTACACAAATGTCACACAAATGTATGTTGCCAAAAGAAAACTGACCCTTACATCTACTCTGTAACTGTGGGTGCTGAATGTCAGAAAACATTTCACAATTTTTTAAAATTCCTTGGAAATAAAAATGAGAGATGTTGTTTTGCTGGTTGTCTAGAAAATGAAACCATGAAATTCTGGCGTTTTAACTGATTCTGAACTCATTTTTAATAGTCACGTCATTAAATAAAGACAATCACTAAGTCAGCATTTATATGACCCTAAACTGATTTCAAGGATCAGAGGCATTTTAACTTAAACTTTTAATTTAAAAAACCTGCTGCAGCAGATTAGACTATACTACTACTTGCTCAAAAAAAGTTCATACAAAGTGCTGCAGTATGGGGAGACAAAGAGTAAAAAATATGAATACTTCACCCCAGTACTTAAAGTTCAAAGTTCAAAGTCAGCTTTATTGTCAAAAACCATATGTACAGGTTGCACACACAGGATTTGAAATTGCAGCGCTCCCAAGGCCCACAGTGAACATTTAACATCATATAGACATGACAATAAACATGATGACAAAAACATGACATATGCACATAGCAACAAGTACGATATGTTTGTATATAATACAAATAAGTAAAACACACAATATGTAGCGTGTTAAAGCTCAAATGGTGTCATTCAAGCAGCAGTGTCATTAGTTAGTGCAAAACAGAATGTGCATTAAAAATTAAAAAATTTAAAAATTTACGGTGGAGCAGTTGGAGAGGAACTCCACAGGCAGCAGTGTCTCTAGTTGTAGCGCAAAAAAGAGTTGTGCATTAAAAAATTTCTGTGGAGCAGTGGGGGAGGATCTCCACAGGAGTAAGGTAGGTTAGGTAAGTTCACCAGACTGGGACACTTGCATCTAAGGACAACGGGAGAAGGAAGTGGTGAGTGTGGGGGTCCGAGGGGTGAGGGAGGGCAGGGCAGGGAGAGAGTTCAGCATCCTGACAGCTTGGTGGATGAAGCTGTCTTTCAGTCTGCTGGTCCTAGCCCGGAGGCTCCTCAGTCTCTTTCCTGATGGCAGCAGACTGAAGAGGCTGTTGGATGGGTGGGTGGGATCACCCGCAATGCAGAGGGCCTTGCGGGTGAGGCGGGTGTGGTAGATGTCCTGCAGGGAGGGGACCTAGATCCTCACGATCCTCTCAGCTGCTCTCACTACTCGGTGTAGCTTTTTCCGGCAGGACACGGTACACTTGCCATACCACACAGTGATGCAGCTGGTGAGGATGCTCTCAATGGTGCCACTGTAGGAGGTCCTCATGATGGGAGCTGGGGCTCTGGCTCTCTTCAGCTTGCGGAGGAAGTAGAGTCACTGTTGGTATTTACTGGCCAGTGATGCAGTGTTCTTTGACCAGGAGAGGTCCTCAGAGATATGCACACCCAGAAACTTGGTGCTGCTTACTCTCTCCACAGCAGCTTCGTTGATGGTGAGGGGGGCGTGCTGTGTGTGTTCTCTCCTGAAATCAACGATGATCTCCTTTGTCTTCTTCACGTTCAGGGAGAGGTTGTTGTTACTGCACTACTTGACCAGGCGGCTCACCTCGCTCCTGTAGTGTGTCTCATTGTCGTTGCTGATGTGACCCACCACAGTTGTATCATCCGCAAACTTGATGAAGAGGTTGGAGCCGTGTGACGGTGTGCAGTCGTGGGTCAGCAGAGTGAAGAGGAGGGGGCTCAGCACACATTCTTGGGGAGCCCCCGTGTTCAGTGTGATGGTGCTGGAGGTGTTGCCGCCGACCCGTACTGCCTGCGGTCTTCCTGTCAGGAAATCCAGCAGCCAGTTGCACATCAAGGTGTTGATCCCCAGCCTGTCTAGTTTGATTATGAGTTGCTGGGGGACGATTGTGTTGAATGCTGAGCTGAAGTCAATGAAGAGCATTCTAACATATGAGTCTCTGGTGTCCAGGTGTATAAGGGCTGAGTGGAGGGTTGTTGAGATAGCATCCTTGGTCGAGCGATTAGACCTGTATGCAAACTGAAATGGGTCTAGGGTGGAGGGGAGAGATGTCTTGATGTGTTGCATGACTAGCCGTTCTAAGCACTTCATGAGGATGGGGGTGAGCGCAACCGGACGGTAGTCATTAGGGCAGGATAGAGACGACTTCTTCGGCACAGAAATGATGGTGGAGGATTTGAGGCATGTGGGGACGACACCCTGGCTCAAAGATGTGTTGAAGATGTCTGTAAAGACATCTGTGAGTTCTGCAGCACAGTCTCTCAGTACACGACCAGGAGTGTTGTCCAGTCCGGGAGCTTTGCGTGCGTTGATCCTGCTGTGGGATCTCCTCACGCTGTCCGGGGATAGTGTCAGCACCTGGTCACCTGGAGGGGGTGGAATCTTCTGTGCTGGGGTGCTGATGTGTGCCTCAAAGCGAGCAAAGAACTCGTTCAGCTCGTTCGGCAGGGAGGTGGAGCTGTCGGCAGTCTGTGGCGTTGGCTTGTTGTCCGTTATTGTCTGTATCCCCTGCCACAGACTCCGTGTGTCTCTGCTGTTGTTAAAGTGCTGTGCTATCTTCCTAGAGTATTGTCTCTTAGCCTCTCTGATGCCACGTGACAGGTTTGCCCTCGCTGTCCTTAGGCCCACCTCGTCTCCAACTCTGAAGGCAGCAATCCTTACCCTCAGCAGCCTGTAGACCTCCCCCGTGAGCCATGGCTTCTGGTTGGCTCGAACAGTGACGGTCCTGGTGTCTGTGACATCATCGATGCATCGATGGTGTTGTCGTGAGTGGCAGCCTGTTTGAGTATCTCCCAGTCTGTGGTGGAGAAGCAGCCTTGCAGTGCCTCTGAAGACCCTTCTGGCCACACCCCCGTATCTGCTTCCGAACCCGTTTGGTGACTTTGACAAGTGGCCTGTATGCTGGCATTAGCATAACAGTGATGCGGTCAGAGGCGTTAAGTTGGGGGAGGAGGCGGGTTTTGTAGTCTCCGTTCTGGGTAGTGTAAACATTGTCCAAGATGTTGTTTTCCCTTGTAGGAAAGTTGATGTGTTTCTGTAATTTGGGAAACACAGACTTTGAGTCTGTGTGGTTGAAATCGCCCGCCAGAATGAGAAAGGCATCTGGATGGGCAGTTTGCTGCTCAGTGATGTGCTGGTACGGTTCGTTATGTGCCTCGCTCCTGTTGTTATTGTTGGAGTTAGGAGGGATATAAACAGCAACAAGTAGTATGGCTGTGAATTCCCTCGGCAGGTAGAACGGTCTGCACTTGATGATCATAATCTCTAGCAGTGGTGAACAGTGTTTACAGACCACGACAGCACCCCGACACCAGGCATTGTTGATATAAACACAGAGTCCCCCGCCGCAAGTCTTACCCCTTTTGACGAGAGTTCTGTCTGCCCGATAGCATGTTAGAGATGTGAGTTGTATGGCGCTGTCGGGGATGCTGTTGTTGAGCCATGTTTCCACAAACACAAGAACACAACTCTCTCTCACTGACTTTAGAGTGGCCCAAAGTAAACGTACATGGTCCAGCTTGTTGTCCAGTGAGCGTACATTAGACAGTACGATGGTGGGGATTGCCGGCTTGTGTGGGTTTGCAGCTAGCCTGTTCCGGATTCCTCCGCCCTTACCCCTCTTCTTTTTCCTCTCGCACCGCTTGTGACGCTTCCACTGCGGATGAGATCTAGGAGTCGGGGTAGGTGGTGGAAAGTGCTTCCGGAGCAGACCGCTGTTCCTTAGTGTGTCCCGTAGCCCCTTGACGTACGAGTTCCTTTTTGTGTTGTTTCTGCTAATGTTGAGCACAAACTCCTGGCTGTATGTGCTTCTTTGAGGAACCTCACAATGACAAAAACGATGACGAACAAAAACAATGTCGTTTGCACGACAAAACACATGAAAACACTGTAGCGTTGGGACGGAGAGGAGCCGCTGCGTGTGTCTGCGCCGCCATCTTGGATTCCGCCAAGGAACGCTTAAATCTCTCCACCGGTTCAGTAAAGAAATACATTTTAAAGTTTTAATACTACTTCATAAAAGTTTACACAGGGCTGGGCCAGAGTATCTGATTAAGATGCTGGTACCAAACACCCCCAGCAGAGGCCTGAGGTCAGAGGTCAGAGGAGAGTGGACTGTTGTTAGTTCCCAGAGTCAGGAGCAGACATGGAGAGCGCCTTTAGTCTATTCTCTACACAACTAAACACTGGAATCTGTTCAATGAAAGTATTATGCAAACACTGACCTTTGTGTAGAGATCTACCATGTTATAATGTTCTCTCATCAAAAACATGCCTCAGGTGGTTTTAAACATCATCCGTGCACGTTTGAGTAATCACACAATGTCTCCCAGGCAAAATAAATCATTTGAAGATGAACTGAAATAAATAAAATCAAGACTTGAATTCTGTATTTTTTGATGTAGACTTGGTTTCCTAGTCCTGGTCTAGTCCAGATTTCGCACAGTTTAATCCATGTGGTGTGTCTGCAAGTGTGAATGCACGTGAACTTAATCTAGTCGTTTCCCAATGCATAAATCATAACATCACATAGGTTTAATTCTTTTATTTTAAAAACAGTAAACTACACAAAGAATAATCATCAATGATCATTTAAAACAATGATTGATTTCTTTGTTATAATAATGCAGTAACGTAAAGAGGAGTTAGCAGTTGACGTTGATCTGACAGATGAAGGGTGCAGCGCTGTTGCAGGGAGAACTGAACCAGCCTTGGCCAGCTGAAAAACAATTATACATTGTCATTAATAAAGGACAAGTGAAAGAACATGTGTTTTAATGCATTTGTTCAAAGATGAACCCAGACTGCCAGGGTCTAAATCAGTGGTTGTCAAACTTTTCATTCCAAGTACCACCAAACATAAAACCAGACTAAAACAGGTCTGAACTAAGGCTAAACCAGGTCTAAAATGACTAAACTATGGATAAGGTAGGTCTACATAATAACTAACGCAAAGAAGGAAAAAAAACAACTCTTGAGGTCATAAAATACCCAATGTGTACTGTTTGCATAATTAACTGTTTTATATTCTCTGAAAGAGCTTATAAACTCATCGCGGTGAATTATTAGGATGCTCCCAATGCTTAAGTCAAGTGAGGAAGAACTTTGGACCACTGCAAACTAGTACTGTCTTTCACATTTTTAAGACAAAAAAAAAACAAGCTCAGTTACAGCTCCTTTTATAGATCCGTGTCCAAATTACAGTATGAGAATCCTTGGCCTAAGCCTTTATTTGATTTATTGAGCACTTGTCTAGACTCACCCTGAGAGTTCATCCTCAGACATTTGTAGGTTGTACCAGATCCTCCACTCATGAAGTTGTAATAGTCGAAGTAAGAGCCGTCCTGCCACCGCCAAGAGTTCTGGAGAAAAAGAAGGAATGTCACTTTAACATCCACCTAATGTTTGTTATCAGTGTAGCTTCAATAAGATGAGAGAGCCTCTATTTGTGTCACAATGAGGAAATTCCAGTGTTGCAACTCATAGTTCAAGAATAGTATAGAATAGAAATAGGCACTCATAAATCAAGAAAAATACGGTGCCTATAAGAAAATATAAGGCTACAAAACTATTATGTATTTATTTTCATGTCTGAAATCTCTCACCCACTCTCCCCTCATCAGTCTAGACAGAACAGTGCATCAGGTTAGAGTCAGAACTGGTGTGGCTAATCTGCATAATGTTACTTATAACTTTATAGCAGATTCCTAGTTTGATAATTCTGTTCACTGACATTATGAACAAAACCTTTTCTGATTCTGCGCTCACCTCAAAGTGGAATCCGCCGGTCCAGGCATTGTCTCTGCGTGCTCGGCCCACCATGTACTGCAAGTGGTTATACTCCAGAGGGCTGTGCACAGAGGCCAGAGTCGCCCCGAAGTTTGCACAATAATCCTGCAGAAACAGAAGGGGAAATGTCTTAGCTTTTGATTATGAATATCACTGCTGTTTTCATAATGTAGTTTTCTATAGTTGTAGTTCTGGTTGCTACTACTATAATTGTAGTCCTGCAGTCTACCTGATAACAGCCTCTATGCCATTACAATAAATTACACAGATTAAAATGTGTTTGTGAATAAAAACAATACAAACTATGCGTACCACGGCGGTTCTCCAAGTGTATAAGTTCCCGCTGAAGAAATAGCATTTTCCACGGTAAAACTCCCAATTAGTAAGACAATACTGAGAAATGACTGTGGAAAAGACCAAAAATATTAATACAGTAAGAGGGTTAGGGTTAACAAAACACATAAATCAGTGTATTACAATGAACCATGTATGTGACTGTACCTTCAGGGGCCAGTGGAGACAGGTCCTTTTCAGCTTCTGTAAAAAAGATTATATTTTTCAAATAAATTGTGATTGAATGTGTTTTATTAACAGGTTGCATTTATGTTCTAAAATTTGATGATTATTATTTATAATTTTTACTTTTTGAAAGAAATATCTAAAATAGAAATCCACAAATTTCTATCCACAAAGTTATTATTTGTAAGAAACTGGAATAGGTCCATAAACCTGCAAAATTAGTCTCATGTCTTAACTTTCAGTTTACAAGAGTCACATCTTTTGCTACATCAACCATCAACAGTTATGTCTTGCCCAAGGACACAACAACAGTTTGCAATGCCAATTTTGGGAATCAAACTGACAACCCTCTAGTTAGTGGGAGCACATCTTTACTGCCTGTGACTGATTGTGTTACCTGGTTTAGGCTCCTCTTTCACTTCCACCATCTGCGCCTCGGCCACTTCTGTTGGAGAAAATACGAAAATCATTGTTTGAAAATCCACTTTTATTATACAGTAGCTGAGGTTATTGTGTTAAAATAATGTATCTTTTCTAACAAACCACTTTGAACTAAACAAACACATTTTTTTGTTATTGTTTCGCACTTTGGGTTTGTGAAGTCTCTTGCTCAAAGACACAACACCAGCAATGTCATAGCTCCATAGGTAGAACGATGTACACAGTTTACACACAATTACCAAACATGTTTTATGTACAAGTCTAAAATAGGAATTAAACCTACAACTGTCTGGTTAGTGGGTGAAATGCTCTACTGCCTGTGACTGATTGTGTTACCTGGTTTAGGCTCTTCTTTCACTTCCACCTTAACTAGCTCCTCTGCTGGGGCCGCTAAAATGACAAAAGAAATGTATAAAAGGTTACAATGTCGTTACAATTGAATATTTCTTTTCATTTTTAGATAATTTTATACATTTTAAGAATAAATGTGTTTTAATGTGGTACCTGTGGCTTTTAATGCAACAGCGGCAAAAAGAAGAAAAATCACAACAGTTTTCATCTTCAGATCTGTAGAAAAAAATCAACATATTTCATTACAAATCTGAAATCTAAAACAAAATTCTACTATACCTACTACAGATACTAAGGAATTAAAGTTGACTCACTATGTTCATATATACACTTCTCTAGTTTGAACAGATTAGAGTGGGATTTGAACCATCAACCTTTCAGTTATAGGATGATTGCTCCACCTCCTGTTGCTGCAATAACTAAACTATTTCTACTACACTGCCACTGTTGCAAAATACTTCATTTACCAAATAAACATTTATTGAACTAAAATTAAAAGTATATGCCTAAAAAATTGTGACTTAAAAAACAGAGTTGACTTACTTGAGATTTTGCTCCTCAAGATGAATCCTAGTAGTAGTAGTAGTAGTAGTAGTAGTAGTAGTAGTAGTAGTAGTAGTAGTAGTGCACTGATGCTGTGGAGTTCTTCTGCTGCTTATATACTTCACAAGATGCAGTTTTCAGGTGGACTTTATACTCCTGGCTACCGTAAGTTCTATGTTCATTTACTATTGCTTCCCAGTAAATGGTATAACACAAGTATTTTATGACCCAACCAGGAATCCTTCACTGAAATACTACAAAACAGATTTTTATTTACGCCTGTTATATCTGTTGTGAGAGAGTATTTGTTGGATTTTAAGTGTAACTAGTGATGCCACAATATTCATTATTAATATTTGTGAAAAGAAATATCACACTTCTATGACTTATTTTAATAATAATAATAATTCACTTCTTTAGATCTTATGATTATGATAACACAATTTTGTAAAAATAAAGTGATTCATCTTAACATCCCTTTGTAATAAGATTAAAATGAAACTAAACCAAACCAAAACATAATCAGGAGAACTATTTCAGGTCAAAAACTATTGGATTACGCCAGGACTAAACCAAGACTAAATCAGAACCAGATTAGGCCTGAACCATGACCATGACCAAATCAGGATAAAATCAGAACCAAATCAGGTTTGAACCTAGACTAAACCAGGACTAAATCAAGTCTAGACACGGAGCCAAAAAGCAGTGACCTTCAGGTAAAGTATAAGTTGTAAACTGAGATAAAGAACAGTGAATGAGAAATGGTTTAGATAAGACAATGTTTGAAATGTGACGATGAATATAGCACAGATAAACAGTAAAGGCAATAAACACTGGACCAGAGCCACGAGAGAAGCCTGACACAGAGATATGTACATAAATGACAAGAAAAATGTATTTTGTTTTTAAATAATTATTTATGTACAAAAAGAAACATGTTGTAACCCAATTTTGCATCTAAAAAGCTGTTTATGTTTAGTCAGGACCTGCATATTTTGAGCATCTCTGCAGTAAACTCTCATATTTCACTTCTGGATTTTTTGGTTGGAAAAATATTTAAACAATATTTACATTGTAATTTCAGCACTAAATACGCTTTGTAGATTTTTGGTTAGCCAACTAAAGACTGTACAAATAAACAGATTGATAAAAACAAATTTTTTGCTAACCAGGATGTGAGTGTTCCCGGTTGGGCTATAAAATACCTGTCTATAAATTCCTGTCTAATGCTGCTGTACATAAACATAGTCATATTACTGTAAATAACATTATAATATACTGAAGTCACTTACTGAGATTTATTCTGTTCATATGCTGCACTGTTACTTTTATTGTACATAATAGTTTTTTTTTGGTATTTTATATTTTTGCTCCACCGAAACAGTGTGTTACATTAGAGTCTGTTTTTAAATTATTTTTAAGCCATTATTTATTATCTTATTTTATTGCATGTTCCATTTTCCTGCTGTTCTTGAACTGTGCGTTGCAACACTGAAATTTCCCGACTGTGGGACTAATAAAGGCATATCTTATCTTAAATACATTGTTTTATCATTCACTTATCAGGAACTAAGCAGAAAAATGTTAAGATCAGTCAACTTACAGTAAGGGGCAAAAAGTCCAACATAAGATAACAACACTGTGTTTATTATTATCCTGAGTACATTTTAGTTTGTATTTTAGATTGATGTTAAGTTTCTGGTGTAATGAAGAAGAATCAAAAACAAGTGTTACTCATTTCATCTTTTGGAGAAATAAATTCACTTTTCATTTAAAACACCTGAAATGATATGTAGATATAAATAATTTCTCTCAAAAGTGAAAGAAACACAGTCTATTCAGCTATGTCAACATCAGCCAAATTATCCATCCATGTTCCATAGTAACCTATATTAAACGTATTTATGTTTTTACTCAATTTTTATTCAGTTTGTTCAATTGCAATTTAGTTTTTACTGCTAAAAGTGTGTGAAAAACATATATTCTTACTGTGAGCCTTTACTTTTCGACAGATCTAACCTGTAAATTGTTCTAATGGTGCTTGTCTCCATGTATAGATAAGTTTAATGCTCTAGGGTGGAACATGTCAGGCAAGCAATCTCCATGGTAACAGACCAGAAATGTTACATAATGCACTTTTAAACTGTAGCAAAAGGAGAAATTTAATTTGTCAACTGGACAGAGTTTATTTGGTTGAATACGTTTTGCAGCTCATCCAAGCTGCTTCTTCAGTTCTGGTCAGATGCTGGTGGACACTGCTTTATATCTGCTTGAAGGGAGGAGCTTAATTACAATGAAAATGACTCTGAGACACACATATTTAAATACAGTTTCAGTTGGTCATGTGAGTCTATTCAATATGGAGTGGGAGTGGGGGAGTAGTTAGCATATCCATTCAGGGCCATGATGGGTGTTTTCACACCTCTGGACCTGACCTGGGTAGTCCCATTGTTTTCCCAGTTTGTTTTGACTTAGGTTTGAGGATAGAGTTATAGATGGGAGACAAATGATGTCTGAGACCTCCATTTCTGTTCAAGGAAGGATTCTCTTTCTTGACAAAAATAGCTTCTTTAACTCCCCTCTCAAACCAGTTCTTTTCTCTGGCCAAGATCTGGACCTCGCTGTCCTCAAAGGAGTGGCCTGTGGCTTTTAGGTGGAGATGTACGGCAGATTGCGGCCCACCCTGGTTTTCCCGTCTGTGTTGATACATCCTTTTGTGAAGTGGCTGTTTTGTTTCTCCAATGTAGCGCTCACAGCAGTCTTCACTACACTGAATGGAGTAGACCACATTGCTTTGTTTGTGGCTCGGAGTTATGTCCTTAGGATGGACCAGTTTTTGTCTTAAAGTGTTTGTGGGTTTGAAATAGACTGGGATTTCATGTTGTCTGAAGATCCTCTGTAGTTTTTCGGAAACGCCAGCCAGGTAAGGAATAGTTACACCCCTTCTCCTGGGCTCTGGTTCTCTGTTGTCCTGTTTCTTTGCTCTCTTCGTTTTATTGAAAGCCCATTTAGGATATCCACAAACGGAGAGGGCTTTCTGCACGTGTTGTTCTTCTTTCTCCTTTCCCTCTGCGCTTGTAGGAACCACTTGGGCCCTGTGTTGTAATGTCCGAATGACTCCCAGTTTGTGCTGAAGTGGGTGGTGTGAATCAAAAAGCAGATATTGGTTGGTGTGTGTGGGCTTCCTGAAGACCTCTACCTGGAGTCGCCGGTCTTCTCTTATCGTTACTGCACAATCTAAGAAGGCCAATGTGTTGTCCTTGGCATCTTCACGTGTGAATTTGATTGATTAAACTGTATTTTTATTGTTCACTATTGGCAAATGTCATGAACATTGGCAAACAAATATACAGTAAATGGCCACAAATATAGTAGTAGTTGTAGTAGTAGTAGTAGTAGTAGTAGTAGTAGTAGTAGTAGTAGTACTCTCCCCTTGACATGCAGTGTTCCACAAGGGTCTGTTCTCTGGCTGCTTTTAATCAATCTTTATATGCTTCCACTGGGTAAAAGGATGAGCAGAAATAATTTGTCCTATCACAATTACACAAATGACACACAAATGTATGTTGCCAAAAGAAAACTGACCCTTACATCTACTCTGTAACTGTGGGTGCTGAATGTCAGAAAACATATCACAATTTTTTAAAAATCCTTGGAAATAAAAATGAGAGATGTTTTGCTGGTTGTCTAGAAAATGAAACCATGAAATTCTGGCGTTTTAACTGATTCTGAATTCATTTTTAACAGTCATGTCATTAAATAAAGACAATCACTAAGTCAGCATTTATATGACCCCAAACTGATTTCAAGGATCAGAGGCATTTTAACTCAAACTTTTAATTTAAAAAACCTGCTGCAGCAGATTAGACTATACTACTACTTGCTCAAAAAAAGTTCATACAAAGTGCTGCAGTATGGGGAGACAAAGAGTAAAAAATATGAATACTTCACCCCAGTACTTAAAGTTCAAAGTTCAAAGTCAGCTTTATTGTCAAAAACCATATGTACAGGTTGCACACACAGGATTTGAAATTGCAGCACTCCCTAGGCCCACAGTGAACATTTAACATCATATAGACATGAAAATAAACATGATGACAAAGACATGACATATGCACATAGCAACAAGTACGATATGTTTGTATATAATACAAATAAGTAAAACACACAATATGTAGCGTGTTAAAGCTCAAATGGTGTCATTCAAGCAGCAGTGTCATTAGTTAGTGCAAAACAGAGTGTGCATTAAAAATTTAAAAATTTACAGTGGAGCAGTGGGAGAGGAACTCCACAGGCAGCAGTGTCTCTAGTTGTAGCGCAAAAAAGAGTTGTGCGTTAAAAAAATTCTGTGGAGCAGTGGGGGAGGAACTCCACAGGAGTAAGGTAGGTTAGGTAAGTTCACCAGACTGGGACACTTGCATCTAGGAACAACGGCAGAGGGAAGTGGTGAGTGTGTGGGTCCAAGGGGGGAGGGAGGGCAGGGCAGGGAGAGAGTTCAGCATCCTGACAGCTTGGTGGATGAAGCTGTCTTTCAGTCTGCTGGTCCTAGCCCGGAGGCTCCTCAGTCTCTTTCCTGATGGCAGCAGACTGAAGAGGCTGTTGGATGGGTGGGTGGGAACACCCGCAATGCAGAGGGCCTTGCGGGTGAGGCGGGTGCGGTAGATGTCCTGCAGGGAGGGGAGCGAGATCCCCACGATCCTCTCAGCTGCTCTCACTACTCGGTGTAGCTTTTTCCGGCAGGACACGGTACACGTGCCATACCACACAGTGATGTAGCTGGTGAGGATGCTCTCAATGGTGCCACTGTAGGAGGTCCTCATGATGGGAGCTGGGGCTCTGGCTCTCTTCAGCTTGCGGAGGAAGTAGAGTCAATGTTGGTCTTTACTGGCCAGTGATGCAGTGTTCTTTGACCAGGAGAGGTCCTCAGAGATATGCACACCCAGAAACTTGGTGCTGCTTACTCTCTCCACAGCAGCTTCGTTGATGGTGAGAGGGGCGTGCTGTGTGTGTTCTCTCCTGAAATCAACAATGATCTCCTTTGTCTTCTCCACGTTCAGGGAGAGGTTGTTGTTACTGTACCACTTGACCAGGCGGCTCACCTCGCTCCTGTAGTGTGTCTCATTGTCGTTGCTGATGTGACCCACCACAGTTGTATCATCCGCAAACTTGATGAAGAGGTTGGAGCCGTGTGACGGTGTGCAGTCGTGGGTCAGCAGAGTGAAGAGGAGGGGGCTCAGCACACATTCTTGGGGAGCGCCCGTGTTCAGTGTGATGGTGCTGGAGGTGTTGCCGCCGACCCGTACTGCCTGCGGTCTTCCTGTCAGGAAATCCAGCAGCCAGTTGCACATCAAGGTGTTGATCCCCAGCCTGTCTAGTTTGATTATGAGTTGCTGGGGGACGATTGTGTTGAATGCTGAACTGAAGTCAATGAAGAGCATTCTAACATATGAGTCTCTGGTGTCCAGGTGTGTCCAGGCTGAGTGGAGGGTTGTTGAGATAGCATCCTCGGTCGAGCGGTTAGACCGGTATGCAAATTGAAATGGGTCTAGGGTGGAGGGGAGAGATGTCTTGATGTGTTGCATGACTAGCCGTTCTAAGGACTTCATGAGGATGGGGGTGAGCGCAACCAGACGGTAGTCATTAGGGCAGGATGGAGACGACTTCTTCGGCACAGGAATGATGGTGGAGGTTTTGAGGCATGTGGGGACGACACCCTGGCTCAAAGATGTGTTGAAGATGTCTGTAAAGACATCTGTGAGTTCTGCAGCACAGTCTCTCAGTACACGACCAGGGATGTTGTCCAGTCCCGGAGCTTTGCATGCGTTGATCCTGCTGTGGGATCTCCTTACGCTGTCCAGGGATAGTGTCAGCACCTGGTCACCTGGAGGGGGTGGAGTCTTCTGTGCTGGGGTGCTGATGTGTGCCTCAAAGCGAGCAAAGAACTCGTTCAGCTCGTTTGGCAGGGAGGTGGAGCTGTCGGCAGTCTGTGGCGTTGGCTTGTTGTCCGTTATTGTCTGTATCCCCTGCCACAGACTCCGTGTGTCTCTGCTGTTGTTAAAGTGCTGTGCTATCTTCCTAGAGTATTGTCTCTTAGCCTCTCTGATGCCACGTGACAGGTTTGCCCTCGCTGTCCTTAGGCCCACCTCGTCTCCAGCTCTGAAGGCAGCAATCCTTACCCTCAGCAGCCTGTAGACCTCCCCCGTGAGCCATGGCTTCTGGTTGGCTCGAACAGTGACGGTCCTGGTGTCTGTGACATCATCGATGCATCGATGGTGTTGTCGTGAGTGGCAGCCTGTTTGAGTATCTCCCAGTCTGTGGTGGAGAAGCAGTCTTGCAGTGCCTCTGAAGACCCTTCTGGCCACACCCGTATCTGCTTCCGAACCGGTTTGGTGACTTTGACAAGTGGCCTGTATGCTGGCATTAGCATAACAGTAATGTGGTCAGAGGCGCTAAGGTGGGGGAGGGGGACGGCTTTGTAGTCTCCCCTCTGGGTAGTGTAAACATTGTCCAAGATAGCAAAAGGAGAAATTTAATTTGTCAACTGGACAGAGTTTATTTGGTTGAATACGTTTCGCAGCTCATCCAAGCTGCTTCTTCAGTTCAGAACTGTTACCATGTTATAATGTTCTCTCATCAAAAACATGCCTCAGGTGGTTTTAAACATCATCCGTGCACGTTTGAGTAATCACACAATCTCTCCCAGGCAAAATAAATAATTTGAAGATGAACTGAAATAAATAAAATCAAGACTTGAATTCTGTATTTTTTGATGTAGACTTGGTTTCCTAGTCCTGGTCTAGTCCAGATTTCGCACAGTTTAATCCATGTGGTGTGTCTGCAAGTGTGAATGCACATGAACTTAATCTAGTCGTTTCCCAATGCATAAATCATAACATCACATAGGTTTAACTCTTTTATTTTAAAAACAGTAAACTACACAAAGAATAATCATCAATGATCATTTAAAACAATGATTGATTTCTTTGTTATAATAATGCAGTAACGTAAAGAGGAGTTAGCAGTTGACGTTGATCTGACAGATGAAGGGTGCAGCGCTGTTGCAGGGAGAACTGAACCAGCCTTGGCCAGCTGAAAAACAATTATACATTGTCATTAATAAAGGACAAGTGAAAGAACATGTGTTTTAATGCATTTGTTCAAAGATCAAACCAGACTGCCAGGGTCTAAATCAGTGGTTGTCAAACTTTTCATTCCAAGTACCACCAAACATAAAACCAGACTAAAACAGGTCTGAACTAAGGCTAAACCAGGTCTAAAATGACTAAACTATGGATAAGGTAGGTCTACATAATAACTAACGCAAAGAAGGAAAAAAAACAACTCCTGAGGTCATAAAATACCCAATGTGTACTGTTTGCATAATTAACTGTTTTATATTCTCTGAAAGAGCTTATAAACTCATCGCGGTGAATTATTAGGATGCTCCCAATGCTTAAGTCAAGTGAGGAAGAACTTTGGACCACTGCAAACTAGTACTGTCTTTCACATTTTTAAGACAAAAAAAAAACAAGCTCAGTTACAGCTCCTTTTGTAGATTCGTGTCCAAATCACAGAATGAGAATCCTTGGCCTAAGCCTTTATTTGATTTATTGAGCACTTGTCTAGACTCACCCTGAGAGTTCATCCTCAGACACTTGTAGGTTGTACCAGATCCTCCACTCATGAAGTTGTAATAGTCAAAGGAAGAGCCGTCCTGCCACCGCCAAGAGTTCTGGAGAAAGAGAGGGAATGTCACTTTAACATCCACCTAATGTTTGTTATCAGTGTAGCTTCAATAAGATAAGAGAGCCTCTATTTGTGTCACAATGAGGAAATTCCAGTGTTGCAACTCATAGTTCAAGAATAGTATAGAATAGAAATAGGCACTCATAAATCAAGAAAAATACGGTGCCTATAAGAAAATATAAGGCTACAAAACTATTATGTATTTATTTTCATGTCTGAAATCTCTCACCCACTCTCCCCTCATCAGTCTAGACAGAAAAGGGCATCAGGTTAGAGTCAGAAGTGGTGTGGCTAATCTGCATAATGTTACTTATAACTTTATAGCAGATTCCTAGTTTGATAATTCTGTTCACTGACATTATGAACAAAACCTTTTCTGATTCTGCGCTCACCTCAAAGTGGAATCCTCCGGTCCAGGCATTGTCTTTGCGTGCTCGGCCCACCATGTACTGCAAGTGGTTATACTCCAGAGGGCTGTGCACAGAGGCCAGAGTCGCCCCGAAGTTTGCACAATAATCCTGCAGAAACAGAAGGGGAAATGTCTTAGCTTTTGATTATGAATATCACTGCTGTTTTCATAATGTAGTTTTCTATAGTTGTAGTTCTGGTTGCTACTACTATAATTGTAGTCCTGCAGTCTACCTGATAACAGCCCCTATGCCATTACAATAAATTACACAGATTAAAATGTGTTTGTGAATAAAAACAATACAAACTATGCGTACCACGGCGGTTCTCCAAGTGTATAAGTTCCCGCTGAAGAAATAGCATTTTCCACGGTAAAAATCCCAATTAGGAAGACAATACTGAGAAATGACTGTGGAAAAGACCAAAAATATTATTACAATAAGAGGGTTAGGGTTAACAAAACACATAAATCAGTGTATTACAATGAACCATGTATGTGACTGTACCTTCAGGGGCCAGTGGAGACAGGTCCTTTTCAGCTTCTGTAAAAAAGATTATATTTTTCAAATGAATTGTGATTGAATGTGTTTTATTAACAGGTTGCATTTATGTTCTAAAATGTTATGATTATTATTTATAATTTTTACTTTTTGAAAGAAATATCTAAAATAGAAATCCACAAATTTCTATCCACAAAGTTATTATTTGTAAGAAACTGGAATAGGTCCACAAACCTGCAAAATTAATCTCATGTCTTAACCTTCAGTTTACAAGAGTCACATCTTTGGGGTTGAATAATGAAACCACTGTCTGAAGCTAGTGTTAAAAAAATATTTCACGTTTGTGTATTTCTCCTGACTGAAAAACTTTGTGCCAGTTTTTGTTCCATGTGGCCCAGTAATTACAGAGCTATGAACCAAAAACCAGGTCAACAGTTTATCAGAAAATTCCACCACAGAATTCCGACCCGTCCTCCAGCTCAAACTGAAACTATTCTACAATGTGATGTTGAATGGAAAACTAACAGCAGTGCCAACCTTCAACCATCAACAGTTATGTCTTGCCCAAGGACACAACAACAGTTTGCCATGCCAATTTTGGGAATCAAACTGACAACCCTCTAGTTAGTGGGAGCACATCTTTACTGCCTGTGACTGTGTTACCTGGTTTAGGCTCCTCTTTCACTTCCACCATCTTAACTAGCTCCTCTGCTGGGGCCGCTAAAATGACAAAAGAAATGTATTAAAAGTTACAATGTCGTTACAATTGAATATTTCTTTTCATTTTTAGATAATTTAATACATTTTAAGAATAAATGTGTTTTAATGTGGTACCTGTGGCTTTTAATGCAACAGCGGCAAAAAGAAGAAAAATCACAACAGTTTTCATCTTCAGATCTGCAGAAAAAAATCAACATATTTCATTACAAATCTGAAATCTAAAACAAAATTCTACTATACCTACTACAGATACTAAGGAATCAAAGTTGACTCACTATGTTCATATATACACTTCTCTAGTTTGAACAGATTAGAGTGGGATTTGAACCATCAACCTTTCAGTTATAGGATGATTGCTCCACCTCCTGTTGCTGCAATAACTAAACTATTTCTACTACACTGCCACTGTTGCAAAATACTTCATTTACCAAATAAACATTTATTGAACTAAAATTAAAAGTATATGCCTAAAAAAATGTGACTTAAAAAACAGAGTTGACTTACTTGAGATTTTGCTCCTCAAGATGAATCCTAGTAGTAGTAGTAGTAGTAGTAGTAGTAGTAGCAGCAGCAGTAGTAGTAGAAGTAGTAGTAGTAGTAGTAGTAGTAGTAGTAGTGCACTGATGCTGTGGAGTTCTTCTGCTGCTTATATACTTCACAAGATGCAGTTTTCAGGTGGACTTTATACTCTTGGCTACCGTAAGTTCTATGTTCATTTACTATTGCTTCCCAGTAAATGGTATAACACAAGTATTTTATGACCCAACCAGGAATCCTTCACTGAAATACTACAAAACAGATTTTTATTTACGCCTGTTATATCTGTTGTGAGAGAGTATTTGTTGGATTTTAAGTGTAACTAGTGATGCCACAATATTCATTATTAATATTTGTGAAAAGAAATATCACACTTCTATGACTTATTTTAATAATAATAATAATAATAATTCATTTCTTTAGATCTTATGATTATGATAACACAATATTGTATAAATAAAGTGATTCATCTTAACATCCCTTTCTAATAAGATTAAAATGGAACTAAACCAAACCAAAACATAATCAGGAGAACTATTTCAGGTCAGAAACTATTGGATTACGCCAGGACTAAACCAAGACTAAATCAGAACCAGATTAGGCCTGAACCATGACCATGACCAAATCAGGATAAAATCAGAACCAAATCAGGTTTGAACCTAGACTAAACCAGGACTAAATCAAGTCTAGACACGGAGCCAAAAAGCAGTGACCTTCAGGTAAAGTATAAGTTGTAAACTGAGATAAAGAACAGTGAATGAGAAATGGTTTAGATAAGACAATGTTTGAAACGTGACGATGAATATAGCACAGATAAACAGTAAAGGCAATAAACACTGGACCAGAGCCACGAGAGAAGCCTGACACAGAGATATGTACATAAATGACAAGAAAAATGTATTTTGTTTTTAAATAATTATTTATGTACAAAAAGAAACATGTTGTAACCCAATTTTGCATCTAAAAAGCTGTTTATGTTTAGTCAGGACCTGCATATTTTGAGCATCTCTGCAGTAAACTCTCATATTTCACTTCTGGATTTTTTGGTTGGAAAAATATTTAAACAATATTAACATTGTAATTTCAGCACTAAATACGCTTTGTAGATTTTTGGTTAGCCAACTAAAGACTGTACAAATAAACAGATTGATAAAAACAAATTTGTTGCTAACCAGGATGTGAGTGTTCCCGGTTGGGCTATAAAATACATTGTTTTATCATTCACTTATCGGGAACTAAGCAGAAAAATGTTAAGATCAGTCAACTTACAGTAAGGGGCAAAAAGTCCAACATAAGATAACAACACTGTGTTTATTATTATCCTGAGTACATTTTAGTTTGTATTTTAGATTGATGTTAAGTTTCTGGTGTAATGAAGAAGAATCAAAAACAAGTGTTACTCATTTCATCTTTTGGAGAAATAAATTCACTTTTCATTTAAAACACCTGAAATGATATGTAGATATAAATAATTTCTCTCAAAAGTGAAAGAAACACAGTCTATTCAGCTATGTCAACATCAGCCAAATTATCCATCCATGTTCCATAGTAACCTATATTAAACGTATTTATGTTTTTACTCAATTTTTATTCAGTTTGTTCAATTGCAATTTAGTTTTTACTGCTAAAAGTGTGTGAAAAACATATATTCTTACTGTGAGCCTTTACTTTTCGACAGATCTAACCTGTAAATTGTTCTAATGGTGCTTGTCTCCATGTATAGATAAGTTTAATGCTCTAGGGTGGAACATGTCAGGCAAGCAATCTCCATGGTAACAGACCAGAAATGTTACATAATGCACTTTTAAACTGTAGCAAAAGGAGAAATTTAATTTGTCAACTGGACAGAGTTTATTTGGTTGAATACGTTTTGCAGCTCATCCAAGCTGCTTCTTCAGTTCTGGTCAGATGCTGGTGGACACTGCTTTATATCTGCTTGAAGGGAGGAGCTTAATTACAATGAAAATGACTCTGAGACACACATATTTAAATACAGTTTCAGTTGGTCATGTGAGTCTATTCAATATGGAGTGGGAGTGGGGGAGTAGTTAGCATATCCATTCAGGGCCATGATGGAAGTTTTCACACCTCTGGACCTGACCTGGGTAGTCCCATTGTTTTCCCAGTTTGTTTTGACTTAGGTTTGAGGATAGAGTTATAGATGGGAGACAAATGATGTCTGAGACCCCCATTTCTGTTCAAGGAAGGATTCTCTTTCTTGACAAAAATAGCTTCTTTAACTCCCCTCTCAAACCAGTTCTTTTCTCTGGCCAAGATCTGGACCTCGCTGTCCTCAAAGGAGTGGCCTGTGGCTTTTAGGTGGAGATGTACGGCAGATTGCGGCCCACCCTGGTTTTCCCGTCTGTGTTGATACATCCTTTTGTGAAGTGGCTGTTTTGTTTCTCCAATGTAGCGCTCACAGCAGTCTTCACTACACTGAATGGTGTAGACCACATTGCTTTGTTTGTGGCTCTGTGTTTTGTCCTTAGGATGGACCAGTTTTTGTCTTAAAGTGTTTGTGGGTTTGAAATAGACTGGGATTTCATGTTGTCTGAAGATCCTCTGTAGTTTTTCGGAAACGCCAGCCAGGTAAGGAATAGTTACACCCCTTCTCCTGGGCTCTGGTTCTCTGTTGTCCTGTTTCTTTGCTCTCTTCGTTTTATTGAAAGCCCATTTAGGATATCCACAAACGGAGAGGGCTTTCTGCACGTGTTGTTCTTCTTTCTCCTTTCCCTCTGCGCTTGTAGGAACCACTTGGGCCCTGTGTTGTAATGTCCGAATGACTCCAAGTTTGTGCTGAAGTGGGTGGTGTGAATCAAAAAGCAGATATTGGTTGGTGTGTGTGGGCTTCCTGAAGACCTCTACCTGGAGTCGCCGGTCTTCTCTTATCGTTACTGCACAATCTAAGAAGGCCAATGTGTTGTCCTTGGCATCTTCACGTGTGAATTTGATTGATTAAACTGTATTTTTATTGTTCACTATTGGCAAATGTCATGAACATTGGCAAACAAATATACAGTAAATGGCCACAAATATAGTAGTAGTAGTAGTAGTAGTAGTAGTAGTAGTTGTAGTAGTAGTAGTAGTAGTAGTAGTACTCTCCCCTTGACATGCAGTGTTCCACAAGGGTCTGTTCTCTGGCTGCTTTTAATCAATCTTTATATGCTTCCACTGGGTAAAAGGATGAGCAGAAATAATTTGTCCTATCACAATTACACAAATGACACACAAATGTATGTTGCCAAAAGAAAACTGACCCTTACATCTACTCTGTAACTGTGGGTGCTGAATGTCAGAAAACATTTCACAATTTTTTAAAAATCCTTGGAAATAAAAATGAGAGATGTTTTGCTGGTTGTCTAGAAAATGAAACCATGAAATTCTGGCGTTTTAACTGATTCTGAATTCATTTTTAACAGTCACGTCATTAAATAAAGACAATCACTAAGTCAGCTTTTATATGACCCTAAACTGATTTCAAGGATCAGAGGCATTTTAACTCAAACTTTTAATTTAAAAAACCTGCTGCAGCAGATTAGACTATACTACTACTTGCTCAAAAAAAGTTCATACAAAGTGCTGCAGTATGGGGAGACAAAGAGTAAAAAATATGAATACTTCACCCCAGTACTTAAAGTTCAAAGTTCAAAGTCAGCTTTATTGTCAAAAACCATATGTACAGGTTGCACACACAGGATTTGAAATTGCAGCGCTCCCAAGGCCCACAGTGAACATTTAACATCATATAGACATGACAATAAACATGATGACAAAAACATGACATATGCACATAGCAACAAGTACGATATGTTTGTATATAATACAAATAAGTAAAACACACAATATGTAGCGTGTTAAAGCTCAAATGGTGTCATTCAGCAGCAGTGTCATTAGTTAGTGCAAAACAGAATGTGCATTAAAAATTTAAAAATTTACAGTGGAGCAGTGGGAGAGGAACTCCACAGGCAGCAGTGTCTCTAGTTGTAGCGCAAAAAAGAGTTGTGCGTTAAAAAATTTCTGTGGAGCAGTGGGGGAGGAACTCCACAGGAGTAAGGTAGGTTAGGTAAGTTCACCAGACTGGGACACTTGCATCTAGGAACAACGGGAGAGGGAAGTGGTGAGTGTGTGGGTCCAAGGGGGGAGGGAGGGCAGGGCAGGGAGAGAGTTCAGCATCCTGACAGCTTGGTGGATGAAGCTGTCTTTCAGTCTGCTGGTCCTAGCCCGGAGGCTCCTCAGTCTCTTTCCTGATGGCAGCAGACTGAAGAGGCTGTTGGATGGGTGGGTGGGAACACCCGCAATGCAGAGGGCCTTGCGGGTGAGGCGGGTGCGGTAGATGTCCTGCAGGGAGGGGAGCGAGATCCCCACGATCCTCTCAGCTGCTCTCACTACTCGGTGTAGCTTTTTCCGGCAGGACACGGTACACGTGCCATACCACACAGTGATGCAGCTGGTGAGGATGCTCTCAATGGTGCCACTGTAGGAGGTCCTCATGATGGGAGCTGGGGCTCTGGCTCTCTTCAGCTTGCGGAGGAAGTAGAGTCAATGTTGGGCTTTACTGGCCAGTGATGCAGTGTTCTTTGACCAGGAGAGGTCCTCAGAGATATGCACACCCAGAAACTTGGTGCTGCTTACTCTCTCCACAGCAGCTTCGTTGATGGTGAGAGGGGCGTGCTGTGTGTGTTCTCTCCTGAAATCAACAATGATCTCCTTTGTCTTCTCCACGTTCAGGGAGAGGTTGTTGTTACTGTACCACTTGACCAGGCGGCTCACCTCGCTCCTGTAGTGTGTCTCATTGTCGTTGCTGATGTGACCCACCACAGTTGTATCATCCGCAAACTTGATGAAGAGGTTGGAGCCGTGTGACGGTGTGCAGTCGTGGGTCAGCAGAGTGAAGAGGAGGGGGCTCAGCACACATTCTTGGGGAGCTCCCGTGTTCAGTGTGATGGTGCTGGAGGTGTTGCCGCCGACCCGTACTGCCTGCGGTCTTCCTGTCAGGAAATCCAGCAGCCAGTTGCACATCAAGGTGTTGATCCCCAGCCTGTCTAGTTTGATTATGAGTTGCTGGGGGACGATTGTGTTGAATGCTAAACTGAAGTCAATGAAGAGCATTCTAACATATGAGTCTCTGGTGTCCAGGTGTGTCCAGGCTGAGTGGAGGGTTGTTGAGATAGCATCCTCGGTCGAGCGGTTAGACCGGTATGCAAATTGAAATGGGTCTAGGGTGGAGGGGAGAGATGTCTTGATGTGTTGCATGACTAGCCGTTCTAAGCACTTCATGAGGATGGGGGTGAGCGCAACCAGACGGTAGTCATTAGGGCAGGATGGAGACGACTTCTTCGGCACAGGAATGATGGTGGAGGTTTTGAGGCATGTGGGGACGACACCCTGGCTCAAAGATGTGTTGAAGATGTCTGTAAAGACATCTGTGAGTTCTGCAGCACAGTCTCTCCGTACACGACCAGGGATGTTGTCCAGTCCCGGAGCTTTGCATGCGTTGATCCTGCTGTGGGATCTCCTCACGCTGTCCAGGGATAGTGTCAGCACCTGGTCACCTGGAGGGGGTGGAGTCTTCTGTGCTGGGGTGCTGATGTGTGCCTCAAAGCGAGCAAAGAACTCGTTCAGCTCGTTCGGCAGGGAGGTGGAGCTGTTGGCAGTCTGTGGCGTTGGCTTGTAGTCCGTTATGGTCTGTATCCCCTGCCACAGACTCCGTGTGTCTCTGCTGTTGTTAAAGTGCTGTGCTATCTTCCTAGAGTATTGTCTCTTAGCCTCTCTGATGCCACGGTACAGTTTTGCTCTCGCTGTCCTTAGGCCCACCTCGTCTCCAGCTCTGAAGGCAGCAATCCTTACCCTCAGCAGCCTGTAGACCTCCCCCGTGAGCCATGGCTTCTGATTGGCTCGAACAGTGACGGTCCTGGTGTCTGTGACATCATCGATGCATCGATGGTGTTGTCGTGAGTGGCAGCCTGTTTGAGTATCTCCCAGTCTGTGGTGGAGAAGCAGTCTTGCAGTGCCTCTGAAGACCCTTCTGGCCACACCCGTATCTGCTTCCGAACCGGTTTGGTGACTTTGACAAGTGGCCTGTATGCTGGCATTAGCATAACAGTAATGTGGTCAGAGGCGCTAAGGTGGGGGAGGGGGACGGCTTTGTAGTCTCCCCTCTGGGTAGTGTAAACATTGTCCAAGATAGCAAAAGGAGAAATTTAATTTGTCAACTGGACAGAGTTTATTTGGTTGAATACGTTTCGCAGCTCATCCAAGCTGCTTCTTCAGTTCAGAACTGTTACCATGTTATAATGTTCTCTCATCAAAAACATGCCTCAGGTGGTTTTAAACATCATCCGTGCACGTTTGAGTAATCACACAATCTCTCCCAGGCAAAATAAATCATTTGAAGATGAACTGAAATAAATAAAATCAAGACTTGAATTCTGTATTTTTTGATGTAGACTTGGTTTCCTAGTCCTGATCTAGTCCAGATTTCGAACAGTTTAATCCATGTGGTGTGTCTGCAAGTGTGAATGCACATGAACTTAATCTAGTCGTTTCCCAATGCATAAATCATAACATCACACAGGTTTAATTCTTTTATTTTAAAAACAGTAAACTACACAAAGAATAATCATCAATGATCATTTAAAACAATGATTGATTTCTTTGTTATAATAATGCAGTAACGTAAAGAGGAGTTAGCAGTTGACGTTGATCTGACAGATGAAGGGTGCAGCGTTGTTGCAGGGAGAACTGAACCAGCCTTGGCCAGCTGAAAAACAATTATACATTGTCATTAATAAAGGACAAGTGAAAGAACATGTGTTTTAATGCATTTGTTCAAAGATGAACCCAGACTGCCAGGGTCTAAATCAGTGGTTGTCAAACTTTTCATTCCAAGTACCACCAAACATAAAACCAGACTAAAACAGGTCTGAACTAAGGCTAAACCAGGTCTAAAATGACTAAACTATGGATAAGGTAGGTCTACATAATAACTAACGCAAAGAAGGAAAAAAAACAACTCTTGAGGTCATAAAATACCCAATGTGTACTGTTTGCATAATTAACTGTTTTATATTCTCTGAAAGAGCTTATAAACTCATCGCGGTGAATTATTAGGATGCTCCCAATGCTTAAGTCAAGTGAGGAAGGACTTTGGACCACTGCAAACTAGTACTGTCTTTCACATTTTTAAGACAAAAAAAAAAACAAGCTCAGTTACAGCTCCTTTTGTAGATTCGTGTCCAAATTACAGTATGAGAATCCTTGGCCTAAGCCTTTATTTGATTTATTAAGCACTTGTCTAGACTCACCCTGAGAGTTCATCCTCAGACACTTGTAGGTTGTACCAGATCCTCCACTCATGAAGTTGTAATAGTCGAAGTAAGAGCCGTCCTGCCACCGCCAAGAGTTCTGGAGAAAGAGAAGGAATGTCACTTTAACATCCACCTAATGTTTGTTATCAGTGTAGCTTCAATAAGATAAGAGAGCCTCTATTTGTGTCACAATGAGGAAATTCCAGTGTTGCAACTCATAGTTCAAGAATAGTATAGAATAGAAATAGGCACTCATAAATCAAGAAAAATATGGTGCCTATAAGAAAATATAAGGCTACAGCACTATTATATATTTATTTTCATGTCTGAAATCTCTCACCCACTCTCCCCTCATCAGTCTAGACAGAAAAGGGCATCAGGTTAGAGTCAGAAGTGGTGTGGCTAATCTGCATAATGTTACTTATAACTTTATAGCAGATTCCTAGTTTGATAATTCTGTTCACTGACATTATGAACAAAACCTTTTCTGATTCTGCGCTCACCTCAAAGTGGAATCCTCCGGTCCAGGCATTGTCTTTGCGTGCTCGGCCCACCATGTACTGCAAGTGGTTATACTCCAGAGGGCTGTGCACAGAGGCCAGAGTCGCCCCGAAGTTTGCACAATAATCCTGCAGAAACAGAAGGGGAAATGTCTTAGCTTTTGATTATGAATATCACTGCTGTTTTCATAATGTAGTTTTCTATAGTTGTAGTTCTGGTTGCTACTACTATAATTGTAGTTCTGCAGTCTACCTGATAACAGCCTCTATGCCATTACAATAAATTACACAGATTAAAATGTGTTTGTGAATAAAAACAATACAAACTATGCGTACCACGGCGGTTCTCCAAGTGTATAAGTTCCCGCTGAAGAAATAGCATTTTCCACGGTAAAACTCCCAATTAGGAAGACAATACTGAGAAATGACTGTGGAAAAGACCAAAAATATTATTACAATAAGAGGGTTAGGGTTAACAAAACACATAAATCAGTGTATTACAATGAACCATGTATGTGACTGTACCTTCAGGGGCCAGTGGAGACAGGTCCTTTTCAGCTTCTGTAAAAAAGATTATATTTTTCAAATAAATTGTGACTGAATGTGTTTTATTAACAGGTTGCATTTATGTTCTAAAATTTGATGATTATCATTTATAATTTTTTACTTTTTGAAAGAAATAACTAAAATAGAAATCCACAAATTTCTATCCACAAAGTTATTATTTGTAAGAAACTGGAATAGGTCCACAAACCTGCAAAATTAGTCTCATGTCTTAACCTTCAGTTTACAAGAGTCACATCTTTGGGGTTGAATAATGAAACCACTGTCTGAAGCTAGTGTTAAAAAAAAAAAATCACGTTTGTGTATTTCTCCTGACTGAAAAACTTTGTGCCAGTTTTTGTTCCATATGGCCCAGTAATTACAGAGCTATGAACCATAAACCAGGTCAACAGTTAATCAGAAAATTCCACCACAGAATTCCGACCCGTCCTCCAGCTCAAACTGAAACTATTCTACAATGTGATGTTGAATGGAAAACTAACGGCAGTGCCAACCTTCAACCATCAACAGTTATGTCTTGCCCAAGGACACAACAACAGTTTGCCATGCCAATTTTGGGAATCAAACTGACAACCCTCTAGTTAGTGGGAGCACATCTTTACTGCCTGTGACTGTGTTACCTGGTTTAGGCTCCTCTTTCACTTCCACCATCTTAACTAGCTCCTCTGCTGGGGCCGCTAAAATGACAAAAGAAATGTATAAAAAGTTACAATGTCGTTACAATTGAATATTTCTTTTCATTTTTAGATAATTTAATACATTTTAAGAATAAATGTGTTTTAATGTGGTACCTGTGGCTTTTAATGCAACAGCGGCAAAAAGAAGAAAAATCACAACAGTTTTCATCTTCAGATCTGCAGAAAAAAATCAACATATTTCATTACAAATCTGAAATCTAAAACAAAATTCTACTATACCTACTACAGATACTAAGGAATTAAAGTTGACTCACTATGTTCATATATACACTTCTCTAGTTTGAACAGATTAGAGTGGGATTTGAACCATCAACCTTTCAGTTATAGGATGATTGCTCCACCTCCTGTTGCTGCAATAACTAAACTATTTCTACTACACTGCCACTGTTGCAAAATACTTCATTTACCAAATAAACATTTATTGAACTAAAATTAAAAGTATATGCCTACAAAATTGTGACTTAAAAAACAGAGTTGACTTACTTGAGATTTTGCTCCTCAAGATGAATCCTAGTAGTAGTAGTAGTAGTAGTAGTAGTAGTAGTAGTAGTAGTAGTAGTAGTAGTAGTGCACTGATGCTGTGGAGTTCTTCTGCTGCTTATATACTTCACAAGATGCAGTTTTCAGGTGGACTTTATACTCTTGGCTACCGTAAGTTCTATGTTCATTTACTATTGCTTCCCAGTAAATGGTATAACACAAGTATTTTATGACCCAACCAGGAATCCTTCACTGAAATACTACAAAACAGATTTTTATTTACGCCTGTTATATCTGTTGTGAGAGTATTTGTTGGATTTTAAGTGTAACTAGTGATGCCACAATATTCATTATTAACATTTGTGAAAAGAAATATCACACTACTATGACTTATTTTAATAATAATAATTCATTTTTTTGGTCTTATGATTATGATAATACAATATTCTATAAATAAAGTGATTCATCTTAACATCCCTTTCTAATAAGATTAAAATGAAACCAAACCAAACCAAAACATAATCAGGAGAACTATTTCAGGTCAGAAACTATTGGATTACGCCAGGACTAAACCAAGACTAAATCAGAACCAGATTAGGCCTGAACCATGACCATGACCAAATCAGGATAAAATCAGAACCAAATCAGGTTTGAACCTAGACTAAACCAGGACTAAATCAAGTCTAGACACGGAGCCAAAAAGCAGTGACCTTCAGGTAAAGTATAAGTTGTAAACTGAGATAAAGAACAGTGAATGAGAAACGTGACGATGAATATAGCACAGATAAACAGTAAAGGCAATAAACACTGGACCAGAGCTAAGAGAGAAGCCTGACACAGAGATATGTACATAAATGACAAGAAAAATGTATTTTGTTTTTAAATAATTATTTATGTACAAAAAGAAACATGTTGTAACCCAATTTTGCATCTAAAAAGCTGTTTATGTTTAGTCAGGACCTGCATATTTTGAGCATCTCTGCAGTAAACTCTCATATTTCACTTCTGGATTTTTTGGTTGGAAAAATATTTAAACAATATTCCATCCATCCATCCATTTTCTTCCGCTTATCCGGGACCGGGTCGCGGGGGCAACAGTCTAAGCAGGGACTCCCAGACTTCCTTCACCCCGGACACTTCCTCCAACTCCTCCGGGGGGACCCCAAGGCGTTCCCAGGCCAGCCGGGAGACATAGTCCCTCCAGCGTGTCCTGGGTCTTCCCCGGGGCCTCCTCCCGGTGGGACATGCCTGAAACACCTCCCGAGGGAGGCGTCCAGGGGGCATCCGGAACAGATGCCCGAGCCACCTCAGCTGGCTCCTCTCGACGTGGAGGAGCAGCGGCTCTACTCCGAGCCCCTCCCGAGTGACTGAGCTCCTCACCCTATCTCTAAGGGTGCGCCCAGCCACTCTACGGAGGAAACTCATTTCGGCCGCTTGTATCCGCGATCTTGTCCTTTCGGTCATTACCCAAAGCTCATGACCATAGGTGAGGGTAGGAACGTAGATTGACCGGTAAATTGAGAGCTTTGCTTTTTGGCTCAGCTCCCTCTTCACCACAACGGTCCGGTACAGCGACCGCATCACTGCCGACGCTGCACCAATCCGCCTGTCAATCTCACGCTCCATCCTCCCCTCACTCGTGAACAAGACCCCGAGATACTTGAACTCCTCCACTTGAGGCAAAGACTCCCCACCCACCCGGAGAGGGCAAGCCACCTTTTTCCGGTCGAGAACCATGGCCTCGGACTTGGAGGAGCTGATCTTCATCCCAGCCGCTTCACACTCGGCTGCGAACCGCCCCAGTGCACACTTGAGGTCCCGGTTCGATGAAGCCATCAGGACAACATCATCTGCAAACAGCAGAGATGAGATCCTGTGGTTCCCAAACCGGATCCCCTCCGGCCCCTGACTGCGCCTAGAAATTCTGTCCATGAATACAATGAACAGAACCGGTGACAAAGGGCAGCCCTGGCGGAGTCCAACATGCACCGGGAACATGTCCGACTTACTACCGGCAATGCGAACACAGCTCCTGCTCCGGTCATACAGGGACCGAACAGCCCTTAACAAAGAGCCCCGGACCCCATACTCCCAGAGCACTCCCCACAGGACCCCACAAGGGACACGGTCAAATGCCTTCTCCAGATCCACAAAACACATGTGGACTGGTTGGGCAAACTCCCATGAACCCTCGAGCACCCGATGGAGAGTATAGAGCTGGTCCAGTGTTCCACGACCGGGACGAAAACCACACTGCTCCTCCTGGATCCAAGGTTCGACCATCGGCCGGATTCTCCTCTCCAGTACCCTGGAATAGACCTTACCGGGGAGGCTGAGGAGTGTGATTCCCCTGTAGTTGGAACACACCCTCCGGTCCCCCTTCTTAAACAGAGGGACCACCACCCCGGTCTGCCAGTCCAGAGGCACTGCCCCCGACCGCCACGCGATATTGCAGAGACGTGTCAACCAAGACAGCCCCACAACATCCAGAGACTTAAGATACTCGGGACGGATCTCATCCACCCCCGGAGCCTTGCCACCAAGGAGCTTGCCAACCACCTCAGTGACTTCAGCCAGGGTGATGGACGAATCCGCCTCCGAGTCCCCAGCCCCTGCTTCTTCCTCAGAAGGCGTGACAGTGGGGTTGAGGAGATCCTCAAAGTATTCCTTCCACCGTCCGACAACGTCCCCAGTCAAGGTCAACAGCTCCTCACCCGCACTGTAAACAGTGTTGGTGAAGCACTGCTTCCCCCTCCTGAGGCGCCGGACAGTTTGCCAGAATTTCCTTGAGGCCGTCCGATAGTCCTCCTCCATGGCCTCTCCGAACTCCTCCCAACCCCGAGTTTTTGCCTCCGCGACCGCCCGGGCTGCAGCACGCTTGGCCTGCCGGTACCTGTCAGCTGCCTCGGGAGTCCCATGAGCCAACAAGGCCCAATAAGACTCCTTCTTCAGCCTGACAGCATCCCTTACTTCCGATGTCCACCACCGGGTTCGGGGATTGCCGCCGCGACAGGCACCACAGACCTTACGACCACAGCTACGAGCAGCCGCATCGACAATAGAGGCCGAGAACAAAGCCCACTCGGACTCCATGTCCCCAGCCTCCCCCGGAATCTGGGAGAAGCTCTCCCGGAGGTGTGAGTTGAAGGTCCCCCTGACAGAAGGCTCTGCCAGACGTTCCCAACAGACCCTCACAATACGCTTGGGCCTGCCAGGTCTTTCCGGCTTCCTCCCCCGCCAGCGGACCCAACTCACAACCAGGTGGTGATCAGTTGACAGCTCTGCCCCTCTCTTCACCCGAGTGTCCAAGACACGTGGCCGGAGGTCAGATGACACGACAACAAAGTCGATCATCGACCTCCGGCCTAGGGTGTCCTGGTGCCACGTGCACTGATGGACACCCTTGTGCTCGAACATGGTGTTCGTTATGGACAAACTGTGGCTAGCACAGAAGTCCAATAACAGAACACCACTCGGGTTCAGATCAGGGAGGCCGTTCCTCCCAATCACCCCTCTCCAAGTGTCACTGTCGTTGCCCACGTGGGCGTTGAAGTCCCCCAGTAGAACAACGGAGTCCCCGGTCGGTGCACTGTCCAGTACCCCTCCCAGAGACTCCAAGAAGGCCAGGTACTCTGCACTGCTGTTCGGCCCGTAGACCGACACAACAGTGAGAGACCTGTACCCGACCCGAAGGCGCAGGTACGCGACCCTCTCGTTCACCGGGGTGAACTCCAACACACAGCGGCTGAGCTGTGGGGCAATGAGCAGGCCCACACCAGCCCGCCGCCGCTCCCCGCATGCAACGCCAGAGAAATAGAGAGTCCAACCCCCCTCAAGGAGTTGGGTTCCAGAGCCCAAGCTGTGCGTGGAGGCGAGGCCGACTATATCTAGTCGGTAACGCTCAACCTCCCGAACGGGCTCGGGCTCCTTCCCCCCCAGCGAGGTGACATTCCACGTCCCTAGAGCTAGACTCCATGTCCGGAGATCTGGTCGCCGAGGCCCCCGCCTTCGACTGCCGCCCAGATCACTTTGCACCGGCCCCCTATGGATCCTCCCGCGGGTGGTGGGTCCACGGGAGGACGACCCCATGTCGCTCCTTTGGGCTGTGCCCGGCCGGGCCCCGTGGGGGAAGGCCCAGCCACCAGACGCTCGCCGTCGAGCTCCCACCCCAGGCCTGGCTCCAGGGTGGGGCCCCGGTAACGCCAATCCGGGCGACGTAGCTGATCTTGTTGTAATGCTCATCATAAGGGGCTTCTGAACCGCTCTTAGTCTGGCCCGTCCCCCAGGACCTGTTTGCCTTGGGTGACCCTACCAGGGGCATAAAGCCCCCGACAACATAGCTCCCGGGATCATTCGGGCACTCAAACCCCTCCACTACGTTAAGGTGTCGGTTCAAGGAAATTACAATGTAAATATTTAAACAATATTTACATTGTAATTTCAGCACTAAATACGCTTTGTAGATTTTTGGTTAGCCAACTAAGGACTGTACAAATAAACAGATTGATAAAAACAAATTTTTTGCTAACCAGGATGTGAGTGTTCCCGGTTGGGCTATAAAATACCTGTCTATAAATTCCTGTCTAATGCTGCTGTACATAAACATAGTCATATTATTGTAAATAACATTATAATATACTGAAGTCACTTACTGAGATTTATTCTGTTCATATGCTGCACTGTTACTTTTATTGTACATAATAGTTTTTTTTTGGTATTTTATATTTTTGCTCCACCGAAACAGTGTGTTACATTAGAGTCTGTTTTTAAATTATTTTTAAGCCATTATCTATCATCTTGTTTTATTGCATGTTCCATTTTCCTGCTGTTCTTGAACTGTGCGTTGCAACACTGAAATTTCCCGACTGTGGGACTAATAAAGGCATATCTTATCTTAACCCATAAGAACCCACGGTGACACCAGTGTAACCAACACTTTGAATGCCCCAGTCTTCTCCTTATAAAGCTTTATGTCTGACCTGACCTTATTAAGTCCCTAAGTCATATGACCATGTGACAGTCATGTGACTCTACCAGGAAGTGGGCTCTCCAAAATGCTGGTTTAGACTGTGTGCAAATTTCAAGGAAGCAGCTAATTTCAAAAAGCTGTTTTTTGATACTACAGGTCATTTCAAACACATTTAACAATTCCAGTGCTTTGATAACAGGTCCAATATTACATTCAACCTGGTCTGACCATATTTGTTGAAGAAAGTAATATCAAACCAGTTATGGAAATATTGCTGTATCATATATGTCACATAGGGCTTTTACCCTTAAAATAAGAATGAAAAACCTGATGTGACCTATTTGTCACAATAACAAAAACGGTAATAATCCACCCAATTAATTTAGCCCTAACAGTTATATTAAGTTGAGTTATGATCAGCTGGTCAATTAAAAGTGTAATGAACAAATAGAAACACAAAATAATGTGAAAGTATTTGGTTTGTATTACAAAACACTTTTTGCAAATCTGTACATAATGCTCACAAAATTGTACTATCCTATAAATAATCTATATTCTTTTATTTATATTTAATTTGTAGTATGCAAAAGAACAAGCACTACACTCTTCAGGATGCACTCAGGCCATCGTGGGAGATGATAGTGAGTTTGAGGGATGTGACGGTAGCTCAGATGAAGACCCTGATGACCCTCTTTACAATCCCAATAGCCAAGACAGGGAGAGTGACGAGTCAAGTGAGTGTGGTGATTCAGACAGTAGTGAATCAAGTACATCAGATGATGTACCACCAACTACATCAGATGATGTACCCTGAATTCACATTGTGAATTCAAATGTGAATTTGCTGCAAAAATACATCCGTCCTAGGAAAAAACAAGACCAAATCAAGGAACTGAAGAAGGAACTGTCCAAGGGGAAAAAAAAAAAATTCTTGGAGGAAGAAACCTTTTGAAACCCCTGAGTGCACATTCAAAGGACCACATGTCACATGCATGATGCTCAACCTTCAACGAAAGATCTACTTTGTGGGCAACCGCTTGGCTGGGTGTCTGCTTGAAGACGAGAAAAGTCTTGCCAAGAGAGGCAGAGGATCTGTTGATGCCAGGGTGGAAAAAGAAGAAAGGATGGTCATTGTCAAATGGTATGACACCAAATCTGTTACCCTGATCTCATCATACTGTGAAGTTGAGCCTCAAGATAACACTTAACGCTGGAGCAAGGCGGACAAGGCATTTGTGGAGGTCAGGAGGCCACACATTGTGAAGGAACACATTAATGGGAGGAGTAGACCTCCTTGATGCATGCATTGCAAGGTGCAAATACCACATGAGGTCATGGAGGTGGTACATCTACTTGTTCTGGCACACCATCATAGGTCTGGTTAATGCATGGTTGATCTACTGCTGTGACTGTAAACTACTTGGTATCCAAAACACACTGAAACAAAAGGGCTTCCAGGCAGAGGTTGCCACTAGCCTCATTCTTTGCCAGGCACAAAGAGGCCACTCAATGCAACCACCACTCTCTGTGAGAAATGTGATGTTTCACTGAGCTTCACTGAGGAATGAAACTGTTTCAAGTTTTACCATCTGGTTTAGGCTAAAAGGCTAAAAATACTTAACAGACGAAAGAACTGATAAAATGTTTCAGACAGACATACAAGGGTTCTATTTCTCTTCAGCATTTAATTTTTTTTGCACAATTTATGTTTTTAGGTCTGTTGTTCAGTTCTCTGTAGCTATGGTAGCTTGTTGCAAATGCCCCCAAATAGGCAGTGTTATTTATTTTGATGCAGTTGGCATATTTTGTGACGCAAAGCAAAACTAAAGAAGAATTTTATATTAAACCTTGCTATTATAGTCACGGCTTTGATATATGTTGTGGAAATGCAAATAAAAAGGCAAGTTTATGTTACCAAACAGTAAAAACTGTCAGGTTTACTTATTTTCAAATAAGGAATACGTTTACCACTAACGCCCAATGTAACATATATGTAACAACACAGATCTTTGGTATAAAAAGTGGTATTCAAAAAAAACATCAGAAATGTGTTCTATGTGGTCCACTTGGTCTGTGGTATATCCCACATAATTTTCCTTAAAGGAAAAATGGGTCTGGGTTCTTATGGGTTAAATACATTGTTTTATCATTCACTTATCAGGAACTAAGCAGAAAAATGTTAAGATCAGTCAACTTACAGTAAGGGGCAAAAAGTCCAACATAAGATAACAACACTGTGTTTATTATTATCCTGAGTACATTTTAGTTTGTATTTTAGATTGATGTTAAGTTTCTGGTGTAATGAAGAAGAATCAAAAACAAGTGTTACTCATTTCATCTTTTGGAGAAATAAATTCACTTTTCATTTAAAACACCTGAAATGATATGTAGATATAAATAATTTCTCTCAAAAGTGAAAGAAACACAGTCTATTCAGCTATGTCAACATCAGCCAAATTATCCATCCATGTTCCATAGTAACCTATATTAAACGTATTTATCTTTTAACTCAATTTTTATTCATTTTGTTCAATTGCAATTTAGTTTTTACTGCTAAAAGTGTGTGAAAAACATATATTCTTACTGTGAGCCTTTACTTTTCGACAGATCTAACCTGTAAATTGTTCTAATGTTGCTTGTCTCCATGTATAGATAAGTTTAATGCTCTAGGGTGGAACATGTCAGGCAAGCAATCTCCATGGTAACAGACCAGAAATGTTACATAATGCACTTTTAAACTGTAGCAAAAGGAGAAATTTAATTTGTCAACTGGACAGAGTTTATTTGGTTGAATACGTTTTGCAGCTCATCCGAGCTGCTTCCTCAGTTCTGGTCAGATGCTGGCGGACACTGCTTTATATCTGCTTGAAGGGAGGAGCTTAATTACAATGAAAATTACTCTGAGACAACACATATTTAAATACAGTTTCAGTTGGTCATGTGAGTCTATTCAATATGGAGTGGGAGTGGGGGAGTAGTTAGCATATCCATTCAGGGCCATGATGGAAGTTTTCACACCTCTGGACCTGACCTGGGTAGTCCCATTGTTTTCCCAGTTTGTTTTGATTTAGGTTTGAGGATAGAGTTATAGATGGGAGACAAATTATGTCTGAGACCCCCATTTCTGTTCAAGGAAGGATTCTCTTTCTTGACAAAAATAGCTTCTTTAACTCCCCTCTCAAACCAGTTCTTTTCTCTGGCCAAGATCTGGACCTCGCTGTCCTCAAAGGAGTGGCCTGTGGCTTTTAGGTGGAGATGTACGGCAGATTGCGGCCCACCCTGGTTTTCCCGTCTGTGTTGATACATCCTTTTGCGAAGTGGCTGTTTTGTTTCTCCAATGTAGCGCTCACTGCAGTCTTCACTACACTGAATGGTGTAGACCACATTGCTTTGTTTGTGGCTCGGTGTTTTGTCCTTAGGATGGACCAGTTTTTGTCTTAAAGTGTTTGTGGGTTTGAAATAGACTGGGATTTCATGTTGTCTGAAGATCCTCTGTAGTTTTTCGGAAACGCCAGCCAGGTAAGGAATAGTTACACCCCTTCTCCTGGGCTCTGGTTCTCTGTTGTCCTGTTTCTTTGCTCTCTTCGTTTTATTGAAAGCCCATTTAGGATATCCACAAACGGAGAGGGCTTTCTGCACGTGTTGTTCTTCTTTCTCCTTTCCCTCTGCGCTTGTAGGAACCACTTGGGCCCTGTGTTGTAATGTCCGAATGACTCCCAGTTTGTGCTGAAGTGGGTGGTGTGAATCAAAAAGCAGATATTGGTTGGTGTGTGTGGGCTTCCTGAAGACCTCTACCTGGAGTCGCCGGTCTTCTCTTATCGTTACTGCACAATCTAAGAAGGCCAATGTGTTGTCCTTGGCATCTTCACGTGTGAATTTGATTGATTAAACTGTATTTTTATTGTTCACTATTGGCAAATGTCATGAACATTGGCAAACAAATATACAGTAAATGGCCACAAATATAGTAGTAGTAGTAGTAGTAGTAGTAGTAGTAATCTCCCCTTGACATGCAGTGTTCCACAAGGGTCTGTTCTCTGGCTGCTTTTAATCAATCTTTATATGCTTCCACTGGGTAAAAGGATGAGCAGAAATAATTTGTCCTATCACAATTACACAAATGTCACACAAATGTATGTTGCCAAAAGAAAACTGACCCTTACATCTACTCTGTAACTGTGGGTGCTGAATGTCAGAAAACATTTCACAATTTTTTAAAAATCCTTGGAAATAAAAATGAGAGATGTTTTGCTGGTTGTCTAGAAAATGAAACCATGAAATTCTGGCGTTTTAACTGATTCTGAATTCATTTTTAACAGTCACGTCATTAAATAAAGACAATCACTAAGTCAGCATTTATATGACCCCAAACTGATTTCAAGGATCAGAGGCATTTTAACTCAAACTTTTAATTTAAAAAACCTGCTGCAGCAGATTAGACTATACTACTACTTGCTCAAAAAAAGTTCATACAAAGTGCTGCAGTATGGGGAGACAAAGAGTAAAAAATATGAATACTTCACCCCAGTACTTAAAGTTCAAAGTTCAAAGTCAGCTTTATTGTCAAAAACCATATGTACAGGTTGCACACACAGGATTTGAAATTGCAGCGCTCCCAAGGCCCACAGTGAACATTTAACATCATATAGACATGACAATAAACATGATGACAAAAACATGACATATGCACATAGCAACAAGTACGATATGTTTGTATATAATACAAATAAGTAAAACACCCAATATGTAGCGTGTTAAAGCTCAAATGGTGTCATTCAGCAGCAGTGTCATTATTTAGTGCAAAACAGAGTGTGCATTAAAAATTTAAAAATTTACAGTGGAGCAGTGGGAGAGGAACTCCACAGGCAGCAGTGTCTCTAGTTGTAGCGCAAAAAAGAGTTGTGCGTTAAAAAATTTCTGTGGAGCAGTGGGGGAGGAACTCCACAGGAGTAAGGTAGGTTAGGTAAGTTCACCAGACTGGGACATTTGCATCTAAGGACAACGGGAGAAGGAAGTGGTGAGTGTGGGGATCCGAGGGGGGAGGGAGGGCAGGGCAGGGAGAGAGTTCAGCATCCTGACAGCTTGGTGGATGAAGCTGTCTTTCAGTCTGCTGGTCCTAGCCCGGAGGCTCCTCAGTCTCTTTCCTGATGGCAGCAGACTGAAGAGGCTGTTGGGTGGGTGGGTGGGATCACCCGCAATGCAGAGGGCCTTGCGGGTGAGGCGGGTGCGGTAGATGTCCTGCAGGGAGGGGAGCGAGATCCCCACGATCCTCTCAGCTGCTCTCACTACTCGGTGTAGCTTTTTCCGGCAGGACACAGTACACGTGCCATACCACACAGTGATGCAGCTGGTGAGGATGCTCTCAATGGTGCCACTGTAGGAGGTCCTCATGATGGGAGCTGGGGCTCTGGCTCTCTTCAGCTTGCGGAGGAAGTAGAGTCAATGTTGGGCTTTACTGGCCAGTGATGCAGTGTTCTTTGACCAGGAGAGGTCCTCAGAGATATGCACACCCAGAAACTTGGTGCTGCTTACTCTCTCCACAGCAGCTTCGTTGATGGTGAGAGGGGCGTGCTGTGTGTGTTCTCTCCTGAAATCAACAATGATCTCCTTTGTCTTCTCCACGTTCAGGGAGAGGTTGTTGTTACTGTACCACTTGACCAGGCGGCTCACCTCGCTCCTGTAGTGTGTCTCATTGTCGTTGCTGATGTGACCCACCACAGTTGTATCATCCGCAAACTTGATGAAGAGGTTGGAGCCGTGTGACGGTGTGCAGTCGTGGGTCAGCAGAGTGAAGAGGAGGGGGCTCAGCACACATTCTTGGGGAGCCCCCGTGTTCAGTGTGATGGTGCTGGAGGTGTTGCCGCCGACCCGTACTGCCTGCGGTCTTCCTGTCAGGAAATCCAGCAGCCAGTTGCACATCAAGGTGTTGATCCCCAGCCTGTCTAGTTTGATTATGAGTTGCTGGGGGACGATTGTGTTGAATGCTGAACTGAAGTCAATGAAGAGCATTCTAACATATGAGTCTCTGGTGTCCAGGTGTGTCCAGGCTGAGTGGAGGGTTGTTGAGATAGCATCCTCGGTCGAGCGGTTAGACCGGTATGCAAATTGAAATGGGTCTAGGGTGGAGGGGAGAGATGTCTTGATGTGTTGCATGACTAGCCGTTCTAAGCACTTCATGAGGATGGGGGTGAGCGCAACCAGACGGTAGTCATTAGGGCAGGATGGAGACGACTTCTTCGGCACAGGAATGATGGTGGAGGTTTTGAGGCATGTGGGGACGACACCCTGGCTCAAAGATGTGTTGAAGATGTCTGTAAAGACATCTGTGAGTTCTGCAGCACAGTCTCTCCGTACACGACCAGGGATGTTGTCCAGTCCCGGAGCTTTGCATGCGTTGATCCTGCTGTGGGATCTCCTCACGCTGTCCAGGGATAGTGTCAGCACCTGGTCACCTGGAGGGGGTGGAGTCTTCTGTGCTGGGGTGCTGATGTGTGCCTCAAAGCGAGCAAAGAACTCGTTCAGCTTGTTCGGCAGGGAGGCGGAGCTGTCGGCAGTCTGTGGCGTTGGCTTGTAGTCCGTTATGGTCTGTATCCCCTGCCACAGACTCCGTGTGTCTCTGCTGTTGTTAAAGTGCTGTGCTATCTTCCTAGAGTATTGTCTCTTAGCCTCTCTGATGCCACGTGACAGTTTTGCTCTCGCTGTCCTTAGGCCCACCTCGTCTCCAGCTCTGAAGGCAGCAATCCTTACCCTCAGCAGCCTGTAGACCTCCCCCGTGAGCCATGGCTTCTGGTTGGCTCGAACAGTGACGGTCCTGGTGTCTGTGACATCATCGATGCATCGATGGTGTTGTCGTGAGTGGCAGCCTGTTTGAGTATCTCCCAGTCTGTGGTGGAGAAGCAGTCTTGCAGTGCCTCTGAAGACCCTTCTGGCCACACCCGTATCTGCTTCCGAACCGGTTTGGTGACTTTGACAAGTGGCCTGTATGCTGGCATTAGCATAACAGTGATGTGGTCAGAGGCGCTAAGGTGGGGGAGGGGGACGGCTTTGTAGTCTCCCCTCTGGGTAGTGTAAACATTGTCCAAGATAGCAAAAGGAGAAATTTAATTTGTCAACTGGACAGAGTTTATTTGGTTGAATACGTTTCGCAGCTCATCCAAGCTGCTTCTTCAGTTCAGAACTGTTACCATGTTATAATGTTCTCTCATCAAAAACATGCCTCAGGTGGTTTTAAACATCATCCGTGCACGTTTGAGTAATCACACAATCTCTCCCAGGCAAAATAAATCATTTGAAGATGAACTGAAATAAATAAAATCAAGACTTGAATTCTGTATTTTTTGATGTAGACTTGGTTTCCTAGTCCTGGTCTAGTCCAGATTTCGCACAGTTTAATCCATGTGGTGTGTCTGCAAGTGTGAATGCACATGAACTTAACCTAGTCGTTTCCCAATGCATAAATCATAACATCACACAGGTTTAATTCTTTTATTTTAAAAACAGTAAACTACACAAAGAATAATCATCAATGATCATTTAAAACAATGATTGATTTCTTTGTTATAATAATGCAGTAACGTAAAGAGGAGTTAGCAGTTGACGTTGATCTGACAGATGAAGGGTGCAGCGCTGTTGCAGGAAGAACTGAACCAGCCTTGGCCAGCTGAAAAACAATTATACATTGTCATTAATAAAGGACAAGTGAAAGAACATGTGTTTTAATGCATTTGTTCAAAGATCAAACCAGACTGCCAGGGTCTAAATCAGTGGTTGTCAAACTTTTCATTCCAAGTACCACCAAACATAAAACCAGACTAAAACAGGTCTGAACTAAGGCTAAACCAGGTCTAAAATGACTAAACTATGGATAAGGTAGGTCTACATAATAACTAACGCAAAGAAGGAAAAAAACAACTCTTAAGGTCATAAAATACCCAATGTGTACTGTTTGCATAATTAACTGTTTTATATTCTCTGAAAGAGCTTATAAACTCATCGCGGTGAATTATTAGGATGCTCCCAATGCTTAAGTCAAGTGAGGAAGAACTTTGGACCACTGCAAAGTAGTACTGTCTTTCACATTTTTAAGACAAAAAAAAAAAAACAAGCTCAGTTACAGCTCCTTTTATAGATCCGTGTCCAAATTACAGTATGAGAATCCTTGGCCTAAGCCTTTATTTGATTTATTGAGCACTTGTCTAGACTCACCCTGAGAGTTCATCCTCAGACACTTGTAGGTTGTACCAGATCCTCCACTCATGAAGTTGTAATAGTCGAAGTAAGAGCCGTCCTGCCACCGCCAAGAGTTCTGGAGAAAGAGAAGGAATGTCACTTTAACATCCACCTAATGTTTGTTATCAGTGTAGCTTCAATAAGATAAGAGAGCCTCTATTTGTGTCACAATGAGGAAATTCCAGTGTTGCAACTCATAGTTCAAGAATAGTATAGAATAGAAATAGGCACTCATAAATCAAGAAAAATATGGTGCCTATAAGAAAATATAAGGCTACAGCACTATTATATATTTATTTTCATGTCTGAAATCTCTCACCCACTCTCCCCTCATCAGTCTAGACAGAAAAGGGCATCAGGTTAGAGTCAGAAGTGGTGTGGCTAATCTGCATAATGTTACTTATAACTTTATAGCAGATTCCTAGTTTGATAATTCTGTTCACTGACATTATGAACAAAACCTTTTCTGATTCTGCGCTCACCTCAAAGTGGAATCCTCCGGTCCAGGCATTGTCTTAGCGTGCTCGGCCCACCATGTACTGCAAGTGGTTATACTCCAGAGGGCTGTGCACAGAGGCCAGAGTCGCCCCGAAGTTTGCACAATAATCCTGCAGAAACAGAAGGGGAAATGTCTTAGCTTTTGGTTCTGAATATCACTGCTGTTTTCATAATGTAGTTTTCTATAGTTGTAGTTCTGGTTGCTACTACTATAATTGTAGTCCTGCAGTCTACCTGATAACAGCCTCTATGCCATTACAATAAATTACACAGATTAAAATGTGTTTGTGAATAAAAACAATACAAACTATGCGTACCACGGCGGTTCTCCAAGTGTATAAGTTCCCGCTGAAGAAATAGCATTTTCCACGGTAAAAATCCCAATTAGGAAGACAATACTGAGAAATGACTGTGGAAAAGACCAAAAATATTATTACAATAAGAGGGTTAGGGTTAACAAAACACATAAATCAGTGTATTACAATGAACCATGTATGTGACTGTACCTTCAGGGGCCAGTGGAGACAGGTCCTTTTCAGCTTCTGTAAAAAAGATTATATTTTTCAAATAAATTGTGACTGAATGTGTTTTATTAACAGGTTGCATTTATGTTCTAAAATTTGATGATTATCATTTATAATTTTTTACTTTTTGAAAGAAATATCTAAAATAGAAATCCACAAATTTCTATCCACAAAGTTATTATTTGTAATTTATTAAGTTATTATTTGTAAGAAACTGGAATAGGTCCATAAACCTGCAAAATTAATCTCATGTCTTAACCTTCAGTTTACAAGAGTCACATCTTTGGGGTTGAATAATGAAACCACTGTCTGAAGCTAGTGTTAAAAAAATATTTCACGTTTGTGTATTTCTCCTGACTGAAAAACTTTGTGCCAGTTTTTGTTCCATGTGGCCCAGTAATTACAGAGCTATGAACCATAAACCAGGTCAACAGTTTATCAGAAAATTCCACCACAGAATTCCGACCCGTCCTCCAGCTCAAACTGAAACTATTCTACAATGTGATGTTGAATGGAAAACTAACAGCAGTGCCAACGTTCAACCATCAACAGTTATGTCTTGCCCAAGGACACAACAACAGTTTGCAATGCCAATTTTGGGAATCAAACTGACAACCCTCTAGTTAGTGGGAGCACATCTTTACTGCCTGTGACTGACTGTGTTACCTGGTTTAGGCTCCTCTTTCACTTCCACCATCTTAACTAGCTCCTCTGCTGGGGCCGCTAAAATGACAAAAGAAATGTATAAAAAGTTACAATGTCGTTACAATTGAATATTTCTTTTCATTTTTAGATAATTTAATACATTTTAAGAATAAATGTGTTTTAATGTGGTACCTGTGGCTTTTAATGCAACAGCGGCAAAAAGAAGAAAAATCACAACAGTTTTCATCTTCAGATCTGCAGAAAAAAATCAACATATTTCATTACAAATCTGAAATCTAAAACAAAATTCTACTATACCTACTACAGATACTAAGGAATCAAAGTTGACTCACTATGTTCATATATACACTTCTCTAGTTTGAACAGATTAGAGTGGGATTTGAACCATCAACCTTTCAGTTATAGGATGATTGCTCCACCTCCTGTTGCTGCAATAACTAAACTATTTCTACTACACTGCCACTGTTGCAAAATACTTCATTTACCAAATAAACATTTATTGAACTAAAATTAAAAGTATATGCCTAAAAAATTGTGACTTAAAAAACAGAGTTGACTTACTTGAGATTTTGCTCCTCAAGATGAATCCTAGTAGTAGTAGTAGTAGTAGTAGTAGTAGTAGTAGTAGTAGTAGTAGTAGTAGTGCACTGATGCTGTGGAGTTCTTCTGCTGCTTATATACTTCACAAGATGCAGTTTTCAGGTGGACTTTATACTCTTGGCTACCGTAAGTTCTATGTTCATTTACTATTGCTTCCCAGTAAATGGTATAACACAAGTATTTTATGACCCAACCAGGAATCCTTCACTGAAATACTACAAAACAGATTTTTATTTACGCCTGTTATATCTGTTGTGAGAGAGTATTTGTTGGATTTTAAGTGTAACTAGTGATGCCACAATATTCATTATTAATATTTGTGAAAAGAAATATCACACTACTATGACTTATTTTAATAATAATAATAATTCATTTCTTTAGATCTTATGATTATGATAACACAATATTGTATAAATAAAGTGATTCATCTTAACATCCCTTTGTAATAAGATTAAAATGAAACTAAACCAAACCAAAACATAATCAGGAGAACTATTTCAGGTCAGAAACTATTGGATTACGCCAGGACTAAACCAAGACTAAATCAGAACCAGATTAGGCCTGAACCATGACCATGACCAAATCAGGATAAAATCAGAACCAAATCAGGTTTGAACCAAGACTAAACCAGGACTAAATCAAGTCTAGACACGGAGCCAAAAAGCAGTGACCTTCAGGTAAAGTATAAGTTGTAAACTGAGATAAAGAACAGTGAATGAGAAATGGTTTAGATAAGACAATGTTTGAAACGTGACGATGAATATAGCACAGATAAACAGTAAAGGCAATAAACACTGGACCAGAGCCAAGAGAGAAGCCTGACACAGAGATATGTACATAAATGACAAGAAAAATGTATTTCGTTTTTAAATAATTATTTATGTACAAAAAGAAACATGTTGTAACCCAATTTTGCATCTAAAAAGCTGTTTATGTTTAGTCAGGACCTGCATATTTTGAGCATCTCTGCAGTAAACTCTCATATTTCACTTCTGGATTTTTTGGTTGGAAAAATATTTAAACAATATTTACATTGTAATTTCAGCACTAAATACGCTTTGTAGATTTTTGGTTAGCCAACTAAAGACTGTACAAATAAACAGATTGATAAAAACAAATTTTTTGCTAACCAGGATGTGAGTGTTCCCGGTTGGGCTATAAAATACATTGTTTTATCATTCACTTATCAGGAACTAAGCAGAAAAATTTTAAGATCAGTCAACTTACAGTAAAAAGTCCAACATAAGATAACAACACTGTGTTTATTATTATCCTGAGTACATTTCAGTTTGTATTTTAGATTGATGTTAAGTTTCTGGTGTAATGAAGAAGAATCAAAAACAAGTGTTACTCATTTCATCTTTTGGAGAAATAAATTCACTTTTCATTTAAAACACCTGAAATGATATGTAGATATAAATAATTTCTCTCAAAAGTGAAAGAAACACAGTCTATTCAGCTATGTCAACATCAGCCAAATTATCCATCCATGTTCCATAGTAACCTATATTAAACGTATTTATGTTTTTACTCAATTTTTATTCAGTTTGTTCAATTGCAATTTAGTTTTTACTGCTAAAAGTGTGAAAAACATATATTCTTACTGTGAGCCTTTACTTTTCGACAGATCTAACCTGTAAATTGTTGTAATGGTGCTTGTCTCCATGTATAGATAAGTTTAATGCTCTAGGGTGGAACATGTCAGGCAAGCAATCTCCATGGTAACAGACCAGAAATGTTATATAGTGCACTTTTATACTGTATTTTTATTATTCACTATTGGCAAATCTTATGAACATTGGCAAACAAGTCTTTTAAGGAAACCATCCAACTTGACATTGTAACATTTATTATGTTGTATCATTTATGGGTTAATATTTATCATTTATTAAACTGAAGAAGCAGCTTGGATGAGCTGCGAAACATATTTGATAAAAAAAAACAAAAAAAAAACTTTTGTCCAGTTGACAGAATTGAATTTCTCCTTTGACATTATTTATTAAACCTAATGCTTTGGTTTTGAGTATTTCTAAAGTGTGTGGACTGTACACACCTATGTAGCAGGAATACAGTAGCTAGCTTTTTTTGTAATATTGATGTTTCAAAATATCATACCAATACTGGCAACAAACAGTCAGAATTATACCTTTTTTGTTCTGACTATTTTAGCTTTTTAAAGACCATTTAGGTAAGGTGGTGTGTAAAGTGTCTTGCCCAAGGACATGACATTTAGAGCAGGGATAACTGTGGTTTGGTCTGGTGTAGTCCAAGGTCAGTTTACACCAGATTTTGGCCATATAAAGCTGCTTTAGTCCTGGGTTTAGATCAGCACTGGTTTGTTTTACTTGAATTGAATCTTGTTTTGTTGGTCTGATAAATCCAGAATGGTATTTCTCTGTATGGGGTTCTGGCTATGAAATTTATACCACTAGAGGCGCTGTGAGCGTAGAGACCGGAAGTGTACAGATGCGCCATTGATTTTGTACAGACAATTTCAGTCACGCTTCATTAAATTCAACATATACTAACAATTTCTAATAATATGTCTAATAATATGTCTAATAATAATTCTTTCAAGGTATGATGTAATACAGCTCATTGGCATTTTCGGGATCTTGGAAGTCGTAAAATCTGGTAGTGTCATCCAATATTCTCTTGCAATTTCATCATCGGCCTCTGTAATACCCGTGTACTAGAAGCAAACAAATATACAGTATTAAAGATACACAAAGATAAGCATGCCTTTCAATAAGTTGGCATTTTCAGCCAGACACCAACTTTCCCCTTCTCTTCAACTCCTCCTTTAATAAAACTAACGTCCACGACCCATATTTTGAAGCCATTTTCCCGTGAAGTATTTGTCATTGAAGTAAATGGCAATGGAGGGACACGAAGCTCACTTCGGTCGCTATGCTCGCAGCGCCCCTAGCGGATGTTTTGCTGACAGTACCCCATTCTGTCAACTGGACAAAAGTTGTTGTTTTTTTTATCAAATATGTTTCGCAGCTCATCCAAGCTGCTTCTTCAGTTTAATAAATGATAAATATTAACCCATAAATGATACAACATAATAAATGTTACAATGTCAAGTTGGATGGTTTCCTTAAAAGACTTGTTTGCCAATGTTCATAAGATTTGCCAATAGTGAATAATAAAATTACAGTATAAAAGTGCACTATATAACATTTCTGGTCTGTTACCATGGAGATTGCTTGCCTGACATGTTCCACCCTAGAGCATTACACTTATCTATACATGGAGACAAGCACCATTAGAACAATTTACAGGTTAGATCTGTCGAAAAGTAAAGGCTCACAGTAAGAATATGTTTGATCACAAAACTTGACAAATATTTACATACAGCAAAATAAATTACACAATATGCATACTTAATATCATTTTTACCCAAGGTCTTTTTTTTTTTTTAATCACCCAGTGTTGTCACTCACCCTTATACCATGAAAGCAAAAACTCTTCATAATTTTTTATTGAAGCTGTGAATATTTGGGCACTGCTTCAGGTTTTCGCCCAACTGTTGGGGTGCGCATTCAAATGGAAGAAAGGTCCAAACTCAATCCAGTTAAAAATCCAAAAAGTTTCCCACATATTCTGACTGCACACGGTACGTGGGGCTTACATCAACAAGATGTGAAAAGACACCCACCCTATCTGAGCCCCACAGTTTTATACATTTTGTTCATGAATATGCAAAGTTGAGCGCGTTGTATCAGGTAACCAGTATTCTTCCACTCCATGCCTGTCTCCTGGTCGTCTAGGCTTCATGACTTCCGCATTTCTACTTCCTGGACACAAAACAGACACCAAAACCACACCCCCAGTCGACACATTCTTGGGTGAGGGGCGCACATCAGAGAATGCAATATGGTCATTGTGAAGTGAGCATGTACCATGTGTAATACTGCAAATGTAAACTTCATTAAACATCACGTTTATTTCTATAATAAAACATCAAATATACTTCACAACCCAGTCCACAGACTGATCCTCCACACACACACACACACACACACACACACACACACACACACACACACACACACACACACACACACTATAAAATATAAAAATATATATATATAAAATATATTGGTTTCATCTGCAAATAAACTCACTTTTACTGGGCTGATTCAAAAGAACAGACACTACCGCAAAAGTCGGACTAAACTGGAGCTATACTGGACTTGTCCTGGTTTAGTCCTGGTCTAGTCCAGGTTTAGTTCTGGGTTTAGTCCCAGTTTAGAACCAATTTGGATGTGGTCATTATGAGTGTGAATGCACCCAGGACCAAACACACACTTTTGGTTCATTATTGGTTCATTATTGGTTCCTTTCGGGAGACGTTTGGCCCTTTCTCTCCTCAAACTGCCCTGACACAGGATCTGCTGAGCCCACCTGACCAGTCCTCCTGTTAAACTGCACTGAGATCTTTGACTGAGACACAAAGGCCACTGAGAAGCGCAGTGGAAATGTTGCTGCAACAACACTTGAATTTCCCTTGGGATCAATAATAATAAATCTCTCTCTCTCTCTAGTCCTGATTTAGACCTGGATTAGTACTGGTTCAGAGCTGGTGTGAGCCTCTTTAGTTTTGTATTAGAACTGGTGTAGACCTGGTTCAAACATGTTTTTTTTCCCTGGTGAATTATGCTCCAGGTTTAGATTTGAGAGTTCATGGGGCAAAATACTTTGGTTATTGTTTTCCAGTTTTCAACTCTTGCACATTTTCTGATGGCTCGATTCAGTTCTGGTAATAAGGAAATATGAGTTAATTTGTGGCAAAGCTTTATGAAATTACAGTTTTTTTCATAAAATACATAAAGTTTTTCATAAAGTTTTGGTCATAAAAGACATACTGTATATTTTACTATTCACTGAGAAGCAATCTAATAAAACGCCTTTAAAAATACAACTTATCATAACCAAGAGTATAAAGTCCACATGATAACAGGGAAGTACACTGCATCTTGTGAAGTATATAAGGAGCAGAAGAACTCCGCAGCATCAGTGTACAACAACTACAACTGCTACTACTACTACTACTACTACTACTACTACTACTACTACAGTTCATCTCAAAGAGCACTGAGTGAGTCAATTCTCTTGTCTTTCATAATTTTGTAAAAATGTGTCCTGTTTTTTGACTTTACGTCCTTTAGCTTGTGTGCAGATCATTATATTTGAGTTAAATTACAACATTACAACAAGTGTAAAAGCAATTTTTTGTACAATCTCCTTGGTTTAGACAATAGTATGAAATATTTCAACCTATAACTAAAATGTTGAAGGTTCAAATCCCAACAACACACTTCACCCTCTGGTGAATACATAATGTAAGTCTTTATGCTAGTAGGAGAGGTGTGATTTTATTTATTTATTTTTTTTTTCCTTTTTTTCTCCACAGGTTTGAAAATGAAAAGTGTTGTGATTTTTCTCCTTTTTGCCGCTGTTGCAACAAGAGCCACAGGTAACACACTTAATCACATTAAAGTTTCACTGTGTAACTTTTCTGTTGGAGCGTCTGCCATCTGCTTAATTCATGGAGATGTTATTGCTTTTGATAGGCAGTAGAGCATTAAACTAAATCTATTTTCAATACGGGTGTTTTTAATACATTCAAAAATGCCCATTCTTACAGTCAGTGTGTTCACCTCTCCATAGATCTGACTTGTAATTTTGCTTACTGGCGTCACCTGCTTGTCCGCATAGTCCAAGATCAAGACCTACAATATTTTAACATATTAAGCCAATACTGTAATTTGAAATTTCAATGAACATTTGAAATATTTTAACAATTATTATTTTTCATTTTAGCAGCCCCAGCAGAAGAGGCTCCAGTGCAAAAGGTGGAGTTGAAAGAGGAGCCTAAACCAGGTAACACTCACCAAAAGTACCAAAGAGATATTCACCCACAAACCACAGAGTTGCAGGTTCAGACCCTCAGTATTTTTGCGATCAGTAGAATTCCAGCTCGAGATCTCACTTAGTTCAAAAACTAAAATAGACTTGCTCTTTAGTAACAAGCCTGAACGGATAATCAGATCTTATAACTTGCTGACAGATATTTCAGACCACAATTTTATATTATTTTCTAGAAAACTCATCAGGTCAAAGGTCACTAATGATTTTACTAATCCATTCAATAACAGATCAATATATGAATTTATACCCAGGAACCAAGGACAAAATGTGGCCGAAGCCTTATCATCCATAGACTGGGAATCACTGCTGTCCAGTGATGATCCCCAGTCTTGTACCAGTCAACTCAACAAAACTGTAAAAGATGTAATATCAACTTTCTCCACTAGAGGGAAGCTTGAATTAAAGAAAAAAATTCATTTGCCATGGCTGAACAAAGAATGTAGAGATCTGATGAAAACTAGAGACCAGTTATTGAAACAGTTTTTGAAAACTGGTCTAATTATAGATAGACAGAGATTTACTCATATACGAAATAAAGTAACTGCAAGTTTAAGACAGGCAAAAGCTAACTTTTTCATAAATGTAATAGAGAATGCAAAAGGCAATGGTAAAATTATTTGGCAACATCTAAATAAATTGCTTGGCCATGAGTTAAACAAAAATGAAAAGACAATGGAGCTACATGTCAATAACTTCATTTTTAAAGAGCCTCTCTCCTACTCATTTAGACAGTTTTTTCATAACCTCCGTAAAGGAGATCGCTCAACACTTTACTCCACCTGCTCGCTCTGATAATATCAGTGACCCTGATCAGACTATGTTCAGGATCACTGATATTTCAGACCATGTAGTTGCCAAATTAATTACAGGTTTAAGAAACTCAAAAGCACTTGATGCCTTTGGTCTAAATACAAATTTCCTGAAAGAATTTAAGGACCCTCTTGTACAACCCATCACCCATCTCCTTAACATGTCCTTCAAACATTCGGTTGTTCCAACTGATTGGAAAATAGCTGTGGTGACACCAATTTTTAAATTGGGTGCTAAAACAGACATGGCTAATTATTGGCCAATAAGCATACTTCCTGTTATATCTAAAATAGCTGAGAAGTGGGTAGTTAAACTCCTAACGGCTCATTTGGAAAACACCCAACCCTCACTACACCCACTACAGTTTGGCTTTCGGGCCCATCACTCCACAGACACAGCCCTGTGTATGCTAACAGAAAACATAAAGAGCTTGCTTGACAGGAGTCCCTGTGTTGAGGCTGTCTTCTTAGACTTGAAGAAAGCCTTTGACTCTGTAAACCATCAGATTCTGCTGTCCAGGTTGACTCAGTTTAACATCTCCAGTCAAGCTCTTCAGTGGTTTACATTGTATCTGTCCCACAGGAAACAGTGTGTGGTAGTTGATGGTGTAAAATCTCAATGTTTGGATTGTGATGTTGGTGTCCCGCAAGGGTCAATCCTTGGGCCAGTGTTGTTCTCCCTTTTCATCAATAATTTGCCAAATGTCTGTCCAAATGTATTCTCACAGATGTATGCGGATGATGCAATCATCTACACTCAAGCCAAAAGCCCTCAGGAAGCTGCTAATGATCTCACAGCTGCCCTGTCGTCTGTACATAGCTGACTCAAGGATTTGTGCCTATTGCTAAACACCAAAAAAACTGTCTGTATGTACTTTTCAAAACGTCACACCGAATTGAAGCAATCAAATGTTTTTCTTAACGGAGTGGAACTTGATCTGGTCCCAGAATATAAATACCTTGGATTCTAGATCCAATATTGTCCTTCAAAAGTCATGTTAAAAAGGTGTCTCAGGTAATCCAATTCAATAATTTTCGTCACATCAGGAACAACTTAAACATGAATACTGCCAAAATGTACTTCTACTCCATGATTATTTCTCACATAGATTATTGTTTAACCACTTGGTCTCTTGCCTGCCCCACAACACTTAAAACCATTGAAAACCTCTATAAAAGAGGCCTAAAAATACTTGATAAAAAACCCATTTCCCACCACTACTGTCACATTCTGAAAAAGCAGAGGCTTTTGGACTTTAGCAACATGGCCATCCTTAAAAGGGCTTGTCTAATTTACTAATGCCTAATGACCTAGTCATACCCCACAGATGGACCACTTTTGGTCAGAATGTATTATCTGTCAAAGGTGGGAATCTGTGGAATAATCTTCCACAAGCACTGAAAGAATGCCCTACATATAGTTCTTTTAAAGCTCAAATGAAAAATTGGTTATGGTCAAACTAAGCATGTCCTCATGTATAGTTGCACTGTGATTTTAAAAGATTTTTTATGGACACATATTTGCATGTATTGAAGCTGTGGCCAAATTGACTGCAAAATAATGGGAATTTTGCAATGATTGGACTGTGCAATATTTTGGACTGTGCTGTGATGGGAACTGTGCATTGAGTGGGTGTGCAATAATGGGAACTGTGCATTGAGTGGGTGTGCAATAATGGGAACTGTGCATTGAGTGGGTGTGCAATAATGGGAACTGTGCATTGAGTGGGTGTGCAATAATGGGAACTGTGCAATGTATGGAGTGTGTAATAATGGGAACTGTGCATTGAGTGGGTGTGCAATATTTTATTTGTTGTTTTTAATGTTGTGACCCCAGCCCTTAAGGACAACGGATGGAAATTAGCCTTAGGCTACAATCCGGTGTGTGTCATGTTTGTCCATTAACTTGCTCTGTCCCAATCAAATAAATAAATAAATAAATAATCTTTTGTAGAGTGGCATTTTAAAACATTTACTGCATTTTACTACATATATATATTTAATTAATACTTTATAACTTTTTTTTTTTTTTTGCAGCAGAAGTTCTGGTACAGGAAGAGGAGGTGAAGGACAAGCCTAAACCAGGTAACACAATCAGTGAGCTGAGGGTTGTCAGTTCAATTCCCACTAATTGCATTGCACACTGTTGTTATGTCCTTAAGCAAGACACTATCTATTCTGAAAACAAAGTAACTGATTGTTGATGGGCTTTTAGTAAGGCTGTTACTTTATATTATTTCTTCTTGTTAGATGTTATTTGATTCGATTAAAATTATGTATTTATTCATGGTATATATTTCTTTTTTACAGAAGTTAAACAACTCCTTCCTCCACTGGCCCCTGAACGTAAATACACACTGCACTTTACAATTACAGGCCTATATACTGTTGTTCTGATGTCCACTTTATTCACAAGAATTAACTGCTCATTTAACTGTTCATTTTCACAGTCCACTCTCAGTATTGTCTTCCTGGTTGGGAGTTTTTTCGTGGAAAGTGCTACTACATAAACAGAAACTACTGCTCTTGGAGTGATGCCGTGGTGCGCATTTTTTCCCTTTTCTTTTATTCTGTTCTATATTTTGTATATTTTCATTTGTTGTACTGTAATAGTTATAACTGGAGTATCAGGAGTTATAACAACCACAGTAGCACTCATATTCAAGGGCCCATATCACGCTATTTTCTGATCTATGTTATGTCGATTCCTCATCACAAACAGACCTGGAGTTGTGTTTTCTTTCACACAAACCCTGAATATTTAGGCTGAATTCTCAAATAGAAAAACACTCTGTTCCACCTTGTGATGTCATGTGGTAATACAGGAAGTGCTCCACTGTGTTTTTAAACTCTTACACCTTCTATAGTCAGTTGGATCATTTCAGGCCTGGAATTGTCAATCTCTATTAAACAAAAGCTAAAAGGTAGGTAAATTGAAACTACCAGTACATGACATCACAAGGTGAAACAGAGCATTTTGAGCTTTGGAGATATAGACAGACTAATAATAAAGGATTACTTAAACATGTGTGAATGAAACAAAACACAACTCCAGGTCTGGTTTTGAGAAAGTAACAACGTTATAACATGGCTTAGATTTTGTGTAATTTAGTACCTTTAAAGTATATAGCTAAGTGGCGATAAGAAATACAAGATGTGTGTGTAATCCCTCACTGTTTTCTGTGCAGAATTATTGTGCAAACTTCGGGGCGACTCTGGCCTCTGTGCACAGCCCTCTAGAGTATAACCACTTGCAGTACATGGTGGGCCAAGCAGGCTTCTACAGCGCCTGGATCGGAGGATTCCACTTTGAGGTGAGTCAAATTTTCTTTGATAAACACTGAAACCTGTGGTTGAAAGTAATGACGTACAAAAGAAAAGGTCAGACGTTATGGGGGGGGGGGTGCTTTCAGTTCCACTACATTTTTTAACTGGTCTGATATATATATGTGTGTGTGTGTGTGTGTGTGTGTGGGCGTGTGTGTGTGTGTGTGTGTGTGTGTGTGTGTGTGTGTGTGTGTGTGTGTGTGTGTGTGTGTGTGTTACATTCCTGGTTAAAAAAAAACTACTAATAATAATACTTTTTACTTTTACTCATGAAATTTAATGACTTTTACTTACATGAAATTGTCTGTAATACTATTGTAATATTCTGTTCAGAACTCTTGGCGGTGGCAGGACGGCTCCTACTTCGACTATTACAACTTCGCGAGTGGAGGATCTGGTACAACCTACAAGTGTCTGAGGATGAACTCTCAGGGTGAGTCTAATATTTTAAGGATCATCTTTGGCACAGGATTCATCTTTATTGAAATGCTTTTAACACAATTATAAACAATTAAATTATAAACAATTAAATACATTAATTATGAATGCATTCTTCTTTATTTTATTGTTCCTTTACTAATGATGATATATAATTGTTTTTCAGCTGGCCAAGGCTGGTACAGTTCTTACTGCAACAACGCTGTACCCTTCATCTGTCAGATCAAATTGCAATGTTAAAATGCACTTCTGTATGTTTTGCTGAATCTTGGTGTCATGAGAATATTGGATGTTACTGAAATAAAAATATTATAAATCTACTTGTACTTGTATATTGTATATTTTATTTTAACTCTCCTGTGCATTATGAAACAAGCCAGTTCAATGAATAAGGTAATACATAAATGAAGTTGACCTTTCACTTAAATTGTATTAATACTATATTTTTTGCTCTCCTCATTTTAAATTATTCATGGTTTAGTTCTAGTTTAAATTTCAGAGACAAATACACAAATACAGTGAGGACGAAAGCAGGTCTAAAACAGGACAGGACTAAATAATTAAGCAGGATCCAGAATACACACTTCTCTAATTCAAATTGTGTGTCTGGTCACTGGTTGTATTTCCTAGAGTTCATGACAGATGGATTAGCCAATCGGGGACACGCATGGTCTGTCCATAACAAAACAAATTCTAACTTGAATGTGAGTTGAGAGAAGTAAGATTTTGTTCAAATGGATAGATGACTGTCAAGGTGGAGCGCCGCGCTGATTTGACATTACATCAAAATTCATCCCGCTAGGGACCTTCATGTTTTGGATGTGGTCCTGGAGTTCGAGGACCTTATCATGGATTTCAGTCCAGTTCTGTGATGAATCTGGGATCCAGGTACAGCAGTAGTCAGGGCTAAGCTTAGCACACAGACCACCTTCAGATGCGAAGAGGATGTCGAGAGCCATTTGATGTTGGGCTAGCATGGTTCTCATTGCTCGTTTCTCTGGGTCATTGGCAAGTTGTCCAGTGATGTCTGATATTACAGCAGTAATATTTTCTAATGTCCACCATAACTCGTTTATCTGGTGTCCGGCTACAGCATTACCATACCATGGGAAGGCAGTCATCATAACACCTTTAAAGTCACTGATAACTGGAGTTCTAGTTTGCCCAAAGCCAACGGACTGGTGGACCCTAGCACTAGAGCGTTTACTGACCTGTAGGGAATTGTGATTATGGGTGACTTCATCCTTTGTGATTGTCAAAAGGGAGAATGTGGGGGCTAACTTTGCCAGATGGCATGTACCACACCAGTCCCTAGGTAGGTACAGATATGCTTTTCGACCACAGACCCACACATACTTCTTAGGAGTGGGAAAACCAAATTGGGCAGGTACTGCTAGGTTTACAGAACTCATTTTACCAAGAGTAACATTATGTTTGAGAGAGAAAGCAGTCAGATTGAGCTTACTGTATATATTCCCGTCTGTTCAGAAGTATTTGTAGCATTATAATAGGCTGTGGTAAACCCGTGTGGATATCCCGAGGTAATCCAATGTGGGACAACTATAAATTTTTGAGCTTTGGACTGGCCTAAATAACGGTCTTGGCTACGCCCACATTGACGCTTGAAGGCTAGTGGAGCAACTTCCAAATTTCGTAAAAATTGCATTCCTTTTGTTACAGTAGCATTAGTAGAATTGGACCAGGTGCGAGGGTCAAGCCAATTTTCAATCTGATTTGTGTATCTGTCCTTACAAAACGAAACATTCGGGTCTGTGACTTTATTTAAATTAATTAGCATCCTATTAAACACAGCACAAACAGTTTTAAATGCACTTGCCGGTACTGGAGTCATAGTGGGGTTCTCTTGTCCATGATGTGGGAGTATGGAGCAAATGTAGCAGTTAGAGAAATTTGCCTTAGCTGCTGTGTAGTTTGCCAACTTCCACCATTTATTGTCTAACGGGTGGTGGTGGTCATCAATTTCAGCACGTGTTCTTCTTGTCTCATTTTCAGTTTCTTTGAGATGATGAATCTCCAGCCAGAGCCACGGGAGGAGCGCCAGAATCAACAAGAGTACAACTGTGATGCATACTCTAGGTCCAAAGTAGCAAACAAAACCCAACTGAGACATGTTGGAGAGGAGGAGTTACTGATACATCACTTTTCTGTAAGCACCACGAGTCCCTGTGCGTCCACTATGCTGGTGGGATCTTATTTCTTAACTGACATGGCCGTTGCCTTGAGACGAGTAGGCCTATCCCTCCTACTCCCCTTTGTAGTCAGACTTCCCCACACCAGCGGTTGGAGCCAGGTCGTCGAGGTTTCTGACTTTGCAGTGACTGAGATGAATCCAGCTGCTTCTCTCCGCTATTTTCACAGCAGTTGGGGTTGCAAGTAGGACGCAGTAGGGTCCCTCCCACCGTGGACTGGACCAACACTTTCGTTTGATGACTTTAATGAACACATGCTCTCCCACATTTACTGGTCGTTGTTCCTGTGAAGAAACAGAAATTTCTGGCAGTTTATTTGCTTTATAACATTCTCGAGTGGTCAATGCTTTTCTCATATAGTCGGCAAGTGTTTGCTCAGAGTCAGGTGTGTCTTTTGTGTGAAGGTGTAGGGCTGGTATGGTGTATTGTCTTCCATAGAGTATTTCAAATGGGGTTAGCAGTCCTCCGTCGGCAGGTAGAATATGCATATTGAGTTGTACTAAGTCAATGCAGTCAGGCCAAGAGCGTCCTGTCTCAGTCATGCATTTGGATAACTTATTTTTAATAGTTCTGTTAGTGCGTTCGACTAGGCCAGCTGACTGAGGGTGGTAGGCTGCATGATTCTTCAATTGTATTTTTAAATTTTCTCCAACTTTAGTGATCACTTCGTTCACAAAGTGTGAACCTTTATCACTTCTGATTATTTGAGGAATGCCAAATGTGGGAATTATTCTTTTACATAATGCTTTGGCTACTGTTAGGGCATCTGGTTTTGCACATGGAAACATTTCAACCCATTTTGAATATGCATCAATAATCACTAAACAATATTCAACTCCTTTAATTTTTGTTAACTGTATGAAATCCATGTGTATCTCTTGAAACGGGTATGTTGGTTTTGGAAATTGCCCTCGCTTAAGTCATACCTGTCCTTGTGGATTGTGTTTTATACATGTTAAACATTGATTGCAAAAATTTTTTGAATAAGCATTAAATCCAATCCCACTGAATCCCTGTTGTACCCGCCCCACCATCCCTCCTGTTGACACATGGCAAGGCCCATGTGTCATTATTGTTATCCAGTTGAACAAAGATTAACGGGTACTGTTTAATTTTGGGCCTGTACTCAGTTTTTCCAATAATAATAACAGGTTTGCTCATAGTTTTAGTAGATGTATGGCCATTTGCTGCTTTAACACGAATTGTATTGCTAGATTTTGGCAGGCCTTCTACATCTCGTACGACTGTCCGCTCAGCACCGGAGTCACACAAAAACACCATTGGTTGGCCATTTACGAGCAAAGTGACTTCAGGTCTTTTGCTCTGGTCAACATCTTCTAATGCCAAAAATAAATCAGTTTCTGGTTCACTGTCTGAGTTAGGGTTGTATGGTTCATGGTGTTGGTGGAAGTATTTCTAAATTCAAGTCAGTTATGCCTGGTATTTCTGACAATTTAATTTTAGGTTTCTGTCTATGGGGTTTATCTAGTCATGCTTGTTCCCCCTCAGAGTCCTTATCTTACTCTTTTTTGTTTCTCTGTTTTCTGCTTTTGCAGTCTCGGGCAAAATGTCCTTTTTTGTGACAGAGATAGCATGCATTGTCTTCTCTGTCTTTTTGTTTCTGTTTATTGGAGGGCCTACCTTCACTTCTAGGCTTTTTGCTGTTCAACTTAGGTTTGCCTTTATTCAGAAAGATTTCAGTTCCATCTCCAGTTAGCAGAAACTCTTTTTCTTTTTGTTTATTCTTTTTTTTTATTTCTGGCAACCTTTTTAGCATGCACGGCATGTGTCATAAATTGAGTAAGAGTGGACGTAGACAACTCGACGAAGTACTTTTGGAGATACCCCCTAATTTCTGGGCGACAGTTATTGAGAATAGTATTTTTCAATTGTTGTCTGTACGGTGCATTTTCATCACCATCATTGCGCAGTCCACTATTTTCTTTAAAAACGACTTCTAACCTACCTCCTTTAATGTTACTGTACATACTGTTTCTTTTTTTTTTTCTACTTCCTTGTCTCTTTACTGCCTGTTCTAACCATTTTTGTGCAAGAAAATATTCTGCACTTGGGTTTCTTCTCTCCTCTCTCTCTCTCCCTCTATCCACTGCCTCTGCCTCTTTGGCCGCAATTCTCTGAGTTAAGAGACTACAGTCTTTCACATTCAATTGACCTTTGAACCCATATTTCTTTTTCCATTTTGTCAAATAACATGCTGACCCTGGACACATATTATTCATAAATTTAGTGTCCCACTCTAATTCTTCTTCCAGACTTTTGGTACAACAATTTCCCATTTTATTACTATGAGGTTATGAGTAAGACCCGCAAGAAAATGTCTCTTAGGACTTCAGTGTATCTCCACCAATACAAGCTTCTACATGTGGCATGAGGGAGATGTGAAGCAGTGATTTAAGTAACTATTGTTGCCAACAACACCACCTAGGATAGGCCTAGGACCCTGCAGAAGGCAGACACAGGTTCGTTTTACCCAGTGATGGGGCAGAGACAAACCAGATACATTACAAATATAACATTTATTTAGCCTGTTCCGTTTCTTTTAAAAGGTCAGTCTCGTTTTAAAAATATGCAAAATTGATTAACACAAAAAAACACAACTCAAGTCAAACTACAAACAAAATAACAAGCAAAGAAAATGTATAAATTCACACAAAACAAAACACCAATAATATTTACAGTTAAAATATACAATATGTACACTGTGCAATTGGAAACAGTTCAACCATTATCCAAACCTTTTCTCCCTTGATGAATGGTAAGTTTGTGTTAGTTAACTCTCATCAGAACAGCCGTAGAGGGAGGAGCTGTGCCTGAAGTGGCAGCGCTGTGATTGGCGGTGGCCGTTTGTAGCCCCCAGTGGCCACGGAGAGGTGCAGCTCAGTCCCCTATGGTGCAACACACCAAAATTAGGGGAAAAATACTACAAAATTTGGGCAGCGACAAACAAATAACGGCAACTTACCGATAAGAGAGAAGCGCCAGTCCCCAAGACCCCGACGGGGTGCACTCCCAGTCCCCCAGCAGACCGCGCGCGTAACAGCACGTCGACGCACACACAAGTGCCAGGACTAAACAAGGAAGCCAGCATTAGAAATATTGGAGTGCAGCTGATGGGTCAAAGGAGGGAGGAGGCATGCCGCTTACCCACACATCCAATGTTAGAAAAGTTAAAACAAGCTGCTCTGACCGGGTTTTATTGGCAACATGCCACAATCACACCAAGACGCAGTGATGCGTACTTGAAGAATGCCACGCCAAGGACTGGCACAGGCACAACTCCAGACCAGGACAAGAAAAGGGCCCAAATGTGCACAGCCCTAACCTAAATAGCCTCTGTCCCTCCCCGCAATCAGTGCCCAGCCAGGTGCACCAGCAGGTGCGCTCCAGGCAAACGTGGGGGGAGGGCAGGCACACTAACACACTGCCACATACAGGAAACCTAGTTTGCCTGCGGTATTAGTCTTGGGGTTTAATCCCAGAGATTCAGAGAATTTTAGATTCAGGGGTCTTCCTCCAATCATACAAACATTCACACGTGTTAGTATCTTGGGAAGCCTCTTCCCCGTCTGTCTGACCTGTTTAGTGGTCAGCTGGTTTCCCCAAATGGGACTAGTTCGGATTCCGTCTGATGTGAAGAAAGGATGGGTGAAGGTCCGCTGGCCACGTGGAAAAGTGGTCTTTAATCCTGGAGACGTTCTTCCTCCAGACTGTGCACAGATTTCAGCTTCCCGTCAGTCATCCTCTCGACACAGTATTGGAATCCGGCTCGAAGGACCAAGTAGAATGTCAAGGTGGAGTGCCGCGCTCCGGAGAAACCCAAATCACCTACTGCCACAGATTTATAGTGATTTAAAAGAGACAACACAGATCCAGACAAGTGATTTTTTTTTTTTTTATTTACATGCAGCCACACGATGCCTGTTCACCAGAGTCTCATCCGAACCTCCACTTGCTTCAGCTTTTATTTGCAGTTCAGAATATTGTAACACATGATCATCATACTTTGGTATTTCAGTCCCCCCCGCCCACCTTAGTCCCCTTATCTTGTTTTCGTGTACCAGGCTGTACCTCGGCCTTGTAGCTGCAGCCTTGAAGCTGTGGTTTGAGTAGACACAGTTACAGCTATGATTTATCAGACACAGTATTTTTCCACTGAGTGACTCCTCACTCTTTAACACACATAAGCGAATACAGCACAGCTCACTTTGATAACATATATTTAAAATTCTATAACAATGACCGATGAGCTTCTTTGTATTACAAGTGTCACTAAAATAAATTACAGTGCATCCGGAAAGTATTCACAGCGCTTCATTTTTTCCCACATTTTGTCATGTTACAGCCTCATTCCAAATTGTATTAAATTCATCTCTTACCTCAAAATTCTACACACAATACCCCATTATGACAATGTGAAAAAAGTTTTTTTTTTTGACATTTTTTGAATTTATTAAAAATAGAAAACTAATAAATCACATTTACATAAGTATTCACAGCCTTTGCTTAATACTTTGTTGATCCCCCTTTGGCAGCAATTACAGCCTCAAGTCTTTTTGAATATGATGCCACAAGCTTAGCACACCGATCTTTAGGCAGTTTTGCCCATTCTTCTTTGCAGTAATTCTCAAGCTCCATCAGGTTGGATGGGAGATGTCTGTGCACAGCCATTTTCAGGTCTCTCCAGAGATGTTCAATCGGATTCAAGTCTGGACTCTAGGACATTCACAGAGTGGTTCTGAAGCCAATCCTTTGAGATCTTGGCTGTGTGCTTCCGGTCGTTGTCCTGCTGAAAAATGAACCTTCGCCCCAGTCTGAGGTCAACAGCGCTCTGGAGCAGGTTTTCATCCAGGATATCTCTGTATATTACTGCATTCATTTTTCCTTCTATCCTGTCTAGTCTGCCAGTTCCTGCTGCTGAAAAACATGCCCATAGCATGATGCTGCCACCACCATGCTTCACTGTAGGGATGGTATTGGCCTGGTGATGAGTGGTGCCTGGTTTCCTCCAAACATGACGCCTGGCATTCACACCAAAGAGTTCAATCTTTGTCTCATCAGACCAGAGAATTTTATTTCTCATGGTCTGAGAGTCATTCAGGTGCCTTTTGGCAAATTCCAGACGGGCTGCCATGTTCCTTTTACTAAGGAACGGCTTTCGTCTGGCCACTCTACCATACAGACCTGATTGGTGGATTGCTGCAGAGATGGTTGTCCTTCTGGAAGGCTCTCCTCTCTTCACAGAGGAACACTGGAGCTCTGACAGAGTGACCATCGGGTTCTTGGTCACCTCCCTGACTAAGGCCCTTCTCCCCCGATCACTCAGTTTAGACGGCCGGCCAGCTCTAGGAAGAGTCCTGGTGGTTCCAAACGTCTTCCATTTACGAATAATGGAGGCCACTGTGCTCATTGGGACCTTCAAAGCAGCAGAATTTTTTCTGTATCCTTCCCCAGATTTGTGCCTCAAGACAATCCTGTCTCGCAGGTCTACAGACAATTTCTTTGACTTCATGCTTGGTGTTTGTGCTCTGACATGCACGGTCAACTGTGGGACCTTATATAGACAGGTGTGTGCCTTTCCAAATCATGTCCAGTCAACTGAATTTACCGCAGGTGGACTCCAATGAAGCTGTAGAAACATCTCAAGGATGATCAGTGGAAAAAGGATGTACCTGAGCTCAATTTTGAGCTTCATGACAAAGGCTGTGAATACTTATGTAAATGTGATTTCTTAGTTTTCTATTTTTAATAAATTCAAAAACTGTCAAAAAAACTTTTTTCACATTGTCATAATGGGGTATTCTGTGTAGAATTTTGAGGTAAGAGATTAATTTAATACAATTTGGAATGAGGCTGTAACATGACAAAATGTGGAAAAAATGAAGCGCCGTGAATACTTTCCGGATGCACTGTATAACTATCTGATTGCACTGTACTGTCTGAATTTGGCTCAAGGTGCAATGGACGGAGTGGTGACCAGACTAATATTCTTCTTTTAAAACAATGGGGTACTGTCGGCAAAACATCCGCTAGGGGCGCTGCGAGCATAGCGACCGAAGTGAGCTTCGTGTCCCTCCATTGCCATTTACTTCAATGACAAATACTTCATGGGAAAATGGCTTCAAAATATGGGTCGTGGACGTTAGTTTTATTAAAGGAGGAGTTGAAGAGAAGGGGAAAGTTGGTGTCTGGCTGAAAATGCCAACTTATTGAAAGGCATGCTTATCTTTGTGTATATTTAATACTGTATATTTGTTTGCTTCTAGTACACGGGTATTACAGAGGCCGATGATGAAATTGCAAGAGAATATTGGATGACACTACCAGATTTTACGACTTCCAAGATCCCGAAAATGCCAATGAGCTGTATTACATCATACCTTGAAAGAATTATTATTAGACATATTATTAGACATATTATTAGAAATTATTAGTATATGTTGAATTTAATGAAGCGTGACTGAAATTGTCTGTACAAAATCAATGGCGCATCTGTACACTTCCGGTCTCTACGCTCACAGCACCTCTAGCGGTATAAATTTCCTAGCCAGAACCCCACTGAATTTCTCCTTTGACGTTATTTATTAAATTTAATGCTTTGGTTTTGAGTATTTCTAAAGTGTGTGGACTGTACACACCTATGTAGCAGGACTACAGTAGCTAGCTTTTTTGGTAATATTGATGTTTCAAAATATAATACCAATATTGGCAACAAACAGTCAGAATTATACCTTTTTTGTTCTGACTATTTTAGCTTCTTAAAGATGTCACTCTTTTTTTTCTACTCTGCACACTTGGTGGTATAGTTTATTTTTATTGCATCTGCCCTGGGTTAGACTGATGAAGGAACGGCTGGCAACCTACATACGTCCTCTCCAACCACCAACAATCACACAACATTTAGGTAAGGTGGTGTGTAAAGTGTCTTGCCCAAGGACATGACATTTAGAGCAGGGATAACTGTGGTTTGGTCTGGTGTAGTCCAAGGTCAGTTTACACCAGATTTTGGCCATATAAAGCTGCTTTAGTCCTGGGTTTAGATCAGCACTGGTTTGATTTACTTGAATTGAGTCTTATTTAGTTGGTCTGATAAATCCAGAATGGTGTTTCTCTGTATTGTTTTAAAAGAAGAATATTAGTCTGGTCACTACTCCCTCCATTGCACCTCGAGCCAAATTCAAACAGTACAGTGCAATCAGATAGTTATAGTTTATTTTAGTGACACTTGTAATACGAAGAAGCTTATTGGTCATCTATCCATTTGAACAAAATCTTACTTCTCTCAACTCACATTCAAGTTAGAATTTGTTTTGTTATGGACAGACCATGCGTGTCCCCAATTGGCTAATCCATCTGTCATGAACTCTAGGAAATACAACCAGTGACCAGACACACATCTTTGAATTAGAGAAGTGTGTATTCTGGATCCTGCTTAATTATTTAGTCCTGTCCTGTTTTAGACCTGCTTTCGTCCTCACTGTATTTGTGTATTTGTCTCTGAAATTTAAACTAGAACTAAACCATGAATAATTTAAAATGAGGAGAGCAAAAAATATAGTATTAATACAATTTAAGTGAAAGGTCAACTTCATTTATGTATTACCTTATTCATTGAACTGGCTTGTTTCATAATGCACAGGAGCGTTAAAATAAATATACAATATACAAGTACAAGTAGAGTTATAATATTTTTATTTCAGTAACATCCAATATTCTCATGACACCAAGATTCAGCAAAACATACAGAAGTGCATTTTAACATTGCAATTTGATCTGACAGATGAAGGGTACAGCGTAGTTGCAGTAAGAACTGTACCAGCCTTGGCCAGCTGAAAAACAATTATATATCATCATTAGTAAAGGAACAATAAAATAAAGAAGAATGCATTCATAATTATTGTATTTAACTGTTTATAATTTAATTGTTTATAATTGTGTTAAAAGTATTTCAATAAAGATGAATCCTGTGCCAAAGATGATCCTTAAAATATTAGACTCACCCTGAGAGATCATCCTCAGACACTTGTAGGTTGTACCAGATCCTCCACTCGCGAAGTTGTAATAGTCGAAGTAAGCGCCGTCCTGCCACCGCCAAGAGTTCTGAACAGAATATTACAATAGTATTACAGACAATTTCATGTAATTATTATTAGTAGTTTTTTTTTTAACCAGGAATGTAACACACACACACACACACATATATATATATATATATATATATATATATATATATATATATATATATATATATATATATATATATATATATATATATAACCAGAGCACCTTGATGAAAAATGGGCTACTGGAACAATGAGGCGGAAATGGGCGAGATGCGATAACAAGGCTCTGTTGGAATGCTACTACTCCAGTAACCCTAGTCAGAGGGGTTACATGAACAGGATGTGGGAGAAATGGTTACTTCGAAACCCACAGTCCAAGCTAACGGCCAAACAACTAGTAGCTCAGTGTTCCAACATCCACAAATGGCAACTGCTATCACAACTAGAGATTGACGAGGTATAACACAAATGCTACGGCAAGGGGGAGCCAGGACGCCAGGTCAGAGGGGAGTTAACACCAACTCCCCAACCAGAGAGTGGCTATGAAGCCCCAATAAGTATCACGCTGAACGAGGCAGTGACTGACCTGAAAGATAAGATCATGGCCCGAATGAACACAAGGCAACCCCGGCGCCAGTTACAGAGGCTAAGTGAAGTACCATCTGAAAATCTCCTAGAAGATGTGAATGCAGCACTGCGAGCAATCCCTACCACAACCATCACTGAAACCAATGAGCTGATATACACTTCAGCAGCAGTGATCCTAGAGGTGCTGGGCTATAAGAGCAACCATGGGAGCCATGAGAGACAATACCCACCATGGAAAAGACGGTTAGAGGGCAAAATCAAGGAGGCGCGGAGAGAAGTGAGCCAATTGTCAGAGGCCAAGAAAGGTGCAATGAAAAAACAAGTAGCCAGGAGGTACAGCCAGATGCCCATACCTGAAGCACTCGAAACTGCCAAGCAAAGGCTGCAAGCCTTAGCCAGCCGCCTAAAGAGGTACACGCGAGAAAATTAAGCCACACGAATAAACCGCCTCTTCGCAACACAACCTGCGAAAGTGTACGCTCAATGGCAAGGGAATAACACCCGAGCAGTTCCCCCAAGGCCGGAGACTGAAAGGTACTGGAAAGGCATATGGGAGAGGGAGGCATCACATAACACCGATGCACAGTGGCTGGTGGCTCTGAGGGAAGACCACAGCAACCTCCCTGAACAAGATCCAGTCACCATCACAGTGGCAGACATTCAGGAAAGAGTCTCAGGCATGAAAAACTGGACAGCACCTGGCCCTGACATGATCCATGCGTACTGGCTAAAGAAGCTCACTGCTCTCCACGAGCACCTGGCAGCACAAATCAACCAGCTGCTAAGGGATGGGACTCACCCTGAATAGCTAACCCAAGGGCGTATGATCCTGATCCTGAAGGATCCCTCAAAGGGTACAGTCCCATCCAACTATCGGCCAATGACCTGTCTCTCCACAACATGGAAGCTCATGTCAGGCGGCTAAGATAAGCGGGCACATGGATCAATACATGAGCACAGCACAGAAGGGCATCGGCAAAAACACCAGAGGAGCCAAACACCAACCCCTGGTTGACCGAACAGTCGCCCATGACTGCAGAACCCATCAGACCAACCTGTGCACTGCCTGGATTGATTACAAGAAAGCCTACGACTCAATGCCACACACATGGATCACTGAGTGCTTAGAGTTGTACAATATCAATCGGATTCTAAGGGCGTTCATTGCAAACTCAATGCGGTTGTGGAAAACCATCCTTGAAGCCAATGGCAAGCCAATTGCACAAGTGGCCATCAAATGTGGCATATACCAAGGAGATGCACTGTCCCCACTGCTGTTCTGCATAGGTCTGAACCCCCTCAGCCAAATCATTGACCGCACTGGTTATGGATACCGACTCAGAAACGGGGCCACCATAAGCCACCTCCTCTACATGGATGACATCAAGCTGTACGCTAAGAGTGAGCGGGACATCGACTCACTGATCCACACCACCAGGATCTACAGCACAGACATTGGAATGTCATTCGGGCTCGAGAAATGTAGTAGGATGGTCACAAAGAGAGGGAAGGTAGTCCACACAGAGGGGGTCTCACTCCCAGAGAGAACAATAGCAGACATTGAGGACAGTTAGTGGGATACTTGTGGGATACCAAGTACCTTGGTATCCCACAAGCAAATGGCAACCTTGAAGAGGCAACAAGGAAAGCAGCTACGGCCAAATACCTGCAACGAGTAAGGCAAGTCCTAAGAAGCCAGCTCAATGGCAAGAACAAGGTACAGGCAATAAACAGCTACGCCCTGCCAGTGATCAGATACCCTGCAGGAATCATAAGCTGGCCAAAGGAGGAGATACAGACCACAGACGTTAAGACACGAAAGCTCCTGACCATGCATGGAGGGTTCCATCCCAAATCCAGCACCCTGAGACTGTACGCGAGCCGGAAGGAAGGAGGCCGAGGACTAGTGAGTGTGGGAACCACTGTCCAGGATGAAACGGCCAAAATCCATAAGTACATCAAGGATAAGGCCCAAACAGATGATGTGTTCAGGGAATGCCTCAGACAGTGGAGGTCAGAGGAAGAGGTGCTGGAGGGACCATCATGGCAGGACAAGCCCCTACATGGGGTGTACCACCGAAACATAACTGAAGTGGCTGATATCAAGAAATCCTACCAATGGCTGGAGAGGGCTGGTTTGAAGGACAGCACAGAGGCCCTCATCCTGGCTGCACAGGAGCAGGCCTTGAGCACCCGAGCAATAGAGGCCCAGATCTAGGTGTAGGTTGTGCAAAGAGGCTCCGGAGACAGTCCAGCACATAACTGCAGGGTGTAAGATACTGGCAGGGAAAGCATACATGGAGCGACATAACCAAGTGGCGGGCATAGTGTACAGAAACATCTGTGCAGAGTACGGGCTGGAGACCCCAAGGTCAAGGTGGGGAACTCCCCCAAAGGTTGTGGAGAATGAGCGAGCCAAGGTCCTGTGGGACTTCCAGATACAGACTGACAGAATGGGGATGGCGAACCAACCGGACGTAGTGGTGGTGGATAAGCAACAGAACAAAGCCGTGGTGGTGGACATTGCAATACCAAGCGATGGTAATATCAGGAAAAAGGAACATGAGAAACTAGAGAAATACCAGGGGCTCAGGGAAGAGCTGGAGAAGGCCTGGAAGGTGAAGGCATCAGTGGTGCCCGTGGTAATCGGAGCACTCGGGGCTGTAACCCCCAAACTGGAAGACTGGCTACAGCAGATACCCGGAAAAACACCTCAGTCCAGAAAAGCGCAGTACTAGGAACAGCAAAGATACTGCGCAGAACTCTCAAGCTCCCAGGCCTCTGGTAGAGGGCCCGAGCTGGATGAGGGTGAGAGAGACCAACCACCGTGGAAGGTGAGAAACACATTTTATTTATTTATATATATATATATATATATATATATATATACATATATTATATATATATATATATATATATACCAGACCAGATAAAAAATGCAGTGGAACTGAAAGCACCCCCCCCCCATAACGTCTGACCTTTTCTTTTGTACGTCATTACTTTCAACCACAGGTTTCACTGTTTATCAAAGAAAATTTGACTCACCTCAAAGTGGAATCCTCCGATCCAGGCGCTGTAGAAGCCTGCTCGGCCCACCATGTACTGCAAGTGGTTATACTCTAGAGGGCTGTGCACAGATGCCAGAGTCGCCCCGAAGTTTGCACAATAATTCTGCACAGAAAACAGTGAGGGATTACACACACATCTTGTGTTTCTTATCGCCACTTAGCTATATACTTTAAAGGTACTAAATTACACAAAATCTAAGACATGTTATAACGTTGTTACTTTCTCAAAAGCAGACCTGGAGTTGTGTTTTGTTTCATTCACACATGTTTAAGTAATCCTTTATTATTAGTCTGTCTATATCTCCAAAGCTCAAAATGCTCTGTTCCACCTTGTGATGTCATGTACTGGTAGTTTCAAGTTACCTACCTTTTAGCTTTTGTTTAATAGAGATTGACAATTCCAGGCCTGAAATGATCCAACTGACTATAGAAGGTGTAAGAGTTTAAAAATACAGTGGAGCACTTCCTGTATTACCACATGACATCACAAGGTGGAACAGAGTGTTTTTCTATTTGAGAATTCAGCCTAAATATTCAGGGTTTGTGTGAAAGAAAACACAACTCCAGGTCTGTTTGTGATGAGGAATCGACATTATAACATAGATCAGAAAATAGCGTAATATGGGCCCTTGAATATGAGTGCTACTGTGGTTGTTATAACTCCTGATACTCCAGTTATAACTATTACAGTACAACAAATGAAAATATACAAAATATAGAACAGAATAAAAGAAAAGGGAAAAAATGCGCACCACGGCATTACTCCAAGAGGAGTAGTTTCTGTTTATGTAGTAGCACTTTCCACGAAAAAACTCCCAACCAGGAAGACAATACTGAGAGTGGACTGTGAAAATGAACACGGCAGTTAATTCTTGTGAATAAAGTGGACATCAGAACAACAGTATATAGGCCTGTAATTGTAAAGCGCAGTGTGTATTTACGTTCAGGGGCCAGTGAAGGTAGGAACTTCTGTAAAACTCTAACTTCTGTAAAAAAGAAATATATACCATGAATAAATACATAATTTTAATCGAATCAAATAACATCCAACAAGAAGAAATAATATAAAGTAACAGCCTTACTAAAAGCCCATCAACAATCAGTTACTTTGTTTTCAGAATAGATAGTGTCTTGCTTAAGGACATAACAACAGTGTGCAATGCAATTAGTGGGAATTGAACTGACAACCCTCAGCTCACTGATTGTGTTACCTGGTTTAGGCTTGTCCTTCACCTCCTCTTCCTGTACCAGAACTTCTGCTGCAAAAAAAAAAAAATGTTTTAAAATGCCACTCTACAAAAGATAATCAGAACTGCAGTGAGATCTCAAGCTGGAATTCTACTGAACGCAAAAATCAACTCTGAGGGTCTGAACCTGCAACTCTGTGGTTTGTGGGTGAATATCTCTTCGGTACTTTTGGTGAGTGTTACCTGGTTTAGGCTCCTCTTTCAACTCCACCTTTTGCACTGGAGCCTCTTCTACTGGGGCTACTAAAATGAAAAATAATAATTGTTAAAATATTTCAAATGTTCATTGAAATTTCAAATTACAGTGTTGGCTTAATGTGTTAAAATATTGTAGGTCTTGATCTTGGACTATGCGGACAAGCAGGTGACGCCAGTAAGCAAAATTACAAGTCAGATCTATGGAGAGGTGAACACACTGACTGTAAGAATGGGCATTTTTGAATGTATTAAAAACACCCGTATTGAAAATAGATTTAGTTTAATGCTCTACTGCCTATCAAAAGCAATAACATCTCCATGAATTAAGCAGATGGCAGACGCTCCAACAGAAAAGTTACACAGTGAAACTTTAATGTGTTTAAGTGTGTTACCTGTGGCTCTTGTTGCAACAGCGGCAAAAAGGAGAAAAATCACAACACTTTTCATTTTCAAACCTGTGGAGAAAAAAAAGGAAAAAAAATGTAAAAAATAAAATCACACCTCTCCTACTAGCATAAAGACTTACATTATGTATTCACCAGAGGGTGAAGTGTGTTGTTGGGATTTGAACCTTCAACATTTTAGTTATAGGTTGAAATATTTCATACTATTGTCTAAACCAAGGAGATTGTACAAAAAATTGCTTTTACACTTGTTGTTTTACACTTGCTTTTACAGGACACATTTTTACAAAATATGAAAGACAAGAGAATTGACTCACTCAGTGCTCTTTGAGATGAACTGTAGTAGTAGTAGTAGTAGTAGTAGTAGTAGTAGTAGTAGTAGTAGTAATAGTTGTTGTACACTGATGCTGCGGAGTTCTTCTGCTCCTTATATACTTCACAAGATGCAGTGTACTTCCCTGTTATCATGTGGACTTTATACTCTTGGTTACAATAAGTTGTATTTTTAAAGGCGTTTTATTAGATTGCTCCCCAGTGAATAGTAAAATATACAGTATGTATTTTATGACCAAAACTTTATGAAAAACTTTATGTATTTTATGAAAAAACCCTGTAATTTCATAAAGCTTTGCTACAAATTAACTCATATTTCCTTATTACCAGAACTGAATCGAGCCATCAGAAAATGTGCCAGAGTTGAAAACTGGAAAACAATAACCAAAGTATTTTGCCCCATGAACTCTCAAATCTAAACCTGGAGCATAATTCATCAGGGAAAAAAAGTCATGTTTGAACCAGGTCTACACCAGTTCTAATACAAAACTAAACAGGATCACACCAGCTCTGAACCAGTACTAATCCAGGTCTAAATCAGGACTAGAGAGAGAGAGAGAGATTTATTATTATTGATCCCAAGGGAAATTCAAGTGTTGTTGCAGCAACATTTCCACTGCGCTTCTCAGTGGCCTTTGTGTCTCAGTCAAAGATCTCAGTGCAGTTTAACAGGAGGACTGGTCAGGTGGGCTCAGCAGATCCTGTGTCAGGGCAGTTTGAGGAGAGAAAGGGCCAAACGTGTCCCGAAAGGAACCAATAATGAACCAATAATGAACCAATAATGAACCAAAAGTGTGTGTTTGGTCCTGGGTGCATTCACACTCATAATGACCACATCCAAATTGGTTCTAAACTGGGATTAAACCCAGAACTAAACCTTGACTAGACCAGGACTAAACCAGGACAAGTCCAGTATAGCTCCAGTTTAGTCCAGCTTTTGCGGTAGAGTCTGTTCTTTTGAATCAGCCCAGTAAAAGTGAGTTTATTTGCAGATGAAACCAATATATTTTATATATATATATATTTTTATATTTTATAGTGTGTGTATGTGTGGGTGTGTGTGTGTTTGTGGACTGGGTTGGGAGAAAACCTGAAGCAGTGCCCAACTATTCACAACTTCAAGAGAAATTATAAAGAGGTTTTGCTTTCATGGTATAAGGGTGAGTGAAAACACTGGGTGATTAAAAAAAAAAAAAAGACCTTGGGTGAAAATGATATTCAGTATGCTTAGTGTGTAATTTATTTTTGCTGTATGTAAATATTTGTAAAGTTTTGTGATCAATGTACATAAGCAACCACATCATTTTGAAACTATGTAAAGAATAGGGGTGGGTTAATATAAGTTTTTCTTCTTCCCACTCCTTTTCGAGAAATGTGATTTTCTGTTGTTTACAATGTATATATAATATGTGTATGATTATTGTTTCTATCTTGGCACAAACTCAAAATAAATACAAATCAATCAATCAATCAATCAATCAAAGGCAATAAACACTGGAGCAGAGCCAAGAGAGAGGCCAGACACAGAGACATGCACACATATGACAAGAAAAACACACAAATATGTCTGAAAATATATTTTCAAGATACATACTGTCATACAGGATAAGTACTTAATAAAATTGTGACATTAACAAGAAAAAGACAGAACATTCAAATACATTATAATTAAAAGGGACCATATTTTATAATGTTGTTTTTATCAAAACATACCTGGAGTTATGTTTTGTTTCATTCACACATTTTAACACAAACAAATGCTGCATATTTAAAGCAAGTTCTTCTCTCAAACAGAAAATACTCACTGTTCCACCTTGTGATGTCATGTGGTAATGCAATTAAGACCTGGAATTGCCAGTCTTTACTAAACAAAGGGTAAAAGGTAGCTGTTAACTTGAACTACATGCCATCACAAGGTGGAACAGAGCATTTTGAGCTTTGGAGATGTAGACAGACAATCATCTGAGTCACTTTATTGTAGTAATATTATATATTACTATACTGGAGTCACTTTAACTGCTGTTTGTTCACTGCTCAGAATCAAAGACACTTATTGTGCAACGTTCCTGTGCCTTTTAGCTTTACAGTGTTGTGTTTTTTAGTTGATTGTAAATACTTATTATTATTAATCTTGATTTTGATGCATGCTCTTATTTTCCTACTGTTTCTGAAACTTGCGTTGTGACACTGCAATTTCCCCATTGTGGGACAAATAAAGGATTATCTTATCTTATCTTAATAATAGAGGATTACACAAACATGTGTGAATGAAACAAAACACAACTCCAGGTATGTTTTTGAGGAGGTCACAACACTATAACATGGCTTAAAGCTCACAAGAGTCAATTTTGTGTAATACAGGACCTTGAACTTACTCTGCCCGATATAGTATGGCTTGATAATTTCACACATTATGCATTTGGTTTTAGTGAAGTTTGTAGCCAGACCTGACCTTGAGACAAACTGGCCATCACTATATCGTACATACAATGGCAGAAGCACTTGGAATGGAACTGAACCACTTTCTGACTTAAGAGAGTCCAGCTCACTTTCTGGTTCATTAAATGTCCATATTCTGATTGGTTGATTTTCTCCAGTTCAGTTCCTGATCCTGAGATGGTCGACCACAAGAACGATCAGAACCAGACCTATGACTGCAGACAGGATCAGTCTCACCATGAGCTCAGTGTGGCAGCCGCTGCTCTCTGCAACCAAACACAATCTTAATAGAACTAGACCTAACTGTGTTTCCAGCAGAGCTAATCTGGAGTAAGTTAGGAAGCATAAAGAATAAAGACAGAAGTCTTAAAAATATATTCACATCCAGTTGTGGGGTGTATATTGTAACTTGATTTCTTAATTAAAGTTTAGGTATATTTTATTAACCTCAATGTTTTGGGTTGAGGGGAAACCAGACTGCCCAGACGAAACCCACACAGACACAGAGAGAACATGCAAACTGTGCACAGAAAAATCAGGGCTGACCCAGGAATCAAACCAGCAACCTACCTGCCCTTAGAAATGCTCTGCAGCAGCTTTTTTAGTATCAGTCTGGTCACCACTCCCTCCGTCATGTCTCGTCAGAATCAAACATGACTGTGCAATCAGTTTTGTTTATTTCAGTGACACATGTGAAGGAGCTCATTGGTCACACCTCATTTATACAAAAAAAAAAATCTAATTTCTCACATGTCCGATATCCAACATGACTGACATTTACCTCCATTCTTCAGACACAGCTCGCTGGGCTGAAAAGTGGTGTTCTGTTTCTCCATTGGGTTTTGTGCTTCACAGATGTATAAGCTGGTGTCACTGAACTCTATTTCCAATGGGAGCGAAAGCCTGGCTAACTCAACACTGGACATGTTTTGGAGCTGGACTTTCCCTCTGAACCAGGACAGGCTCAGGTCTCTGCTGTTATTAGTGGAGCACTCGACCTGGAGTGGCTGGCACCGTCCCAGATGTGATTTTACTATGGTGATAGATGGTGTAGAGAGGGGATCTGAAAAAGAAATGAATCGGTACCACTTTAAAATAACTACACCTTGCCTGAATAAAGCATGCATAATTAAAGGCCCATTTCCATGTTTGTGAACAAAATTTGTCATACCTAAGTGCAGATATATTGTATATGCAGTTCCTGAAGTCAAAATAAGTCCAGTGTGTGTTGTCTGCATCTAATTATAAAGCGTTTTATTGTTCCATAATTAGAAAGTGCCCTGTTAGCATGCTAGTTGTTAGTTTGCAGCAAAACTCTGCTCTGGTCTCTCAGTTTTGAGAAGCTGTGAGGCGTGCTTATAAACTCATCATGGTGAATAATTAAGACGCCTGGAATGCGTAAGGTAAGTGAGAAATTACTTTGGACCAAAAAGTATGAATGTGGTGTGTGCGTCAGTGTTGGTGGTTGTCAGAGGGGCCGATGGTGCAGTTGGACAGACTCATTTACGTGAGTCTATGCCAGGGAAGCTGTGACTACAATAGTAATAAACGGTTAAATAAGACTAATGCATTATTATTATTATTATTATAGAGCAAGAACAAATCTTTAGATGTGGTGCAAGGACATGAAGTGAAATGGTGTGTGGGAAGAGGTGCAAAGAAGAGAGAAACAAACTGATTCTTACTGTAGACCGTGAGTTTGAATAACTGGTATGAGATGAATGATCCAATGCGATGTTGTTTGTAGATTCCTGTATTATTCACAATCAGGTTGGACAGGGTCAGATCTCCAGTCTCTTTGTCCAGATGAAGTCTGCTCTGAAACAGATCTGAGACCGGGACTCGGACTTCAGAAGAACTGACTTTGGCGATCATAATGGTTTGGTTAGTTGTTCCAAAAGTCCATAAAATCTGCTCGTTTGGACTCAGAGGTTTTCTCCATTTAAACGTCACTGTGGCTCCAGCTTTAGCATTGACCACTTCCACTTCACTGTTCTCCCACGCACAACAGCACAGTACTGAAACAGACAAACACTCAGGTTAGTTACAGATGATTTATTATTTCTTTATTATTATGTATCCAAGGCCCTTTTGGAGTCTTCTAGGAAGAGGAGATTAACTTGTCTGTAGCTCATTGTTAATACTGACTAACTCTCAAGCATGTCCACGTTGAATCTCCTAAATATATGTAGAGATTTAAATACATATTCCTCCTTCCGCTGTGTGAAAATCAGGTATCCACATTTGATTTATTGACCTGGAGGAGAACATTTTCTGAAAATAAACTAAAGTTAAGTTCAAACATGTTACTTGATTTGTTGATTAGTTTGTGTGTGTTAGTTAGTTAGTACAGTTTTTTTCAGTTTTAATTGTGTATTTATTTGTAATAATTTGAGGAGAATAAAGTGGATTAAAATTGATATAAATCAAGAGATAATCATGTGCTTTGTGGGGTGTTGTTGACTTTTCAACACTTTCCTCTCAACTCACCACTGAAACAGGAAGTGATCAAACAAGTGAAAAAGCAAAACCTAAGCCCACCTGCAACACCTCTGCAGCACATGTTTCAGAGAAGCACTCAAAATGATAACATATTCTATTAAAAATACTAAAAACTAACTCATTTTACTTGTGATAAGTCTTCCTTTTTCATCCAATTACGTTATTCTGACCAAAAGCAAATTACCAATTATATTTAAAATATTTTAGCTTTCAGTTAATGTATTTTAAATGAATATTTTCAATGGACATAAGATATTTGTATATAGACTCAATGAATGTTTTTTAAAATATAAAATTAATATTTTAAAATAAGAGGACTTAATTCCTTTTCCATATGATCAATATTATATCCTAATTCACTAACATTGCTATTTGAAATGATCCTTAAATATGATATGCCTTCAGGTTCAGTATACAATAGCCAGGTAAATAAATGTTGTTTCTTACAGTTTCTGGTTATGAATGGCACAAAGAGACAAAACATTTCCCAATCATGAAGGATTTGCTCTGGAGTCTGTAGTCAAAATGAAGTTAAAAATGCTTTTGTTTTTTGTGGTTGTTTTGGCTCTATATAGAGGGCAACAGCAACAGGAAGCATCCAGCAACCGTATTTACAATATTAAAATATCCAAACTTTACAATAAACCTCAAAATAAATGAGTGAAACAAAATACACTGTAATAAAATAACTTACCCAGAGCCAAACACAAAGAGCATTGTAGTTTCTGTCTGATGTTTGAATCCATTTTGTGTGTTTTGAAAGTTACATTCTTCTGTCTGAAACTGAAAACTGAGCTGGAGGTGTGAAAGTACTCCACTAGCGCCATCTAAAGGCTACTACTTTCCATTGCAAACTGCACTAATAAAAACAATTTTGGAAGATGTTTTTTTTATTTTTTATAATCTGCATGTCACTTAAAGTATTAAATGTAGGCAAATCTTTTTTGATAGGTGCAGTTGCTTATATATTATGTAGTAATAGTAGTAGGAATAGGAGTAGTAGTAGTAGCAGCAGCTTTGCAGTACAATCTTGTAGTAGTAGTAGCAGCAGCAATAGTAGTAATAGCCTTGTAGTAGAATTAGTGATCAATGCCACCTTGTAGTAGTAATAGTAGTAGTATTAGTATTACTTGTAGTAGCAGTAGAAATAGTTATGAAAGAAGTATGTATGATAAGATTTGCAATACATTTTGCTAAGATTGTAGTACAGTTGTGTCTCTGTAGTACTCCCAGGACCATGTTGTGGTTTTGTTTTCCGTTTAGGTTTTTCTTCCCCATCAGACCTCCACTTCTCACTCACTCTCTCCATCGCGCCGCTTCACGTCCTGCTTATCAAACAGGCAAGTAGATCTTATCCTTTTACATTTTGAACTATTTAGAGACAGAAAACACAGCTAGAAAAACACAATTATATTAACTTTGAGCAGTGTAACTTTTCCGGAGGAGTGTCTGCCATCATCTTGTCTCAGTTGAGAAGTTATTGCTAGATGTTCCACAGTATGGCATTATTACCCATGTCCAAATGTAGACAACAAGGTGACACCATTAAGCCAAGTTATAGGTCAGTTCTGTGGAGAGGTGACTTCGCTCACAGTAAACAATAATATCTTTGTAAAGATAAGCATTTGGCAAAACCACCGTCTGAAGTTAAATATAGCACCTCTAATGAAGTAGAAGTAATAAGATTGGTAGGATTTTTAAAAGTTATCTAAAGTTATCTTAAGTTAAGCATGTTTAAAAGTTACACAAAATGAATAAACTGAATGTCTTTAGAACAAGAATAGGAGGCGCAGGTGTTGGTGGACTTAGCACATGGTTTAGGTTACTTCCTTTTTGAAACATAGCTGCCACATGTTGAATAGTTGTTCTCAGTGTAGTGTGTATTCACTCTCCCTTCCAGGTACCATATCTGTACCATATATTCACTGTCCCTTTACTGAATATGTCCAAAACCATCTCAGTTTGGAAACTTTATTAAGTCTATTAAATAACATTGCATTTTGTCTTTTAATAGCTTGATGATGGCTACCCTGGCTGTGACCCTATTCATTTTACTCCAAGCTACTTCTACACTGGCCACCAATGAGATTACATCACCTTCACCATCTAATATCACAAATTCAACCCTGGATACACTTCAAGAATCTACCAGCAACACAAAAGATGTTACAGCTTCTAAATCACCTAGTCAAGACATCACCAATAATTCACTATTGGAAAATGAGGCTTCAACAACTTACAAATCAGTTGATGACGTTACCTTGACGACAGTTTCGCCGACACATGAGGATATTTCAGCTACAAGCAGCACAAGTGGGGCTATGCATAACGTTACAAACAATATTTTCACGACGTATGACACAACTTCAAACAACAAAATCAAACAACAAACAACGGCTATTGTAGCGCTGATACCAGTCAGTGTAACCAAAACTCGGCCAACACTGACAGAAGATAACAAGACTTTAACTTCAAACTATAGTGAAGAGAACCCCCAATCAAATAAAACAAATACCACACAAAAGGTGGAAATGAGAAAACCGGCACCCTGGATTTTACCAACTCTTTTGAGCATTGTGGCGCTGTGTTTGGTCGCATTGTTCATTCATGCAAAATGGGAAGACAAGGTGAAAAACCAACCAGGGCGTAGTGTTAAAGATAGACTTTCGAATGGGATTTGTAGTTTTAGAGACTCTTTATGGGCTTAGATTTATTCTTCTGGTTCAGAAAGACAACAACTTGATGAAGAATTGGGTGGAGCAACAGATGCAGGGGAGATTGGGGCAGAAGGTAATGGGGAAAATGGAATAGAAAGTGATTTTGGTGGAGGAAAGGAGGGAGCGATTTGTAATGATACAGATAAACTAGAGGGAGGTTGTAATGTAACCTTTGAGGAGACCAAATTGTAAAGCATTTTTCATAATACATGTTTAATATTATTACATTAACAGATGTAATTTATATACACATTTCCAGTTCTTTTTCTGTGTATTTTGTTATTTTCTCATGCCTATATATAAATATATATGTGTGTGTGTATGTATATATACTTATTTCACCTAATTACCTAATTCTCATAATTATATTTAAGATTTTGCAAAGAATCTCACCTTGCTTTTGGACATGGGTAGCAGATATGGCATAGAGTTAATAGAAACAAATCTGTAAACAAGGACCAAAGCTTGTCTAATCACATCATTATTTTTGATGAATAAAAACAGATGACACAATCTTTATTTAGTTAAACAATTTTTCGTATAGAAGACATGGATTACAGAAATTCCCTTTTAGAATGTAATGTATTTTTCTCTTTTTTCTCAACCTTTTCTTCACAAACTGCCACTTGACTGATGTTGTTTTCGGCGAATATAATTCTGAGTCTCTCCTCCCTTTATTCTCCGCACTAAGTCACCCCTACGTCTTTCCCTGCTTCTTGCAATAAATCCATGAGCAGTGGAAAATCAGTCCCAAGAATCAAGTCCTTTGGTAAGTGGTCGACAACAGCCAGAGTCAGGAGGTACAGCTGTCCCTCAAGTTCTAGAGAGACCTCTGCTTTAGGGTAACTATGACAGTCCCCATGAACACAAACAATGTCCATCCTGGTGCTATAGTCAATACTGCCCACTGGAACCAAATTTTGTTTAATCAAGGAAGTAAAACTCCCACTGTCCAGCAGTGCCACAGCCTGCTGACCATTCACAGTCACCAGTTTTTCAGTTTTTATTGTGTTCTTAATCCCCTCTCGTTCAAACTCAGGACGAGGAGCATAGCAAGCCCCGATAAGTTTACCTTTATGTTGCAGCTATTTAGGCACAGAAGACGAGATTGAGTGTCCTTTTCACGAGGGATGTTTATTTTCAAGCTGACAAAATGTTAAGAACAGGTTTACAACAGCTTCCCTCTGCAAAACGTGCCTCTGCTGCGGTGTAGACTGTAGAACTCAAGTCATGTTCAAGGCACAACAGGCTAAACACTGTGGGGCGTTCAAATGCATCTCGTAAATAACAGTACTTCTTTAAAATAACACAAAAATGACACCAAAAAATACAATAGGGGGTGTCTTTGAACCTCAAATAAAATAGCAATCATGTTTAAAACAATAACAATCAATCATGTCTTAACTGTAAATTACTGAATCATGCCTCTTGTCAAATAACTGTAAATTCCTGTGTCTCTCACACTCTCCCCTACTAATAAGATGTCGTCTCGACATAAAAAAAAATAGGCCGTTTAGTAATTAAAGATGTACCTTACAATTCACAAATAGATCACACAGTATGGAATGGACCTTGTATTAAAAAATACAATAAACTTTGCATAAGTACCTACCACTACCGTGCACTGCAGTGGTGTATACCCTCGACCATTTAAGCCTTAGTTATTAGTCCAATAAATGTTTATCCATACAGTCATACCAATGTGACCTAGGATGCTCAGTAATGCATTCTTTACCAGTCCATTTACAAAAAAGAAAACATTTTTCAACATCACCAACACATACTCGGCCATCTGTTTATGTGTTACAAACCAAAACAAACAGGTACATTCGGCATCTTATAGGGAACGAGTGCATTTCTGAAACCTGGTGTGTTTTTTTTTTTTTTTTTTTTTTCTTTACCAAGGTCGCCAGTAACCATTAACATTCAAACCTTGAGTAGCTACTGTTCTCTCTGTGAAACTTGGTTGACCCAGGGCATGGTAGGTTAAAGTCTGTGGTCTCTTTCTCTGTCTTTTTGGATATGAACTGATCTGCTCTATTTCCTCAGCCCCATCAGAATCTGAACCAGTGTTCACATCCTCTACACCCTCAGTGTCCACTCCCTCCTCAGCAGTTTCTGGTGGAATGAGATCTTGTGCATCTTCAGTCATTTGTTGAGGCTCTTGATGTTCTAGAACATCATTGGCTGTCTGTGGGATGAACTCAGCAGCAGTGGGATTCAGTGCAGGTGTACTGTGAAGCTCAGGGGCAGCCCAAGAGAACACAACATCAGACAAGTCCTCATCTGACTCTTCACTGTCTGTCTGTGGCACCTGTGTCACCCGCGTTTTGGTCTTCTTTTCAAAATGTCTTTTCTTAGTTTGTATTTTCGGTAATGTCTTTTCATCAGGTGTGAGTGGCAAGAAATCACAGGGCAATAACAAATTCCTGTGTAGCACTCTTGTCCTGCCTTTGCCATTTTCCGGCTCCAACTCAAACACGGGACTATCTTCACCTTTTTGACGTGTGATGACATAAATGTTGTCTTCCCAATATGAGCGGAGTTTTCCTGGTCCACCCTTCTCTGTCACATTTCTCACTAGTACACGGCTCCCAACTTGCAGTGCTGGACCATGAACTCTTTTGTCATATTGTGTTTTACCTCGATCAGCTGATTTTGCAGCATTTTTGGAGGCGATGCTGTATGCCTCACTCATCCTTTGTCTCCACTTATCCACATAGTCTTGGTATGGACCGGAACTGTCCTCTTGCTCAATGCCAAATAGAAGATCCACTGGCAGCCTCGGCAGCCTACCGAAGAGCAGGTAAAATGGGGAGTAACCAGTGGCCTCGTTAACAGTACAGTTGTAGGCGTGTATGACTTTAGGGAGGTGGCTTTTCCAGTCCGTTTTCTGCTCCTCCGTTAGTGTTCTCAGCATAGAAAGGAGAGTCCTGTTAAACCTTTCTGTCTGCCCATTTCCTTGTGGGTGATAGGGGCTTGTATGTGACCCTTTTACACCCGAGAGTTCTTTTAAATGGTGTAACAGTCTGTTTTCAAACTCTCTCCCCAAGTCGTGGTGAAGTTTCTCAGGGAAACCAAATCTTAGACAAAAGTCATTGAACAGTCTGTCTGCCACAGTCTTAGCAGCTTTGTTGGTAGTTGCATATGCCTGAGCAAAGCGAGTATAATGGTCCATGACCACAAGAATATACTCACAGCCACCTTTACATTGCTCAAGGTGCAGAAAGTCTATTGACACAAGTTGGAATGGGTGAGTACTTTCAATGCTCTGCATGGGGGCACGAGCTTGTCTATTTGGCTTTCTTTTTTTTAAACACTCACAAACGTTCAAAACAAAATGCTCAACGTCTCTTTGCATCTTTGGCCAAAAGAATCGGTCTCTAATAAGATGCAGTGTCCTTTCTGAGCCCAGGTGACCCATCTGTTTGTGCAGTTCATGGAAGACAAGAGGGTGATACACTGCAGGGAGAACTAGTTGTTTTTTGTGCTGAGTTTTCCTGAACAAAGTCCCATCCTCCCTGATGTGAAGCTTACTCCACTCTCTGACCAATGCCCTGAACTCAGAAGTCTCATTTTTTAGTTCATGTGCAGCCGGTTTCCTGTTTTGCTTTACATAACTGTACATTTTACCTATTACAGGGTCTTGCTGCTGAGCTGCACAGATCTCCTCTCTGGATATTGGCTGAATAGTGTCAAACAGTCTCTCTGCTCCGGTCTGCTGCTGGAGAGCATCAAAAGAAACAGCACTGAACATAGGAGTTTGCTCTACTTGTTGCACAAGGATGCCCTGTTGTGTGGCTGTTACAGCATCCTGACTGACTGTCTGTGTGCAGTAGTTCATATAGTCCTCAAAGTCAATAGGCATTCTAGATAACCCATCTGCATCTGAGTTTGTTTTGCCTGGTCTGTATTTTATGGTAAAATTGAAATCTGCAAGTTCAGCTACCCAACGCTGACCAGACGCGTTCAACTTTGCTGTTGTTAACACATAAGTAAGCGGGTTATTGTCTGTATAAACCACAAAAGAAGGTGCATGAAACAAATAATCTCTGAACCGCTCACAGATAGACCACTTTAGCGCTAAGAATTCTAATTTGCCTGCATGCATGTGATAGTTTTTCTCTGGTGGCGTTAAAGTTCTGGAACCATATGCTATAACCCTTAGTTTACCATTGCTACGCTGATAGAGTACAGCGCCTAATCCTGCCTGAGAAGCATCAGTGTGTAACACAAAGGGTTGGTTCAGATCTGGATACCCTAAAATAGGAGGATTAGACAGTCTATCAACCAGGTAACACAAAACTTGATGATGAGTGTCAGTCCATGAAACAGGAGCAGAAGAAGGCAACTGTCCTTGAGTCTTTTTGTTGGTACCTTTTTTTTTCTTTTTCTGAGGTTTAAACTCCTGCTGACTTTGTGTAGGTGGAGCTGCCAGCAGTTCATACAAGGGTTTGGCAAAACGTGAAAAGTCTTGTATGTAAGACCTATAATAAGAGAGGAACCCCAGTATTTGCCTGACCTCGCCCACTGTGCTAGGTTTTTTCTCTTTCAGGGACAGCACAGGGGCGACCTCTGCTGGATCCATACTGTGACCATCTTTTGACACAATCCTGCCTAAAAATCTGACTTTAGGTTTGAACAGTTCACACTTTTTAGCAGTAAGTTTAACCCCATGTTGTTGATATCTCTGTAGCACTGCTCGCACATGTTCAACATGGTCCTGAAATGACTTGCTATGAACCAAATTGTCATCAAGATAAGGTAGACAAATGTCATCACGTAAACCCCATAGACACTCTTCCATGCTTCTCTGAAACTCTGCAGGGGCAGAACTAAGTCCAAAAGGGATCCTAACCCACTGGTATAAACCCCAGGGTGTAATGAATGCAGTGAGTGGCCGGCTCTCTTCATCTAAAAACCCCTGATGATAAGCCTTCCCCTGATCTAATACTGTAAACCAGGAGCTACCAGTGAGGCTATCAAGCATGTCTTGTATCCTAGGAATAGGATGTCTGTCAGGCACTGATTTACGATTCAGTTCACGATAGTCCACACAAAGTCTGAGCTCGCCTGACTTTTTCCGCACACACACTATGGGGGAAGAATAAGGCGACTTTGATTTTGTGACCCAACCTCTGTTAATTAAATCCTGCAGGTATGCCTTGACTTCCTGGTGCAGTGGTTTGGGCACACTAATGTAAGTCTTTTGAACTGGTGTCTGGTCTTTCAGATTAATATGCATTCGGAGGGTGGGAATACAGCCTACATCATTTTCATTTTTAGCAAAAGCACTACATTCCTCCCTGAGCATTTCTCTTACGACAGACTGCTGTTCACTGGTTAAATGGTCTAAAGCAACAGGAGGGTCCCAAGCCTCGGGTAAGTCATGTTTAGGAGACGATGAGACTTTAACGTCTGCATCGGTTGTCGCTTTATCAGTATTTTGTATTTCTATAGGTTGTAAGGCTGCCGGATATATTGCTTTCACCCCCTCAGTGTGGCCCAACACAACACGAGGACCTAAAGTGATACTATGGCCTGTGATATTCGTCACAGTCACTGGGACAAAGGCAGAGTTACCCCTTTTCACCTTAAACAGTACCTCTTGAATATGCAGTCCTTCAGGAAAAGCTGGATTCACATTGGGACAAAACAGCATAGCAGTGTCTTCCTCTGCCTGTATGCGAGTGCGGCAGCGAATGGTGACCACTTCACCTGGACCCAGTTCAACTTTACCTCGTCCTGTCTTCACTCGAGTCTCTACTTCAGCTGTTTGGTGGGTTTGCATAAGCTGGATAAAGGTTTTGGCAGAAACAGTGTCAATGTCAAAAGCATTACTCACAATGCTAGCAACACAGTCATTATTTGTGATACCCTGTTTCACTTGCTCATTAATAACTTCCTCTATCACATTAAAGCCTATGATAGGGTCTTGAGCCACATTAGAGTCACTGGAGACCAATACAGGTACAAGAAGGCTAGAGCTGGCAACATCTGCACCTACAAGTTTAAACTCCACTGGGACCCACCCACTGAAAGGTATTTCTGTCTGATTGGCAGCAAGCCCATTTAATGGTTCTGGTCCTAAGAGTTCATCTATGCCTCTAATGGTAGTGTGAGGTAAGTGCTCAGCTCTCCACTTTTCATTTATGACTGTAGCCTGTGCACCGGTGTCCCATAATGCTGTAACTGCTACATTGTCAAAAGTACACCTGACCATTTTACGTTTACCAATCAGTTTAATCAGTTTTCTCTCTTGTTTGTTTAGCAAAGTATCAACATTCCCTATCTGTGAAGACCATCTCTTTTCTTCCTTGTTACTCAAATATTGTTCAGCCAACCTCACTGCTTGACATGGGTGTTTGTGTTCTGGCCAGTGGCTCGCCTGACATGCTTTGGAACAGTAGCATGCAGATGAGCAGCTTGCGCAGATCTGAAGCGGTGTGTCGGGCTGCTCCTCCAGACGACAGTAGTGGCAGCGCCGGGACTCCTGATGAGGTGGCTGGGTCACTGCTGGTCCCGGAGCAGTGGCCCTTCGTCGTTTCCCTGCTGCAGACGTGGAGCTCGGCATCCTCTGGAGATGTGACCCGACTGGCCACATTTGAAGCAGTGGGTGCAGTTGTCCCCCTCGCCGTTGCCCTGGCAGGTCTTGCAGCCTCTCCTCCGACGGGGTCCCACGTTGTCTGTTGGCCTCTTGGTAGGCTGGGGCTTGTTATTGTTTAGGGAAGCTAACACCATCTGCCTCATCTCTGCGACCTCAGCTTTAAGTTCTGTGACCAAGGCGTGTATCTCAGGTGAAGCTCGAGCTTGCTTTGGATCCTCCTTAGCTGGAGCAGAGGTGGTCTTTGGGCTGCTGTGTGGTCCCTCTGGTGTCAACAGTTCATTAATCTTTGGTGTTTTAGCGCTGTTCCTCTTTAACTTGTTTAGCCTCTCTGCTTCAAGATTGGCTGCTTCATTCAGTCTCTCAATCAAAGTCTCATCAGTCACATCCGGGTTGTCAAGAAGTGACTTTATTTGAAACTTAATGTTGTCATTCAATAGGCCTGTACCCACTGACCTCAAAAACTTTCTCTTGACCAAGTCTGCTCCATAGTGCTCCTCTTCTTTTCCTCTGGAAATATACAGCAGCCTGTCCTTAAGCTCAATGGCTCTGAAGAGGAAATCTTGAGGTGACTCTTTTGCATCTTGAGAGATATTGATCAGTTTTTGGTACAAGTCAGATGTGTCATCTTCTCTGTAATGTCCTTTCAATATTGTTTTTAACTGTGCAAGTGTCAAATCAGTCTTTATTTCAAGCATGTCACGCAGTTTGAGCCCAGGGCTGATGGCTCTTATCACTGCTTCAATCACCTCTGGCTCACCGTGGCCCTTGCGGAGTCCATTTTCTATTTGGTGGAGCAGGTTGGTATAGGAAAGCCTGTCACGCTGCCCACCTTCACCTATTTGTCCACTGATACGGAACTCTCTTCGTATGGTCACCTCAGGAACCCTTGCTTGTGTGGGACTTTGAGCCTGGACGGGCGCGGCGTCCGCCATTTTCAGCTTTTCCTCCAGCGCTCTGATTTCCCCCCGCAGCTCATCACACTTGTCTTTCTCAACGGACGCGCGGGAAAAATCGCGCCAGTCGCCAGCGTCGCCTTTTGCCCCTGTTTCTGTCATGACTGATAAAAGTTCCTGTACATACTGAACGGCATCTTCTGGTTTATAACCTCTCTCAACTTCGTCCAGTTTATGTTCAATTACTTTCATTAGTTCTCGGCGGCTCATGTCCTCAAATGCCCCTTCTGACTCTGCCTCACTGCATTTCAACAGATTACAGATTTCTATTAGCTGATCCTTGCTTTTTTTGCACAGTGAAGCGGTCACTTGGTCTCTCAAAGCTTCTATATCCATTTTGGGTACTCACAAGTTGATTTCTTGACGTTTATTCCAGGTTCGTTGTTGAAGGAGAAAGGTTTCTTTTTTCGGTGCGGCGCGAGGAAGCTAACGTTAGCCGCTAACAGTTGCTAACTGAAAGTCTCTTACTCACGCCCAAAGTTCGTTTAAAACCCATCTCCTGGCTGGCTCGCCATGATGTTGCAGCTATTTAGGCACAGAAGACGAGATTGAGTGTCCTTTTCACGAGGGATGTTTATTTTCAAGCTGACAAAATGTTAAGAACAGGTTTACAACAGCTTCCCTCTGCAAAACGTGCCTCTGCTGCGGTGTAGACTGTAGAACTCAAGTCATGTTCAAGGCACAACAGGCTAAACACTGTGGGGCGTTCAAATGCATCTCGTAAATAACAGTACTTCTTTAAAATAACACAAAAATGACACCAAAAAATACAATAGGGGGTGTCTTTGAACCTCAAATAAAATAGCAATCATGTTTAAAACAATAACAATCAATCATGTCTTAACTGTAAATTACTGAATCATGCCTCTTGTCAAATAACTGTAAATTCCTGTGTCTCTCACATTTACGCACCGGACACACTGAAGCCTTGTGTCCCGACTGCTGACAATAATAACAAATCAGGGTCTTACCAGGTGCCGACTGGGAGGTGGTGGAGTTGTTGGTACCTCTGGAGTCCCGACTGGGCTCTCCCTTGACGTGCCGCAGTGAACCAGGTGGTGGTGCAAGCCGCTGGTGGGAGCTGGAATAGTGAGAGAACCCCCAATGGGCATTCTGGTACTGTAGAGCCAACCTCGCAGCTGTAAGGCCGTCCTCCGGTTCATGCTCCTTCACCCAGGTCCTGACGTCCGGTGGAAGAACACACAGCAGTTGCTCCAGGATGATTAGTTCCCCGATCGCCTCCTTCGACAGATGATCCGGTCGCACCCAACGTCGGTAGAGCCCCTTCAGCCGATGGTAGGTCTCAGTAGGCGTTTCTCCAACGGGCACCCCAGTTGTCCTGAAACGCTGCCGATATGTCTCTGGAGAGATGTCGAACTTGATGAGTAACGCTGCCTTCAGGCGAATATAGCTATGGGCTTCCTCCTCATCCATAGCGGTGTACGCCTCAAGCGCTTTCCCAGAGAGGAGAGGAACCAGCCGGCATGCCCACTCAGACTCTGGCCACCTCCAGGTCTTGGCGATCCGCTCGAACCTAAGCAGGTAGTTCTCAATGTCCTCGCCGCTTTGGTAAGGCGGTATTTTTGGATCAGTAAAATGCCTCCACTCAGGTCTTGCTCCCCCCTCTGGCTCAGGGTTGTTGAAGGAGGAAATCCCTGGCATGTCCATCTCACTATGGCCAGGATGCAGAACCACTCTTGTACCTGCAGGGGTCGGTAATCCTAGCCGACTACTACCCGACTCGCTGGGAGTAGGCCCCGGGTCATAAAACTGTGGCGCTTGGGGTGGCATCCGGGACGGTTGCGGAGAGGGCTGAGCTGTTGGAAGGGCGGCTCTCAAATCACGCAACTCTGCTAGCAACCCTTCTTCTCTCCTCTGCTGTCCATCCAGGAACTCCCTCATTATATCCACCAGCTCACCCACAGGCTGCTGTGCAGAGGTAGGCGATGCAGAGGGTCCACGCTCTCCCTCAGTCCACTCCTCCTCCAACTTGTGAGACCGCAGTCCTTTGCGCTTCTTCCGACCAGCCATATCCCACCACTGCCACCAATTGTCGTGGGTTCGTTTTGACGGAAAAGAAATGATATGGCGTAGTCAAAAATAGTGTTGGTGATTTTATTTACAGAAGTGCGCAAAATAGTGAAAATGGGGAAAAAAAAATATATTTACAGTCTATAGCAGTCTCTACATAGTTCCAGAGCTGGTGCCTGCGGTGCACACAGCTCTAACCCCAACACACACACTGCCCCTGTGAAGATGGGAGGCCCCTTTTTAAAGTCCAAGGCTCCTCCCCCAAATCAATTAACCATGGAAAAACGCTTTTTCTCCACATATAGAAATACATACATCCCCCCTTTAATACAGAAAAATCATACACATTACCACAAACAAAAGTACTCTAATAATAATCTCCCAGCATAGGTAGGAAAAAAAAATATACCTTTTATATTCACAAAACGAAAAAAATCACCTGACGTTCCTGGTGACGTCACATGCGCGCCCTACGTGACGCAATAAAATGCGGAAGACCATGACGCTCGAGTTGGCCGACTGACACATACACTGCGGGGCGGCGGAAATGAAGAAAAAGTTTGGGCATGAAACAAAGGTTATGGCACGAGGAATGTATACGCCGCAATCAAGTGTGCGCCCCTGACTGTAGCGATGATTATGTGAAGAAACTCGGGGATAGCGCTAAACGGCTGGGTAAGTGAAATGCCGGTGTGAGTGTGCATGTATCGGCCCCATGGCCTCCCCGCGTGGGCTGACCGGACTGCTCCGTCACAAGGAGATTAACTTGTCTGTAGCTCATTGTTAATACTGACTAACTCTCAAGCATGTCCACGTTGAATCTCCTAAATATATGTAGAGATTTAAATACATATTCCTCCTTCCGCTGTGTGAAAATCAGGTATCCACATTTGATTTATTGACCTGGAGGAGAACATTTTCTGAAAATAAACTAAAGTTAAGTTCAAACATGTTACTTGATTTGTTGATTAGTTTGTGTGTGTTAGTTAGTTAGTACAGTTTTTTTCAGTTTTAATTGTGTATTTATTTGTAATAATTTGAGGAGAATAAAGTGGATTAAAATTGATATAAATCAAGAGATAATCATGTGCTTTGTGGGGTGTTGTTGACTTTTCAACACTTTCCTCTCAACTCACCACTGAAACAGGAAGTGATCAAACAAGTGAAAAAGCAAAACCTAAGCCCACCTGCAACACCTCTGCAGCACATGTTTCAGAGAAGCACTCAAAATGATAACATATTCTATTAAAAATACTAAAAACTAACTCATTTTACTTGTGATAAGTCTTCCTTTTTCATCCAATTACGTTATTCTGACCAAAAGCAAATTACCAATTATATTTAAAATATTTTAGCTTTCAGTTAATGTATTTTAAATGAATATTTTCAATGGACATAAGATATTTGTATATAGACTCAATGAATGTTTTTTAAAATATAAAATTAATATTTTAAAATAAGAGGACTTAATTCCTTTTCCATATGATCAATATTATATCCTAATTCACTAACATTGCTATTTGAAATGATCCTTAAATATGATATGCCTTCAGGTTCAGTATACAATAGACAGGTAAATAAATGTTGTTTCTTACAGTTTCTGGTTATGAATGGCACAAAGAGACAAAACATTTCCCAATCATGAAGGATTTGCTCTGGAGTCTGTAGTCAAAATGAAGTTAAAAATGCTTTTGTTTTTTGTGGTTGTTTTGGCTCTATATAGAGTGTATGCAGTTGACGTCACAGGTTTCCCCTGATCCACTTCCGGCGGTCCAGATCTCCGTAGGCCGCCATAGTAAACACACTGTCCAATTCAAAATTACGCGTCATAAAGTCACAAAATGCCCGAGAAATGTTGTGCCTATCAGTGTTCTCAGACAAGGGACAAAGATAAAAACATTCAGCTGTACAGGATTCCTGCTGAGTCTGATCCTGACCGCAGAAGTAGGTGGATTGCTGCGATTAGACGAGCCCATCATAAAACTGCTGACAAGCCCTGGGAACCAACCAAACACTCCAGGCTTTGTAGCAGACACTTCATATCAGGTGTGGTTTGATTTGATCTTTACAGTTTTACTAGTAGGTCAATCACTTTGAGTGGTTTCACATTTGTAAGCAAGAAGACTTAATTACTATTAATACAGTGTAACTATCAGATGTTGCAGTGTTTTTGTATGTTTTTGCACATAGCTATCACTTTATTGGTCTTTATTCACAAAGTTTTAACATATCATTACCTCCGCCAAGGAGATTATGTTTTCGCCTGCGTCTGTCTGTTTGTTTGTTTGTTAGTTAGCAAGATAACTCAAAAAGTTATGGACGGATCTTGATGAAATTTTCAGGAAATGTTCCTAATGGTAAATCCAACAGATGATTAAATTTTGGTGATGATCCAGAAGAAATCCTGGATTCTGGATCACTTTGAAAATTTCGTTAGCATTGCGTTAAATGGGGCTTGGCGGAGGTCTGCGCTCTCTGAGTGCTTTTCTAGTGTATGTTTGTATTATTATATATTTATTTATTATTCATTTAATGGTTAATAATTAGCCATATGACAACTATAAATTTATACTCCCCGGTGAAGTGTGATGGGAAATTTATTAGATAGTTGTAAATATCTGGCCACTGAAGGTCTGGGACAGAATCTACCGCTGTTAGGGCTGTAAAAAGGACCTGGGGCTCACTGTAGGGGTCCGATATGTTAAGATTAGCAAGATTGTCCTCATCTTTTCTTCTGATTACTATCTAGGTGATTAGTGAAGTCAGTATGAGTAAAAGACGGCTTTTTGTTGTCACTAGAGCACTGGCGGTCAGTCATGATTAGACCGTCAATATGGCGGATTGACAACTTCCTGTCACGTGACTGCATACACTCTATAGAGGGCAACAGCAACAGGAAGCATCCAGCAACCGTATTTACAATATTAAAATATCCAAACTTTACAATAAACCTCAAAATAAATGAGTAAAACAAAATACACTGTAATAAAATAACTTACCCAGAGCCAAACACAAAGAGCATTGTAGTTTCTGTCTGATGTTTGAATCCATTTTGTGTGTTTTGAAAGTTACATTCTTCTGTCTGAAACTGAAAACTGAGCTGGAGGTGTGAAAGTACTCCACTAGCGCCATCTAAAGGCTACTACTTTCCATTGCAAACTGCACTAATAAAATTTCCGTTTAGGTTTTTCTTCCCCATCAGACCTCCACTTCTCACTCACTCTCTCCATCGCGCCGCTTCACGTCCTGCTTATCAAACAGGCAAGTAGATCTTATCCTTTTACATTTTGAACTATTTAGAGACAGAAAACACAGCTAGAAAAACACAATTATATTAACTTTGAGCAGTGTAACTTTTCCGGAGGAGTGTCTGCCATCATCTTGTCTCAGTTGAGAAGTTATTGCTAGATGTTCCACAGTATGGCATTATTACCCATGTCCAAATGTAGACAACAAGGTGACACCATTAAGCCAAGTTATAGGTCAGTTCTGTGGAGAGGTGACTTCGCTCACAGTAAACAATAATATCTTTGTAAAGATAAGCATTTGGCAAAACCACCGTCTGAAGTTAAATATAGCACCTCTAATGAAGTAGAAGTAATAAGATTGGTAGGATTTTTAAAAGTTATCTAAAGTTATCTTAAGTTAAGCATGTTTAAAAGTTACACAAAATGAATAAACTGAATGTCTTTAGAACAAGAATAGGAGGCGCAGGTGTTGGTGGACTTAGCACATGGTTTAGGTTACTTCCTTTTTGAAACATAGCTGCCACATGTTGAATAGTTGTTCTCAGTGTAGTGTGTATTCACTCTCCCTTCCAGGTACCATATCTGTACCATATATTCACTGTCCCTTTACTGAATATGTCCAAAACCATCTCAGTTTGGAAACTTTATTAAGTCTATTAAATAACATTGCATTTTGTCTTTTAATAGCTTGATGATGGCTACCCTGGCTGTGACCCTATTCATTTTACTCCAAGCTACTTCTACACTGGCCACCAATGAGATTACATCACCTTCACCATCTAATATCACAAATTCAACCCTGGATACACTTCAAGAATCTACCAGCAACACAAAAGATGTTACAGCTTCTAAATCACCTAGTCAAGACATCACCAATAATTCACTATTGGAAAATGAGGCTTCAACAACTTACAAATCAGTTGATGACGTTACCTTGACGACAGTTTCGCCGACACATGAGGATATTTCAGCTACAAGCAGCACAAGTGGGGCTATGCATAACGTTACAAACAATATTTTCACGACGTATGACACAACTTCAAACAACAAAATCAAACAACAAACAACGGCTATTGTAGCGCTGATACCAGTCAGTGTAACCAAAACTCGGCCAACACTGACAGAAGATAACAAGACTTTAACTTCAAACTATAGTGAAGAGAACCCCCAATCAAATAAAACAAATACCACACAAAAGGTGGAAATGAGAAAACCACCCTGGATTTTACCAACTCTTTTGAGCATTGTGGCGTTGTGTTTGGTCGCATTGTTCATTCATGCAAAATGGGAAGACAAGGTGAAAAACCAACCAGGGCGTAGTGTTAAAGATAGACTTTCAAATGGGATTTGTAGTTTTAGAGACTCTTTATGGGCTCAGATTTATTCTTCTGGTTCAGAAAGACAACAACTTGATGAAGAATTGGGTGGAGCAACAGATGCAGGGGAGATTGGGGCAGAAGGTAATGGGGAAAATGGAATAGAAAGTGATTTTGGTGGAGGAAAGGAGGGAGCGATTTGTAATGATACAGATAAACTAGAGGGAGGTTGTAATGTAACCTTTGAGGAGACCAAATTGTAAAGCATTTTTCATAATACATGTTTAATATTATTACATTAACAGATGTAATTTATATACACATTTCCAGTTCTTTTTCTGTGTATTTTGTTATTTTCTCATGCCTATATATAAATATATATGTGTGTGTGTGTATGTATATATACTTATTTCACCTAATTACCTAATTCTCATAATTATATTTAAGATTTTGCAAAGAATCTCACCTTGCTTTTGGACATGGGTAGCAGATATGGCATAGAGTTAATAGAAACAAATCAGTAAACAAGGACCAAAGCTTGTCTAATCTCATCATTATTTTTGATGAATAAAAACAGATGACACAATCTTTATTTAGTTAAACGATTTTTGGTATAGAAGACATGGATTACAGAAATTCCCTTTTAGAATGTAATGTATTTTTCTCTTTTTTCTCAACCTTTTCTTCACAAACTGCCACTTGACTGATGTTGTTTTCGGCGAATATAATTCTGAGTCTCTCCTCCCTTTATTCTCCGCACTAAGTCACTCCCCTGTCAGAGCGCCATCACAACACAATCTGTGTGCATCCTGCTAATGAACTGCACATCGCATCAGGTTTGTGAAGTTGTTGTGTGGAGTTTTGTATCATAAGGAGGGTTTTTGATGAGGGAACACCGTTATAACATGGAAGAAAGCTTAAATTTTTTTTTAGTTAGCGTAATACCTCCTCTTTGACTTTAAAAGAGTGTCCTTTCACACCGCCCAGGTTGAAACAGCAGCACATATACCAGGCTCTATGTGGCTAGCCTTAGTGTTGTGGGTTCAATTCCCAGATTCAACAACATTTCACACGATGTTGCCCTGTTCAATTAACCATCCTAAAAACTATAAAAATTTAATTTATCAAAAGACAAAAATATAAAAGAGTTCTTGGATACACTGTAAACCCGAATAATTAAGCAGTAATTAAATATTTAAGGTAAATGGTTGCCTAACTTTTTTAAAGTTTATAGTCTTATTGTTTTTAATTAATGTAAATAAAAAAATGAGTAAGTATCACACAAAATCTTGAATTACATTTAGTATTTAATTCAAAATAATAATTTTACATTCCTTAAAATATTTTATTAAGGGTATTTTTTTATTAATTGATACTAAATATTTTAGGTGATACTTGCACATATTTTTAATTTACAGTAATTAAAAAAGCAGGATCACAAAACTTAAAAAAAAAATTAGGCAACTATTTACCTAAATTTTTAAAATTTTAATTAAATTTAAAAAAATGTTCAAACAAATATGCATTTTATGCTTAATAAAAAGTGAAAAACATTTTAAATTTCATAAACTGTAAAGGGGCACAAACACTTTTCCCCCACATTTTCAAACAGTTTAAAAAAAATGAACTGTTATTGTTTACTGAGTGACTATTTGCCTTCAGAGTTAGCTGCGTTTGGGGGCATCATGGTCCTGGAAAAAAAACAGAATAACAGAAGAAATGTCAATGTATACTTCCAAAAGTACCATAAGGCACTGCACATGGCAGGATCATTAACGTTTCACACTTAAGAAATTAAAGAAATGTACCAAATTTTTTATCATGTATTTGAGAAAAAATTGTTTTGAAAATTGAAAAAATTTGTTGCGTACTGTTTCCATTTGACAAGAAAGCAATTTATTGTCCAGTAAAGTGCGCATTAGCGTGCTAGTTGTTGTTACTGTCACAGCAAAACTCATCTTTTGTTGTGAAAAGTGCTCATAAATTCAAGTGAGGAATAACTCTGGACCACTGTTCAAAATGAACTACTTTGATTTTTCACGTTTTTAAGACAGTTAAAATCTGGTACACTGATTGAAACAATATCGATGTATTGAAGATAAAAGATGCACTATGTAACTTTTTAGGCAAGGATCCACCACTTGCGTGTCTCCATGGAGATTTTATTGTCTTGACTGAAATGTTCCACACTGTGGTATTAATCTTATCTAACTAGCTTTAATTTCATGATTTTTTTGTTTTGTTTTTGCGCAAAATTACCTTAAAATCATGATTCTTACTGTGACTATGGTTGCCTCTATACAGATTGGACTTGGATTTGGGCTGGCGGCATAACCTGCTTCTATCCATGAATATATGCTTATTTAATGCCATACTGTGGAACATAGTACAGACAAAACAATAACATCCACCATGTTCCATAAGCTGCACAGTGCACCTTTAAGTTTTGTGCATTTTTACCTGAGCAGTCTGTGGTAGGGTGTCAAGGTTGATATAATCCCCTGAAATATAATAAAATGTACACATTAGGAAAGTTGTTCTCACAGAGTGAGCGATACTTTGTTGTTAACAAGGGAAATTCAAGTTTTGTTGCAGCAAACTTTGCTCATACTACAGCTACAAACTGAAATGTCTCACTTGTGAATGTGAAAAGCCTGTCCCCTGTCTGTAAATGTCCAAAAATGAGAATAGAATAGCATAGATACTTTATGTGCAGTGTCTTGACTTACGTTTGGGACTTGGTGTGTGGCGTAAAAATCTCCTTCTGTAGTAGACTACACAGAAGACACAGACTCCCAATATCAATAAGACTCCGACTCCGACTACGACTACGACTACGACTCTAACTCCAACTCCATTATCCCGTGACAAATCTAAAAAGAAAGAACATAATCTTATAAACATATAAAACACTGCCTAACATAAAAAGTTAAACTCTCTGTTTTCTAGTTAATAATTTGGTGGAATAGCATCTGTGGTAAAACAGTATAGAGGAAAAGTTGAAAAAGAATGTTGAAAAACACAGGATGTATCACAGAGTTCATCAGTACAAAAATTCCATCCAAAATGCACAACATTGCTGCTCTGTGATTGGTCTGCCAACCAGTAGCAAGTGGCAAGATGGATTCTCATGAGTTTGTGAACTCACAAATATGGCAAGAATCCATCTTGTTGCATGAGGTTAAATTCATGTGTGGAAAAATATGTAAATATTTTTGTAAATAAATAAATAAATAAATGTAAATATTAATAAATGGTCCTTGTGTCAAAAGGCATATCATGTGACATTTACCTATTATTACTTATGTGCACTGTGTAACTTTTTACCCTTGTTCTTTTTCTGTGGATACGAGTATGTTGTGTTAAAGATGACTGCCTGACTGGAGACGGGGTTTTCAGCCTGACAGGTGTAGATGACCTCCTCTTGGGTCTGGGGGACGTTCAGAGGCAGGACCAGCCTGGAGGACAGGTCTGAGGCATTGGTTTGGTTCAACACCTTGTCTCCTATGAACCACTTCAGAACCACTTTCTCTGAATTCTGCACGGAGCAGTTCACTCTGCAGCTCCAGGGCTTCTTGGACTCAAGGCTGTTCTGCTCAAACGAGAGGTGAGGGGCTGACACACGACCTGCAACAGGACTTGTTACTATATCACAGCATCACTGTATTTTAGTGTTCCAAATATTGTGCCAAGGTTATTGCTTCAAACACATGTCAATTTTTATGAACACTGAAAAAAAAAATAAAAAATTGTTAGCACACCAAATAGGTCATACTACTGTCATGTCAGATTTCTTAAATTCAGACCAAACAGATAATCCAATAGAGACTAATTTGGCTTTCACACGTCTTAACAAGGCAATGTTTTCTTTCAGATGTAATCTTCTTTATCCAATTTCATTGTTTTTTGTCACATGTTATGAGTTGAATCTGAAAGTTGTTAACTCCCCCAAAACTCATTTCAGTTTGCACCTGATGATTTTACTCATTTGGGAATTCAGATGACTCAGAAATCTGAAGAGCCTTTTGGTGCCAACTTTTCTTATTGGAGCATTTTAAAGAAGATGTTGACTGATGGGCAATGCTTGGCCTTTCCTTGGCTGCCTAAATAACCTAAATTAATAGCCAAATTTTTTTATTTTTTTTTTGGAATCAATTTCAATATTTGTAAAAAAAAAAAAAATTGTAATGTGTCACAACACTGACACGGTTTGAACAAAGCTTCAGGTACTCACTGAAAACTTGCACCTCATATTTCATCCAGCTATGTAGATCTTTATTGTACGTAACACAGACACAGTAGAATCCAGACTGGTGTTTGAGGATGTTAATGATGGTGAGGGTTCCAGTCTGATTGTCCAGCAGCAAATGGTCCTGTAGCTCTTGGTAATAGATGGTGATGTTGTTCTCCCATGTCACCAACTGTTTTCCACAGAAGTCATTTTCAGTCCAGATGATTTTATATTCAGGATCAAGATGCACCATTGTGCTTTGCAGCGTCACATTAGTGCCCTCCAGAGCTTGGATGAGGACATTGTTTCCTGGAAGAGCAAATACAAAACACACATTTGACCCATAGTTCATTGCTGTTGTGGCAATTTGTCAGGAGCAGCTTCCCAAATTATTCAATTGTTTTAGTGATAAGAGACCTGGCAATCTGTAACTCTCAACACATAGGCAAGTAAGGCCCACAAAATGCAAAAATATCTATTCTGTTTCACTTATCAGGGAGCTTCTGAGGAATTCTCAGGCCACAGAGAGACAGTCCCCCGGCGTGTCCTGGGTCTTTTCCAGGGTTTTCCTGTGGGATATGCCCAGAACACCTCTCCAAGAAGCAGCCAACTACAAATGATATTTTATGGTCTGCTCATATTTGAGTTTACTGCTTTTATTGTTTTGAACCAGACTGATGTTTTGATCAAGGTAAATGGTTGCATTTTTATATACAGTGTGCATTCATGAAAACTGGCGTAAAGCTTTATGTACCTATGACCATCAGATTGAACTGCATCTCCAATGGCTCGTTCTGCGTCAGGATCTGGATCAGAAATACTCCAGAGTCTTCTATGGTCAGATTCTGGACTGTCAGTTTGCCAGTGCTAATGTCTATATGAAGCCTTGTGCCAAAGCGAGTCCCATTTACCACCTTCTGGACGTTATCAGTGACTAGAACGATCACTTTGGTCGGTTCCCTTTGTCCATAAGACCAGATGAAAGTCTCTAGTGTGTAGGGCTTGTTAACATGTAAAACCACTGTTTCTCCTTCTCTTTTAGTCACATGTTCAGAAGACAGCACACAGACTGAAAGACAGACACAGGAAGTAAAAGTAAAAAAGTGTATTACTGTATAGTATAGATTAATATATTTTCCAATCATGCTTTCAAGTACTTTAAAATGCAGAGGGACATAAAAGTTTGTAATGCACTGAATTTACCACAAAGTCCTGTGTCAGTGCAATCCCTCACTCATTCATGAATTTACCAAACCAAACCAACAAGGACAAAACAACTGGGATGTGCATAAGCTGCTCCCCTGCTTTCTGGATTAGAACTACATTTCCTTTGGTCCCAATAATGAAAAAGGCTAAGGGCTAAACAAAAATATAGCAGCCAAAAATATTCATTAATAGAATAATTACTCAAGTAGAAGTAAGAGGTATTGTGAATTAAAATAATAGATAAAATTAGCAACAATAATACTGTCCAAATCTAATGAATTACTATATCAATTATATACTGAGCATTTATATTACCTGTGAGGATTATGAAGACCACCAGTATGTTTACAGCATAACAGATCAGCCCCATTTTTCAGAAATGCTAGGAAATGACAAATATGAAAGAATTACTGAATACTCACTGTAATTCAATCAATCAATCAAACTTTATTTATAAAGCGCTTTTCATACAAAAAATGGAACACAAAGTGATTGACAGTGATTTAAAACAACCCCCACATTTCCTTCCACCCACCCAACCAGCCCCACAGCTGCCCGACCCCACACAACCAAACAACTCAAACAGTAACACACACACACACACACACACCAGGCAATAAGAGATGTGTTGCACAGCATGCACAGGCAAACTGCCTGACAAAGTCAAGATGTTTCTGAACCCTGAGTACAAGCAACTGTCTGGACTCTATGTGAAGCTGAGGCGGTGTGTAAAATATTAGCCTACCTATTAAAAAAAAACTCACTGACTGATTATTAATTTCTGTTGTCTTACAGAAGTTGAAATACTCACAAAGCACCAAGTTTACAATTCATGCTATAATAATAGCATGTTTAATAACATTTTTAAGTAACATAAAAAATAAGACACTTACATTGAGTTGCTGTTGTGTGTAAGGCTTCAACAAGGAAGTGAAGGTCAGATATAAATGTGGGGGTGGGACTAGAACAAGAGATGAAAGAATTACTGCATAGTGAATACTCACTGTAAGTATTATTATTATAAGCCTAAGTAAGTAAGTCAAAATGACACTGAATCATATGAGCTCAGGCAATAAGCAGTGTCTTTATTCTTTATTTTGGATAGAACTCTTGAGATGTGTTGCTGTAAAAACTAATTTAATTGAACGAAAAAAAAAAAAAGAAAACGAAAGACACAGAAGCACAGCTTGCCCAACTCCAAAACACTAGGCAACCACCACATCAATGCACATGATCATGAAAATGCAGAAGCACCGACATGTAACTGGAACAGCACATTGTCCAAAAGTTTGTTCAATTTTTCACATTATCAATACAGAAAAACACAATTCACATTTCTCCACTGGTCTAAACTCAAATTAAACAAAATGAGCTACAAGATTAATTTTACTGAACTCTAATGTGAATTGGTTAAGACAAGTATGTAATGAGGATGTAATGAGGAAGAAAATGAAATATTCTTTACAAACAAGAAGATAAATTCAGCAGGACATGGTCGCCTTTCATTAGTCTCTTTAAGAGGTAAATGAAGCAAAGTTTTAAGTTAAGCAAATATTTAAATAAAATAAAATAAAAAATAAATAATATTGTGCATGTTTTGCTTTCAGTCACAATAACAGCATGTGAAACATAACTGGACTTTGGACCAATTTTAATAATAGAGAACAAGCAAACAAGATTCAAATAGGGGTGATTGAAATAATTGATATTCTAGTTCTTAGATACTTTTCTATAAGGAAGATATTACAAGTTATTTTTTGGTCTTTGTTATTATAGTGTATTGTGTGAGGTACTGCCCAAGTAATTTGAAAAATGTCAGCACTTTTTATATGTATGTCTAGTGTGTCAACATCATTTAATTTGTACTGTAAACTTGTACATAATGAGTTTTATGATTTGTATGGACTGTAACAATGTATTGGGAATTTTACTGTTAATGTTAATGAGATAAAATAAAGTTAGTCTTATAATGTAATTGTAATGAAACGTGTATTTTTAGTGTTCACCTGCCTAGGGACAGCCGATGGAAAGTAGCAGTAGCTAAATCTGGTTCAAATAATCTTTTCTTTTGTAAGATTAATACTTTTGTACATGGTCCCTGACAAATAAAGAATAAACTAATTTCCCTTATAGATCAGTGAAGTTTCTATCCACACATTTTCACTTCATCACTGGCAAGTTTAAATGCACAATCAGTTAAATGCACTCAGCTGCACTATGTAAATTTTTGTGGTGGGGGTTTTCCACATGCTTGTCTTTGCAGAAATATTGCATTACCTTGAATGTTCTACAGTTCTTCAGATCCTGCATTTATCCCATTACACGTGTTGTTATTGCTCAAAAATACCTTGAAAAACATGCATCTTTACTGTGAGTGTGGTTGTCACTCCACAGACCTGTAACTTGGCAGCACCAGCTTGTCTGTTTAATGCTGTACTGTGGAGCATTCCAAAGAACTCAATAACATCTGAATGAAGACAAGCAGGTGATGTACTCGCCACCAGAAAAGTTACATAGTGCACCTTTAAATGAATAAAACAACAGAGACACACACTTTTACAGTCCTCCCAAACTTTATTGAGGTGAAAATATTCTTATGGACAAACAGATAAAACTCAATGTTACTGTAAAGGACTATATTTATAAGTGTAGCATTAAGTTCAATCTGAGCAGGACACACAAACGTTATCCTCCAACTAACAGTGCTCAAATTACCCATATACAATAAATATCTCATTTAACATGGTAAAACCCATCGCTTTAAAGTAATAGTTTCACAACTGTGGCAGATACCAGAGGAAATATACAAGCAGTGGTTCTCGATAGTGGTGTGGGGGCCTCTGTTGGCAGTCAGGAGAATAGCAGTTCAGATTGAATTTATATGAAGCTGATTTTAATGCAGTTTATGACCAGTGGTTGCTCTGGTTTAGTCCTGGTTTAGTCCTGGTTTAGTCCTGGTTTAGTCCTGGTTTAGTCCCGGTTTTTATCCTGGTTTTGGTGGGGATGGTTTGCTATAGATTTCAGTAATTTACACCAAATTTAAAGTTAAGGGAGACTCAGTCGGCTACTTCCAACTTATACCTGGTTTAATCAGGGTTACCATCTGACCCTGTTTTATACCTGTTTTGACCCTAGTTTTCTCAGATTTTTACAGATAAACACTACACCAAGTTCACCCACGCAACATGAAGACTTTTAAGAACCACTGCTGTATCTGAATCTAAAGCTCTTTGTTCAGCTGCATATGCTCGTAGATTGTTTAGTCTGGACTTTTTGCAAAGAGGTCTCACTGGTATCGCTGAAGCCGGGTTTATCGGTACAGGTAATCGGCCTGGATGTTGGCGGCGATCTCTGCCTCCCACTTGTCTCCATTGTTGAGGAGTTTCTCTTTGTTGTACAGCAGCTCTTCATGTGTTTCGGTCGAGAATTCAAAGTTAGGACCCTAAAGTTATAAGAAAGAATTTGACATTTAGCTAGTACGTTACTCAATATTATGTCACATTTTAAATCTTTAAAACTTAAAATAATAGATCAGGTTTGATGAGGAAATCACAGTATATGGTTACAAACTAAAATGCCGACTTAGCAAAACAAATAAAGCAAAAACTAAGTAATGTTATGGTGCATTTGAATCAAACACAAAAAATCTTTTTTTAATATACATTTATGTATTTTTTCCATTTGTAGTTTTCTGAGGAGTTCCATGAAGCGTTCCTCTTCACACTTTGTTTTAAATTATTTTAACAGTTTTATACATTTTGAAGAAAAAGCTACTTCATAAAGCAACTGTATATAAAGCAAAAGTATTCTTCATAATCAGTTTGTCCAAATACCGTGCATGCATGCGAGAGTTACCTCTACAATGGCGTCAACAGGACAGGCTTCTTGGCAGAATCCACAGTAAATACATTTGGTCATGTCAATGTCGTAACGAGTGGTTCTCCTGCTGCCGTCTGCTCGGGTCTCAGCCTCAATAGTGATGGCCTGAAAATAAACAGAACAAAAGCATAAGTCTTTACCAACTCAATAAAATACTACAGGACTACTGGATGTTATGATGTGAATTATGACTATGGTTAAAAATTTACAAAAAGCAAAAAAAAGATGATTTTTTTTATTTACAGAAGATATTGTTTTCAATACCTGGGCAGGACAAATGGCTTCACACAGTTTGCAAGCGATGCAGCGTTCTTCTCCCGAGGGATACCTAAAATTATACATTGCATAAATTTTAATTCTGCGCGTTTAAGGTTTGTACATGTACTTTTTTAGACTTTTAAAAAGGTGTGCATATTATAGTAAACAAATCCCTAAATTATATATTTTATAGTAGTCTATTACAGGTACAAAGTCCACAAGCTTTCCCACACAAAATCTTTTAAAAAGTTGCTCAATTTAACCTATTAAAGTAAACAAACACAGGCACCATCTAGTGACCAAACAATATATTGCAACCTGCCATTATCTGTGAAGTACTTATAAAGCAGGCGCCACCTTTTACTATGAGCAACAAACTACAACTACTACAACAGCAACAAAGCACATATGAAATAAAATGTCGTTCATTGTAAATGCATAAACAGAACAACAGACTAAGCATGACAATATTTCAGCCTAATGAACAAACAAGTAAAAATCAAAATTTACACAATTGGCAGTGAGCTAAAGAGTTTTGTCAACCCCTTATTGTATAGTTCACCTTTTTAGAATGTTTTTTTTAAAAAATTTTTTAATCCATGAGCGATTAGGCAAAATCAACTTCAGAGTTTTTAACCATGTTATAGTTGCTTCACCTTCTCATTCATCCTCTCAAAGTTCTTTTTGTTGTGATTTGTGCATCTTTGAGCAATCTTTAACTCTTTATATTGCCAATCAATCCCTGCCACTGGCACATGCCCATGGCTCTGTATTTACTTTGTTAAGCGTTCTAAATAAATGTTTTTGTTGGCTGTGGCTTTCACCTCCTCAGAGCGTGCTCTCCTCTGAACCTCGGCGATAGGGGCCCCTTCTCAAACGGATAGTTGATAGTTGCTGGTTCCCTGAACAAGTAGCTCATGGTCATCCCCAGACCTGAAATTCAACACAGACAACAAAAACATTCAGGCTCGAAAGAAACTACGTAGAAATAACTGATTTGTTATAAAGAAATTAGACTTTTAAATCACTTTTCTAAACAACTTTAAGTTGCTCAGAAACTTTATTACAACATTGTTTATTCATACTCCATGACTATTGTGTGCCATTTTGTGCATTCTGTCTCTACCAAAACAATAACAACTTGTTTTGTTCTTAACAAATGAGCTACTGTTGCCCCATTATGTTATTTTGACTCTTCTGCACAAACATTTAGGCTGGGGTCATCTTAATAGAAGGTGGTAGATGGACAGTAATAGTTGAGGTTTTGGAGATATACAAAACTGGAATATTCAATATATTGTTTATATTTAATATTACTAAAACAAGAGTATAAATTTTTGTAGTTAATTTTATGGCCCATTCATTTCATCACACTCCAGATGCATAAAAGTGTAGTTTCGTGTATTTGTTTAATTGCGGACAATGCACACAAAACAGTGATCTACACAAAAAAGGTAGCATTATAAAACTACTGTCTGCATATCATTATAGATAATGTATGCTTCTATATCATGGTGTAGGCTGAGCATATGTTTTTTCTGTTAAATAGACAAGTTAGGAGAAAAACAGGAGCTCATAAAGTGAATTATTTTCTCACCTCTGAAAAGCTCTGTCCACAGCAGCGTCTGCGCAGCTCTGTCTGTGATGGACTTCATGTCTGTGGGCAGCTCTTGGGCGTTCACATACTCTGCACAGAAATAAAGGGGTCATCATGTTTGGGGTTCAGGGTTCACATTATAGACTGTACTCTAGTAGAGAATACTTACTGAAGCCCTCTCTTTGTGCAGACACACTGAACGTCCTCACCAAACTCCTACTTGCTGCAAATGTGCCTGCACCAAAGAGAAATATAAAAGAAATTATTCTTGATGTCAACATGAACCATTTATTAGTAGAATAAGTGTAATTAGTAAGAATCAGTGTAATTATTAGTCTGGGAGGATAGATATAATTGATATGTCAAAAGTAGATGTTACAATTTCCTGTCAATACTTAACTGCTGCTCCTTTTCCTACAACACTACCCTAATAATGAAGTATTATTTTAGGAGTTATAAACATTTCCATATATGCTGCATTGAAACAGTTACCTCTCACAGTATATTTATAATACAATTCAAGGTTTAATAAACTTAAAGGTCAGTCGTTTAAACAATGACAAATGTTTAATTGAGCATGACAATACCTGGTCTTGAAGCACAGTAAATCAAACGCAACGTCGAAGCCATCCCGTGCTGAAAATAAGGAAAATATATGAATAGTACTATAACTAAAACAAATCTAACTATGGCATCAAAGCGCATACGCTTTCTATATCATTATAACACTATAAACATCATTCGTTACATCAGTGCTACTAATTCTTAAACTGTAAATCTAGCACATTCACATTAAAACCGTTTAAATGTGGTGAAAACATTTACAATACGACTAATTTACAAAGAATACTGATATTTTATTGACACCGTAACTAGAAGTGCACCCATGTTTCTAATGTCAAATATTTATTGGCTAACCTGATCGCATAAAAAGAGATTACCCAAAGCGCATTAGATAAACAGCAATCTATAGCTGGATCAAAACAAACAAATGCATGCGTCTGTGTGTCTTACATTGATCACAGCGCGATCCACGGAGGAGTCCGAATATTTGAACTTCTACAGGGCTAATGTGTGGCTAGGCTAACACCGGGTGAGCATACCGTCAAGGACTTTTTTTACGAAAAGGTCGCTTGAGGTGAATGCATGACAAATTTACCTTTTTAGCGGCATCGATTACATTATATAGGCGTACCACTGCATACCTAATTAAAAAGTGTGCGTTGGATACTCTATGTGTTGAATTTAAATAAAACTTACCAAAAATATCACTATTTGGCCTTCTTAACCAGAACAGCGGACTCTGCGTGCACAGGAAGTGGAAGCGTGATGACGTCGTTGACGCGTGTGGATATAATTTTTGTGGTACAGATTTCGCACATCGTTAAATGATGTTATCTCCAATAAAATATTTTAACCACAGCAGAACACTATATACTCAACAGATTTTGCACTTGTAACAGCAACAACAGACTGAAAACACAACCACATCCGCTCAGTTACGTGGACGACCAAAACTAATTTATAATCTTATAGAAGACGCTGCACATTTGAGTTAAATGACGTGTGGAAATTTAATGAAAGTGAGTGTGACGATATCATAATTAATCCTCCATGCAGAACATAAACACACAGACTGCATCACCACAGAGAGTGCTGAGGAGAAGTTAAGATATACATTTTATAAGTTAGTACGGTCAGCCAATTACGTATTTTTTCTATTTAATGTAGTTGTTAATGGTCTTTGTGTCTAACCAGTGAATGTGAACGGGTCTTCTGATGCCGTGGAGTTCCTGTGGTCCGATGCGGAGAAGTGGCTGCTGGTGTCGGTTCTGAGTCTGGAGATGGTGATGGGAGTTTCAGGGAACTGTCTTGTCCTCTTGGTCAAAGCTAAGGTCAGTAATAAGTAGGCTATATTTAACTTTTCTTTGGATATAGGCCTATTAAGTAGATATTTTTCATTTTCAATTTTCCATTTTATTTCCAGTGCAGAGGGGGCTTCAGAAATCGCTGCTGGGTTCCCCTCCTGAATCTCACATTCTCAGATCTAGGTAAGATAATGTTATTCAGTTTTAAAGGGGCACTATGTAACTTCACTGGTGCAGGGTTCCTGTCTCTGTGGAGATGTTATTGCGTTGCTAAGAATTTTAATTTTTATTTCTATGGAGACAATCCACCAGACCAAGAGTGCAGAGTAATGCATGTGTTTTTTAATCTATATTGAGTCAGTACACGTTTGAAATGTATTGCCAGTCTGTGGAACATTCCAGGCAAAACAATATCATCTGCTGTTGTGAAGCTTCAACCAATCTGATATTTTGTTTCTTTGCCAACATTTAATTACAAATTACTGGCAATGCAGTTTGAGTACCTACTTTATAGATTATTATAATATTATTTAGTGTACCATTCAACAGGCCATTAGAGGTAAGTCATAAATCATTAGAGGTTTTTGGACAACAGTGGTGCAGTGGATTTTGTATTTGCTCATCAAGGGGGTATTCAGACACTGCACCCAGAAACAGTGCAGTTTCATAAAGAATAATGAGTATTTATTTTCCAGGCTGTTCTGCGCTGATAATCTCTGGGTCTCTCTTGGCCATGCTCACAGGAGGTCAAAGTTCATCATGGTGCGAAGCTGTCACTTTGCTCAAGTTTGCTTTCATAACTTCCTCAATTGGCAACATCAGTGAGTTATTTATCTATCTGTCTGTCTGTCTGTCTGTCCGTCCACTTATCTAATGTGATGTAATCTAGTGATACTGATGTGTTTACTCAAAGCCTTCCTCATAGAAGTGGGGTTATTAAAGATGCAATAGCAGTAGCAAGCCACAAGGAGCCGTAAGAGAGTTTGAAACTGAAATTCACTACATTCACGTTGAACCTAGACCCATAATCTACTCATTAAGAGGCACATCGCATGGCTTTGTCATTATATGTGTTAATTACATGATATACGTTACAGTCTGTTGGCATATGGTGTCGCTTGGTAATAAAGCCTTTGTAAAGAAATGATTCAAACAGACTAAACCATGATTAGAAGATGAACTCGTGTCTAAAACAGGGATAAATGAGGTATAAATGCACTTTAAAGGTGCATCATGTAACTTTTCTGGTGGAGGGCCTCCCATCTACTTATCTCCATGGAGCTGTTATTGCTTTTGCATAGAATGTTTAGTACGGCATTATGACTTCTTCATGCAGACAAGCAGGTGGCATACCTACCACTAGAAAAGTTACGTAGTGTACCTTGTTGTTTAAAGTTGTTTATCTGTAAAATAAATTCTGCAGCACACTTGAATAATATGCAGTTACAATACACATTTCTTCAGTGTTTTTGGGGCTTTTTATCTGTTCTCTGCATTGTCTCCTGTCTGCAGGTGTCCTTTCTGTGCAGCGCCTGATCACGTCTTCAGGAAAAGTGTTTCTTGTATTCATTGCATGTTTGAGCTCATGGGTAACTGGAGCTGTGTTTGGGGCTGTGCCAGTCATCTTCTCCTGGATCAAGTATGGACAAAAATCTGAAAAACATATCAAAATATGGCATATAAAAAATCTTTAAGTATTTAACTGACTTAATATTTATGATAACTTTTAGAATGATAATACTGCATCAGTCTTTCTATTTTACATTCATACCTTTACAGGTATGGGTGACATGTCTTACCCAAAGATGCACTGAAAGTATGCCATAACATGGAATTAAACCACCAACACTGGCCTGAATAAATTTTACAAACTATTTATATCTCAAAGTGCTACGCTGTAGTCATCATTCACTCACGCCACACCTGGTGATGGTAAGATACTGTTATAGCCACAGCTGCCATGGGACAGACTGACATAAATAAGGCTGCCAATCTGCACCATCAGTCTCATGCACACCCCACATTCATACCAGGCAAGGTGGGTGAAGTGTCTTGACAAAGGATTCAGCAACAGAACTCAGTCCAAGTGGAAATCGAACCTCCGACCTTCGGGTTGGTGGATGAGTGCTCTAAAAACTGTCACTTAAGAAAATCTGACTTGTCTGTAGATATGACCCTGCAGAGATGCTGTGTGCTGTGTTCTGGGAGAGCAGTTATTCTGATATGTTGGTCTACATCCTCTGTGCCTTCTCCATCTGTGTCTTCTTCCCATTTGTCCTCATGGTCCTCTGCTCCATCACCAGTGCAGCCAAGTGCAACAGGTAAAAAAAAGATCTCTCTCTTTTATCATTTTAAATACCTTTACAGTTATCATACATTTACTCTAAATTAGGTAGTGGTGGCGATAAGATACTTTTGTAGACAGCTGGCCAAAAGTAGATTGACTGAGGGAAGGTGGGTTCATTGTACACTGTTATTATTAGTCTGTTTTATCTCATTCATAAAAGATTTTCCCCAATGGCCAGTGGGGTAAATATGATTCTGAATAAAATAGTTTTAGTTTTGACAGTTTTCTGTAGCAGCAGAACATTTTTAGGTGAGGGGGAGAAAAAAAATGACTATTTTATTGCCCAGCCCTAGTCTGAGCCATTGTCTCCCTTAATATGTGTGTGCTATAGATAGATATTTTTGTCAATATTGCTTGCTATTTAATCAATCAAATTTGTAACTTGCCTTTGCTATAGAGTGGAAGAAGCGGACCTGTCTGACATCACTCCCATGCTGGTGGCGGCCTACACTCTCTGCTACACACCATTTGTTTTGTCTGAGGTATTTTATTAAAGTTACTATAGTAGTAACTAGGCTGTGCATGTACCATGGTTTTAGCAATATTATGTTTTTGCAATATCATTTCACAGTATATAATTACATATTGTAGACGTTATTTCAAATTGTTAATTGTACGTTCCTGCTAATAATACTTTTTGTAGTCTTTTCCTCTACAACATCACTGAATGCCCTGCATTTGAGAGAAGACATTATTTCTACGATATATTGTAAAATATTAACAATATGATAAGAGTTGTATATTGTTCAAAGAATGCACTATGGTCCAAAGAAAGAAAGAAATTATCTGATGAAGCCTATTTTCTAACACAATAAATAAAAAGGTTTTGGACATTTGCGAAATTTTTGAAGTTGCTGTTCCCTGTATTTGTACCTCTAAGGCTATTTGTTCTTCTTAATAAGATTAGAACATTAACATTGCTCAACTTAACCCTCTGTATCTGTTTTCCAGGTAATTCTTCTGGGCAGGTTGGACCTTTCTCTGTCTCCTGCTTGGCTGCGCACAGTGTCCTCCATCATGTCATATCTGAACTGCAGTTTGAATCCTCTTATTTACTTCTGTCATCAGGACTTCAGAGAGGCAGGACTGGCTCTGCTCTGGACCAAAAAACACATACTCACTGAACCTGTGCTCACCGTAATACAGAAACTGGACCTGTAGAACTGAAAAAGTGTAGATATTTATTTGCTATTATTGCTATTGTCTTGGTAAGAAAATATGTCCTTTGCATTTGAACCATCCAGATCTAGGGTTGTTAATAGATCGAAACCCATAGCTTTACTTTTAGAATGGTCTTTATGTATCAGTACTAGTAGGACTATAAAACCATGTGGCAATATTGAACAAACCTCTTAATTTGTGTTGGAAATTAACATCAAAAATTGTTCTATAAAATCAAAGTTTGTATTGAACCTTTGCTCAGTATCGCGATAACAACACTACATACTACAAATATAGGACTTGCATAATTGTATAAAGAATAATGTTAAATCAGGTTAACTTCTGTCCAACAAAATTTCACTTTTAATTTTAAACAAATATTAACTGATGCTGTATTTGATGTGACGTACTTGTTTTTGCATACAAATAAACTGATGCATGTATAAAAATCTTCATATATGGAGCTATAATATTCTATCATTTATATAACAACTGTTCTTTTAGTCTTTTGCTTTGTGCGTAATTTGCGTCAGTGTCGTCAAAAAACAAAAACTATAATGAAATTGCAGTACATCGCAAACTTTGGACCAAAAATGTCCCGTCATCCGTTGGAAAATCCAAAACTGGGCGAGCCAATGATCCAGTAATTTTAGCACCACAAAACCGGCACAGGACAGCATTGCCAGGACCAAATAAGTAAATGTTTGGTGATTTCCAAGACGCATCTGGACTTGTGTTCCTTTATAGGCCGCAAGGAGGACATGGCACCCCAACGCTGCTTCAAATCCACATTCAAACTTGAGGGAAAGACCGTAGCTTAAAACAGAGCAAAGTTCAGCTACCAATGCGTACTTTTTTGTTGTTTGGTCTTGTATGAAGCTAATCCAAATGGGGACCCAAGCGAAAATAGGCAGAGTAAACCACTGGTCCAAAACTGCAGGAGAGCGCTGAAGTACCGCCAGGCGCCACCACTGTACAGGTGCGTAAAATATTGCCATTAACGCAAAAACTTCCCTCGTGTATCTATCAACTTTAGTTTCACTTTTATCGTTGTATTTCAGCAACCAAAAAAGTCCCATCAACACATAAGCAATGTTGATCAGAGAGTTGAAAGGCATGGCGATGAAAAACGGTAGGTAATCCACACTCTTTTCAGCGTAGTGATCATAGGTTAAATCTACTTTTACTTCGTCAAAAAGTGAGGTATTCGCCAATGTTATGCAAATTAAAAAAGGTACAATTACGTGAAATAAAGCTGATTTCATTGTTGTTGTTAAATATAGAAATTAAATGAAATAAATGAATAGTTTTTACACGTTGTTCCCGAGTCGAGAGGGTTCAAAGGTTGTTATTGTTCCGGGTTTTGAGTCACGTGATTTAATAAGGCGAGACGTGATTCGCTGCCAAGGAAATTACCAAATTAAAGTTATTAAAAAATGTTTGCTGACGAATTTGATTTGAATTAATTGGACTACACAGTGCTCGTGGACAACAACAAAAAATACAGCCTAGATCTTATCAATCAGTAGTTTAAATCAATCAAATAACTTTATTGATTTAAGCACATTGACTAGCCTTAGTGCAGCAGGACTTTTGTCCATCCCCAGTCATGCACACACCACATTCAGACAACGTGGATGAAGTGTTTTGCCCAAGGACACAAGTATAGGGTGTCCGAGTGGGGTTCAAACCGCAAGCACTCTAACCACTGAGCAACTATCGCTAAATCATGCCACATATGTTAACCCACAAATATGAAAAAATAAAAATAAAAAACAAAACATAATAATGATTCTCTATTCACCTTAAATGTTAATGTTCATGCAAGAATAATAAGCTTCTGAGTTAGAATTTTCCATTATCAGTATTCAAATCAGGTAAACGCCAAAGTCACCAGGACTGGTTGTGTCAGTTTTTGTTACGATTAAGGACGAACTTCCAGCAACAAGAAACAAGAGACAGGAATTAAGATTACAGTCTTAAAGGAGGAGTAACATCAGATAACACAGCACACACAAGAGAGCAGCTCATCAGGTAAGACACATTTTTATTATACTTGAAAGGACAAATATTGTGTAAAAATCTACTTTTAGAAACTTTAAATCATGTTATAATAGTGCATTGTTATTTATTTATTTGCGCTGTACTGTCCCACTTTTGAGCCTTGAGTGCTCAGATCTACCTATGTCCGCCCACTACTAAACTCACTAGTGAATTAACAAATAATACAAACACGTGCAGCATGTTACAGAGAAATTGTCACTACTGAGTGTGACTTAAGAAATGACTAAAAATACTGAATAACACTACATTTTGTACAATACATTTGAATATCTTATATTATGCTCTTAATCCAGTCTTTTCACATTTATTTAAAGGGGCACTATGTAATTTTTCTAGTGGAGGCAGGTAGCTGACCCTCCACCATAAAGTTACATAGTGCGCCTTTAACTAACAACTTGTGTTTTAGAGCCAGCCTGAAGATATGGAAAATTCCTCAACTGACCAGAAGCCTCGTGCAGTCTCAGAAAATCATGTCAACCAAAATCCCCCTCACATTCGAGAGAGAAGTTTGACCGACATTCAGACAATTATCAAAAAAGATGCTTCAACAAATACAACCCCAATATTTATAAGTGAATTACTACAAAGAGCTCTCCCACCAATACCACTCAGTACAAACAAAAATTATGGAATTTATGAAATTGTGAATGAACCAGACGTGGAGATCAGCAGTGAGCATATATACAAAGAAATCGGCTCTAAAAACAATTTTGTCTGTCAGTGGAATGCAAAGTCAGTAGCTGATGGGCAACCAAACCAGGAAGTGACTGGGGTGAGTTATATTGTAATTTATGGTAATTTCTGCCATTTCTGTCATTTCTTCATTCCAGGTGATACGGTAACAATTAAATATCTGTCAACTCATCAAATGCTATTTTTAGTGTGGGTTACTTTAGTTGTTTAATTTTTTTGGAGATGTTAGATAAGTTTGTTGTTGGACTTACTGGCAAAGGCATTATTTACACAGTATGCGCTCTGAAAAAAATACACTCAGAAAAGTCATATAATAAATATAATATATAACATAATAAAATGTTGATGAATTGATGAATAATTAGGATCGCTGCCATAGCAATGAACAATCTGTAAAACAAAATATATCTTTTCAATGGTAAAGGTCATCAAAATGTCACCATTTTAAACGGTGGTATTTTAAATCGATTATTACAAAATATAAATCTAAATTATTATCGCTTTGGATCAATGTAAAATAATCAAATGGAAATAGGTGACACATTATATTTAAATAGGGTCAACAATTGATTTTTTGGAGTTTAGACCCAGCATAAAAATAGCTAACAAGTCAATAATAATAATAATAATAATAATAATAATAATAATAATAATAAAATGTATTATTTCATTATGTTATATTATTATTAATTAAGCTATTAAAGTCTAACCTCTTTCCGTTCTTTAAAACTGTGCTACTGCAGGAGGAAAGAAACCAAGAAACCAATGAAGACTACAAGGAAAAGGAAGTGTCTCGGGATTATGATTTAAATGGATTGTCCAAAACTCACCAGACAAACTCGCATAAAAGAAACGAATCTTCTTGGAGGTAAATTGACATCGCGTTGCTTTTGTTGAAATTTTAAAATCATAAATATTAGATTTCTAATAAACTTATTTATTAGAAATTATTATTATTAATTATTATTATTTATGCTTTATGTAACTTGCTTATCTCAATGGAAATGATGTTTGCTTTGCTTGGAATGTTCCACATTATGGCATTAAACTTTTATCTTCATGGAGATGCCACCAGCCCAAGTTAGAGGTCAGATCTGTGGAGAGAGGGAAACTTGTTCTCAGAGTACATGACTTTTAAGGTATCCGTAGTATCAATTGCAGGCAATTACATAATGAAAGAACATTTCCGTGGAGACAAGGACAATACAGACACCCATCAGAAAAGTTATGCAGTGCGCCTTTAACCATGATACAATTTGGTTTCTTCATCAAAACAGAACTTTGTCTTCTTCGTAAGAGCTCTAAACGTGTATTCAGATATACCAAATTAAAAATGTCTTTGGCGCACAAAAATCATTCACTGTTAAGATAACCAACTTTAAGATACTGTTTCTGGCCTGATTTAAACAGCCCCATAAAGTCTTATGTGATTCCTGCTCAATGAATAGTTTTAGTATTGATTAGTCTCTAGGTATGTTTCTTCACAACCCTAATCATAAGTTACTCTTGGGTCAAATGCAGAGAACAGATTTTCTTATATGGACAATAAATTATACACAGCAAATGAGGATGACTGTTTTCCTAGTGTTCTTGTTGTGTCATGTTTTCTTAAAAAATAATTTAAATATTGTTTTTTCCTTAATCCCCTGTGACTTACTATAGCGTTATGTCTTTGCAGTTTAGGCTCCTTCTTCATCGGCCCTCCAATTGAACTTACGGCAGAGGTGCTCTCGGGTGAAGAATGGGCAAGATTTTTTGAAATTAATCCGGAATTACTTCCAGATCCGATCTCGACTTCCTCTATAGAGCCTAATCCGTCCACGCATGATGTAGTGAATGGCGAATCTACAAATAAGCAAACCAAATCAACAGGTAAATAATTTAAATAGTAAAGGTGCTTATGTTTGGAGCGGGTTTAAATAGTAGGGTATTGACTGGAATATTTATCTAGTAAATGTGTCTTACCTCTTTGTTTAGACGAAAACATGGAGATTAAGATCACTGAGGACATCAAGGTTTGTAACTACTTTTTTAAACAATATACATGGGTTTCAGAGTGATAAAAAAATAGTAACATTGCCACACCTATTGACAAATCAAAAGAAAATATTCTATCTTTTGAATGGTGAAAAGCACTGAAAATAGGGCTCAAAATATGAAGCTGAAGCCCATGGAAAAAACAACTTTATCTTGCTACTAAAATTTTGTCATGGTCCATAAATGATTCCCACCTACTAACATTTTCCCACAGTCAATATGCTCTAGTTGAGTAAGTTAACTTAAAGCTCTCCACGGCAGAAGTTGTATAAGGCCGCCACACTTGCTTTCCACTCCTCTCTATGTGCTGCTGCTGATTTTTCCGCCTCCCAACTGTGCCATCATGTGCTGGTTCTTTCTTTCTCCACTGTTCTTCTCCATGTTGTTTTGGGTATAAACTCTCACTCTTGGGGATTAGCTCTTGCTTGTTTTCCCTCAGGTGTTTTAATGTTATTATTGGCCACATGTTGCTGCCAGTGGATTTTCAGTATTCTTCATTTGCTCTTCCATGTTTCACATCCATAAAGTAGAACTGGCGCTGTATACTTTGACCTTTGTTTTTCTCCCCAGCCTTCTTGCGGACCACGCTTTTTGTCGGGCGAAGGTTTGTCTTGCCTTTTGTAATCAAGCTGTTACATCTCTAGTCCCTCCCATATATCATTACCCTGAGATATTGGAATTGCTTAACCTCCTCAACCTTTTCCTCCCATGATTACATCTATTCTTTTTGCATGCTCGCTCCTCAGTGTTTTACATGTGTTAGGGTTGACTTTCATTTCAAATTATTCTGTTTCCTGGGCCAGTAGTAGTTGATTTCTCCTGGAGGCCACTGAATGTAGAGGATGACAGCACAATGTCTATGCTATGGTTACTCAGTGTATATTTACCATTGCGAGATTTGGTCAGTACCTTGGCGGAGGTCTGATTATTATATTGTATAACCCCTTATAGGTCTCATCAGAGGAGCCAAACCTGCCTCACCGCCTTCCTCCCAAACTCTCCCGCACCTCTTCCTTTTCATCGGCTCAGGACAGCATTTTCAGATCCTCCATCTTCTACAAACTTCCACCTCCAGGACAAGAGTTACCAGTCAACACACCCAAGGTATAGTGGAATACAAATATTTTGTTCATTACAAATTGTTAAAAACTAAAAATCTTACCAAGAGTATATTAGACTGATCAATTATTTGTAATTTGGTTAGAGACAAGAAAACAAGACAAATGTAGCTTGAAATGGAAACGCCTTACTCAGAGTCATATAATATGCACAGTGTAACTACGTAAGCCACTATATAACCCTCCACCAGAAAAAGTTACTAATGTGTATTTAAAAAAACAGCTACACTATATATTTACATTACTTTTTGGTTAATCATACCTTGCGTTCTGTTCTCCGTCTCCCTCAGTCTGGTCCTTCAGCTCTCAAGAAGTTCAAGGCAAAGCTGAGGAAGTTACCAGCAGAAGAGGCACAGCTCAAAGCGACACTTGAATAAAAAAAAAAAATTGGAACATTTTGCATTTACTGGAAATCAACAGAGAACACAGCTCCAAGAGAAAGGTGAAGGACTCTGAAAATGCACAGTTTTATGGAATAAAACTTTAAAGATTATGGAATGCGCTGCCCCTTTCTCTCCATGTGGCCAACTTCTGTCTCCTATGACCTCGTTTTACTTATTGTTTTATTTTGTGTGTCTGCTCTCTGTAAAGCACTTTGTGATTTTTATCTGTGAAAAGCACCATATAAATAAGGTTTACTTACTGTTTTGGGCTAAATTACACTTGGTCAGTGTACTGTACTTACTTTACACCCAGTTAAGTGGCTTTAGTCCTGCTTTAAACTGTAAACACATTTTTATGGTCAGTTATTTTGACTGGACAAGGAAATGCATTACTAAATCAGTTTAAGTAATTAATTACCTTTTGATACAATACTGAAATTGTATTTAATAACTTTACAATATTCTCTTCCCATTCTTCAATGTATCAATGCACATAAAACAACAATAACATATACTTAACAATTTACTTATTTATTTTAAGTCTTCACAATAGCACTGCAAATACACATGTATACATTTTTATATTATGCTCACTCTTACAATAAAGTAATAACTATACTATGTCCAAATATAAAAGGCTTTTCACAGCAAAGGTTTCAATAAGACCAAGAGATATCAGTTTATATAATGCCATAATGGGCAATCAGTATGTATTTACACTATGTTAAAACATTGACTAAATGTATTTTTATGCATCTCAAATGAAAACATTCACAGCCACTTTTAGTCCAAACAAAATGACTAAAATAAAAGCATGTTTTTATTTTTTTCCCCATTTTGGTTGTGCACTGAAAAACATGGACTCTTACTCTGAATGGGTTGGACCTCCACAAACCTGACTGTTATTTAGCCTGACCTGCTTGTTTCCATAGAAATATTCTTTTGGCTACAATAGTCCATAATATGAAAGAAAATGTATCTGTCTCTATGGAGAATGTTCCAAAGTATATGGTTTTTAACTTTCTATTTCCATGGAATCATGCAGGTGACATGCCACCTCCAGAAAGTTACATACTGCAAGTTCAGTAAACATGGAGGCTGCTCTCAATGCAGTTCTTAACTAGTAATTTTGCATAGCCATTAGTACAAGTAAAAATCTCAAAATGGAGGAAAGAAAACAACAGATGTGCGTACAACATTTATCTTCTTTTGGTACCTCCAAACCCTGCAAAGACAGAACAAGGGGTTACTAGGTTAATAGGTTAGGTAATAAGAAGTTAATCAGTTCATTACAAATGTCAATGTACAGTAATTAAGAACCATATCTAAAAAACAGCACAACAAGTAGGTTGCGTTCATGTTAAATTTTAAAATTTGAGGTTAAGAAATACGCCCTTAAGATCAACAAAGCTTTTGAGACTATTGTGACAACAGTATTTCACTTTTGCTGCTGACAGAAGACACTGAACTTTGTGCCAGTTTTATTTGATGTGGCTAGGCCCCGTAATTACAGAAATATTAACCATAAACCAGGTCAACAAATCTACAATCTGACAGTTAAAGATCCAATTCCATGATAAAATTCTGACCTGTCCTCCAGCTCAATGTAAATCAATGTGACTATATTATTTACAACTTTTTTTTCTCTGACCTGAAGCAGTTCTGGTGCCAGAGGAGGTGGAGGAGTGTGTGGAAGAGGAGGGTCTGGAGTAACTGTCCGTGTGGCTGTAATATCCACGAGTCTGATGAGGCTGGGACCTGAAACAATAAAACATAAATACACAGAGTGCACTCTTTTTACCAAATCATTTCTTTTCTGTTAAAAGAAGGAACAGGCCACAGCTTCTAATATATTTTTCATAATGACGTAACAGATTCAAACAGGTTCTTTATAATTAACAGATGTAACAATGGCTTAAATGGCTTTATGTGTAGCTGATGTACAGTATGTAAAAACATGATCACATTATATTTTCCCTTAATTAATAAAAAGTACATCCTGAATGCTTCACTGTCTTTTCTCAAATGATAACCAAAGTTAAAGGTGCAGAATGTAACTTTCCTGGTAGGAGGTTCGCCATCTACTTGTATCAATCCATGTTCCACAGTATGGCATTAAACTTATCCAAAGCTGCTATTAATCCTCTTCACAGATCAGCAAAAACATCTCCATGGACGCAATCAGGTGATGGACCCTCCACCAAAAAAGTTACACAGTGCATCTTTAAAGCTTAAAAAGTTAATACATTTAGTCTGTACTGACCTCTGGCGGCCGAACATATATCCCAACAGCCCTCCAGCTCCCATCCCGCTCCAAAAGCCTCCCCCTCCAGTCCCAGTGTTGCGAGTGGAGCGCCCCGCGGTGTATGGATACTGGCCCTGCGTGTAGTCACTGTGGAAGCCATAGCCTGGGTTTGCTCCGGGATAACCTGCAGCAGAACAAACAAACAAAAGTTGTGTCTTTTATCGTTTCAAAATTATGTAATAAATAGTATTGTATCCATGGGTGTCAGCTTCCAGTTTTTTGGCGATGGTTAACCATACAAAAGATATAATATTTGGTTTTAAATCGTTAATTGCTGTGGAAACGGTCCCTACTTTTCATCATTCTGGATCCATGGATAGAACTGAGTGGAATTAATGCCTTGTCTTATTAAATAAAGATGTATAATTTCCTGAAGTTTTGTATCTTTAGGAATGTAAGTTTCTTAGGAATAGTTTAATGTTTAGATAGTATGATATCTAGTAAGAGAACAAAATGCCATTCTTCATTGTCACTGCATATACATACAAACGTGGAAAAAGTTCCTGAATTAGCACTTTTTGTTTTATTTTTCTCCCCTCTTACCATCCCCACAGGGGACCAAAAACACAAAAAAACAAAAACATATATATTGTAGTTTATTTTTGTCCAAATTTACCAAACTGTAAGACTGTTTTCTATGTTCTTATCTTTAAAAATATGCTGTTGCTGTGGTAGAGTCCTGTGTACCTGTGGAGGTGTAGTCAGGCTTAAACCCGGGAGGAGGGGGGCCAGAGGCAGAGCTGCGGTGGGTCTCTCTGGGCTCTGGTCCCTGGTTCCCTGTGTTTCCGCTGAGGAATAGTTTGTAGAGACCAAACGCGATCAACAGCAGCAGCACAACCCCCAACAACCCTGAAGAGTCATCTCCACCCGAGGGAAAGGAGCTCTGACGTGGAGGAGACTGTGACTTATGACCAGAGAAACCATTGAAGAAACTGGAAGCAAAACCTGCAAAATCTGACCAAGAAGAACAATAATTTGATTTAATTTTGATGTTGAAATTCTGATCCATATCCGTGCTAACAAAATTCAAAAATTATCCTTACAAAAGTGTAATCACAAAAATGTCAAAATAAATGTTGATACTAAAGAAAATGTTCAATATTAGATACCAGTTTTGATACCACAAGGATAATAAAAATACACTCTTTTTTTTTACACAATATCAACGTCAAAAATAATAGCACATTATTTAATATTATCATGTGGTCTTATACTTACTCTGAAGTCCAAGAACAATCATATTTTTTTCATACTTGTGTGCTTTTTCCCAGTATCAATTTAGTTATCACTTTGTATCTCGGTATAATTTTAACAACCCTTTCTGACAGTAAATGCACCGTTATTTAAGTGCCTGTACCAGATTTTTCCCCATGTATTGTATTTGAGCAAAATTTGCCCAATACAAATATATTGTATGAGTAGTAGAGGTAAAAACAAGTCTGCTGTGTACTGTGTACTCGAATTACAAAGTTTTTTATTGTTTGATAAACAGGGAGTATGCGGTTAGCATGCTAGTTGTTGTTAACATTACTGTGGCGGTTACTCCGCCCTGGTCTCCGAAAGTTGTGAAAAGTGCTTTTAAAGTCATTGCAGTGAATAATTAGGTTATGTATTCCGAGCATCCTAAGTGAGAAATAACTTTGGACCATTGCAAACTTTTAATAAACATGTTTTTTAAGAAATTAATATTTTGATCTTCATATCAGTTTAAGAACATAGAAATCCTCAAGATGCACTGTACCTCCAAATCCTCCAGACCCCCGTTGGGACCCCCCCCCGCCCTGGTTCCTCCTGCGCCCCTCCTCTGTCAGCTCCAGAGTGTACTCCAGACCACAGGAGCCGGTCAGGACGTACGGGTCAGACTGGTGGTTGTAGCCCTCACAGCTCACCTCAACACGCCCAAAACGGTACGCATTATCCATGTCTGTTTTACACTCCCACTGCAGAAAGAAAAATAGTTTAATTTCACATGGCATTTTCACTTCTTCTTTCACTTCTTTTTCTTAAATCGTTCCTCTAGACCTCCTGTTTCCAGTATACATACATGTGTATTTATACAGTGTAAATCTTGCAGTGAAAATATTTGCAGCAAAGACTCATTGAGGAGGAAAGAGGTAGGCTCCTGTTGGCCTGTACCTGTACATCGACCCCGTCCCAGCCCTTGTTCTGGCACTGGACCACCTCTGGAGTGAAGGTGTGACACCCAGCAGAGCCCCCCACACACTGGAGCTGAGGCACTGGGCTGGTTCTGCGTCCTGTGGTGTAACGGCCCCTATACAGAGTCAGGACCTGGATGTCCCGCAACAAAACACTACCTCCTGAGGAGAGAGAATATAATTTATTGAGATTGTTTTCCAAGGATTTTGTTTATGTAGTGATATAGCAAGATTTGTAGTTCTGTACACTTTCTGACCCAAAAGACCCAACTAACCCAAGCAGTTCTCTAGCAATGGTTCTTTGAGTTTTGACCTACGTGAATCATCCCCCTAATTGTCCTAACATTGAACAATGGACAAGAAAAAGTTACAAGTGAATTAATATATTTATTAAACATATACACTGTAATCACAACTTGTGTAATATTACTTGTGTTTACAAGTGAAAGTAAAAAATAATATAAGCTACATATAGGGTACATAATTTGCAATATGTAATGTAGCTATAGCGTATACCTTCAAGAATGCAAGTACTGTGAGCCACTAAAATGACTAAAAGTAAAAGTAACCATGACGACAAAATATACTAAATGTACCAGTCTCTATGACAACAGATTCAGGAAGAATAAAGGCTGTTAATGTTATAGAGTTTGATCAAGAGATTAGGCCTATATATCAATAATGTAATATTTTAGAGAAAATAAAGTTTTAAATTGAATTATTGGTATGAATTAGTTATTTGTACGGTAAATAGAAACAGGAAGTTCAATTGCCATAATTCAGCTTTAGCTAACTTACTTTAAAATACTTACCGTCATTCCAGCAGGAACCAGGCTCCAAAAACGAAAATGCGACCAGGAATATTAAGGCCTGCTTCATCTTTGCACAATAAGTCCTAAATGATTATATAATCCTCGATCTAATATATTTTTACTTGATTGCAAAGTTGATCATCTCAAAACCAAACTACATCCGCGTTACCAGTTACTTCCGGGTTACGTCATATGTTTTTGCTTCGCTGGGCCAATCAGAAACACGCACGACTAGTTCACAAAAACTGATGCAAATAAAGGGGAAAATTTAGAATTATTGCCACGGTTTGCATCATCTGTATCTATGGAATAAAAATGTGTGGTAATATTAAATTAATATATTTTATGCAAGTTCTTATAATAATGGATTTTAAAGTAGTAATCTATAACGTAAAGTAAAATAATATCTCCTACAGATGACATTAAATTTATGGACAAAATACTACAAAAATAGATATTGATTGATTGATTTCGAGCATATGCAGAGCACACAGAAATGTCTACATTTTTCAGTGTACATATATGTATTATAATATATATGTAATGATGTTATGATGATATGAATGTCTCATAAAATCTAAAAAACTATTGCTACAAAGTAATTTATGTAGTGTATTGTAAAATTGAGAGTACATTGCATTGAGTTATACCAGTTTTAATAAAGGGCAATAAAATTTCTTACAAAAGTACTTAAAAAAATGGCATTGCATGTTCCAAGTCTCAATCAACAATAGCCGTTTTGTTTTGTCACACATTTGATGAAATGGCTCTTATTGTTCATGCTTATGTAACTGCAGAAAAATCCACGTTCTTTCAAAAGGTTCATTTCTGTTACATAACAAACTGTTCATAACCTCGTACTTCTTCAAATCTACTCTAATGTCTATGTAAGAATAGCAAACTGAGTAAGATAGCACATTCTTGACTGACAGTAAAAGTCAAAGTCTTGGGTTCCGTTCTCTGATGGAGTTTGTTCTGCTTTTATTTCAACTATAATCTGAAATAGGGCTGTGTCCATGCAGATTAAAAATTTCACCAATTACTCTATTTAATTACAAGAATGTTGAAATGAAAAATACAGTTAATTACCTCAATTAGAATGCCACTCAGTACCTGTAAAGTCACTTCTATAAAAGCCTATGCAGATTATAAAAGTCACAAAACAATATCAATAAAATATATTAAGTCTATACTTCCGCAGCAGGTTATTTTTTAATAGTTATTTGAAATCATTCCAATTTAAATTTTCCCATTATTGAGCAGTGCTAATTTGAAATAAGGAAAAAAGACCAGTCATGTTGGATTTTGGTGTATAATTTTAATGTACTCTCACAAGTCGGTGAACAAGGTACAAGTTTTGTCGCTCACGGTACTAAATCACACATCCATTGATAGTATAAATAGCCAACCTAAGAATAATAGTACACATTTTTAATACATAAAATCATCATCAAGTATTGAAGTCTTTAAGTTACTGACAAAATAAAAAGGCATACAAAATATAGCAGACGTTGGAAGTCCAGTTTGAAGCAAAAAATATGAACGCAAATAAATCCGAAAACTAAAAACTAAACTCACATTTTGGACATGGCAGTTAATTGGTAAACAAAAAGTCTGATAGGAAAATAACAGCTGCTAGACTTCGCTTAACAAATATGCAACAATTAAGCATTTCATAGTAAAAAACTGTACTGAAAGGGCATAATTGTTAAGACTTCCTGCACGAGACAAAGGCAACAATTTGTTTATTTTTTTTTTTTGTTTTTGTTCCGAGTAGAAAAACCAAACACCTTTCTAAATGCCAGCCATCACGATTGCCAGTTGGTGCACTTTGATTGTAAGGCATTTATGGATGTGAATTCTAAGGAAGGCATAGCTCTTTCTAGTCAGTCACTACAAATTAATCTGTAATAAGGGACAATACCAGACAATAGGTTGTGCTCACCATCTACATATATTTTTATGCCAATCATTTAGATGGAGGGGCATTTTTTTTTAACAATTATTTACTGTTTACTAATATTTTATTGTGGCTGTACTGTACAGTTGCAACAATAAAATTAAAATAAAATTTCTTGTGACTGACAAAGTTTTCTTATCTTAAACTTTTGGCTAAATTGTCTGTCCACTTCTCCATGCCGTTTTAAACCATTATATAACAAGTTCAAATGAACTTTGAATTAACTTTATAATCACCCTAGTTTTAACTGAATGTGGATAGGTCCAATAATTGCAGATTTGGTGGCACAATTTCATATCAAACTAAAATATAATTGTAGACTGTAGACAATGCATTATGCCACAAGATCGTGCGAAGAAACAACTGTAGATTTTAGTCATTCTTTTTACTTAATGGTTCCTACCCTCCAGCTTTGATTTTGACACTGGAATCTAGTGAACACAACCTATTTTTGAAGCACAGGTAACAGACTGCCCAATTAAAATATATATATTCCAACATCTTACATTGATTCATGCTGCCTTTTTATTTCTCACCTGTTACAATGGGCACACTTAAGGACTATTCTCTCAATTTTGACACTTTGATACCTGGAGGAGGAAGGAATCATTGATAAAGTTGAGCATAGAATTTCAAAATAAAAGTACTTCAACACAATGTAATAAAAGATATAAGCCTGCCAGTGAAGCGCTAGCCAGGACTTTCATGGTTAGAAATGGTAAAGTTGGTTGGCTCGAATTTTGGCTGTAGTTTGTGAATATGTTTTACTGGATGCAGCAGTTATTGCGATGGCCGTTGGAGTCTTTGAAGCGAAGGCGCATTTTTGGACGATATTTCTCCAGATAAAACAGCTGCTTACTGTTGAAAGCTCCTCGACGCTTCCTAAAAAAGAAAAAGAAAATGAGATTATTGTAAGGAACAACTGATTTTTTAAAATTAATTAATTTTTACCCAGGTGCAGTTTGAGTATTTGTTAAAGTGGTTAATGCGTAAACTCCCCACACAACCGCTTTAAAATAATAGACAGGGTTATTAAATGAGGATTTAAGATCAAGCTGGCATTCCAGCAATGTTTGAAGAATCCCTGTGAAAGTTGAAATGAGCGTGCTGCTCACTGCAGAGAAATAACAACCACTGTTCATATTATCAAAATAAGTTATCTTAAATTAAAATGTTTTACAGAGTATGGATTTCAATGTAGTGTAAAAAGAGAAAAGTTTACTGCCTGAGTGAGCTGTTTGATAGCTGTTGTGATATTTGGCTACATAAAAATTTATTAGAGCCACTTATAATACGACAAAACGGACCATAATGTAATCAGGCTCTAACATCAAGTGTTTCTATTGATGTATGAATATGTATGATGTATGAGTCAGCTATAGCCCTGAGTCACAGTGGTGAGTCATATCTCCTCTATGAGATTCTTTGAATAGATACCAATCGTTCTTTGGCCATTTTGTTTTGTACAAGCTGAATTTCTCTTCATTATCAAAAACATTCAAACTATTTGTACTTTTTTTGTTGTTTTTAAATTAGCATAGATTTAATTCAAAGTTGCATTGTGTCATTTTTTTTGGTGAAGGAAGGTTAATAACATCTGGTGATGTTACTGCTTGGCCTTGAATGTTCCACAGTACAAGTATGGCATTAAAAACTATCTCATGGATTTTGAGAAGGAACAAGTAATCTCTGGCGACAAGTAGGTGTCAGACCCTCCGAACAGACAAGTTCTTTAAATGAAAACGATGTCTTTTCCTTTGTTTAATGACCAAAGAATAAATAAACTACAACTAACCCAATTTCTTTTACTCTCCACTTATCAGTATTGGTTAACTCAGCAAAGTCTAAAATAAGATGAGTTTGAATTTTGTGACCAAGTATAAACTTACTGCCGAATGAACTGGACAGCATCTTCATATTTCATCCCACATTCGATCAAAGCAAGTGCCACCAGAACAGGTGCTCTGCAAAAGGTAAATATCATGGTTGAGATACTAGTAATCTACACATTACTATACTACAATATCAAACGTGTTGTCACAATACAAAAAGTCCATTTAATTCTAAGGAAATGCATGAAACTCTATACTGATTTTTATACCCCAGCCATCATTATTTTAGATAATAGACTTGTACAGTATATTATTATATGTATGTATATAGAATAAGCTCATTCAAAAACTATTCAGGAAAGGTCACATTTTGTTCAGTTTGATTTTTGACTGTGTTGATACACGTCTAACTTTAACACCACTTTTAGTATTGATTAGTTTTATATATGAATACCTTTGATTACCAAATTAATTATAAAACATGATCCCAATAGAACAACACAGTATATTAGAAATCCCATGTTATTGCCATACAAGCATCTTTATAGTAATCAAAATTAGACCTAGACAAACTTTATTGATCCACAAGGGAAATCATTTGGACACAGTAGCTCATCTATTCAGAACATAAAATATTGTACTAAAATTCAAAATAAGAAGCAAAAATAGCAATAGAAAATGGATAGACAGCATAATCATAAAATATTGATTTGATGTGATAATAAAATACTGTTAATAATCATGGCTTGTCACTTCCCATTTTCTAGAGATTTTTTTTTTTTTATATACAAGAGTATAAATAGACCCCTGACCTGCCCAGGCCTGCAACACAATGCACAGCGATGCAACAGCCAGGCTCCTCCCTAAATTTCAGCTTGAGCAGATTCAGCCAATCGTCCACGATCTGATTGGACGGGGGAGCTCCATCATCGAACGGCCAATCCTGGAGCAGAACAGAGCAAAGTGGAAATGATGTCAGGGGCAGTCTCTTGGAAACCAAAATAAAAGCATGAAATGCTGAGCTCACAGCAGGGAAAAAGCAATATTAGTGAAGAGGAGACAGGGGGAGGGGCTGTGACAAACTACACATCTGACATTTAAGGCTTTCTCAGAAAAGACAGTCTAGACTGTCTTGAGCTGTTTTTAACTGTTAAAATAATGTTCTGGGAATAAGTTTGCACAATACTTTGTTTATCTAATTATTTAGATATTACAATGTCCTTTTGCAAAGAACAATATAGCCTGTCTTTTTACAGAAAAAAACCCAAAAACTTGCAGCTGTAGTTTTAGTTTATTTTTATTGTAGTTGTATTGTAATTTAGGTATGCAACTGATTGAACAGTTTTAGTTTATTGGAGGCATGACTCACCAGGACCTGGATGCCCTCCTTCACCACCAGAGTGGCATCATACGTGGCCTCACAAACTCTCACCACGGTGGTAACTCCATACTTCTTCAGCTCCTACAATTAAACAGGATTAAAACAATATACGAACTTGCATTCACTCTTGAATTTGATGTCACAAGTAATATTCCCATTTATGTGTTTAACTTGATCAGTGTTTTTTGGAGGGATTTGAACCACATCCTCCTTAAACTGAAGATGAGTCAAAGTTGTTGATGGGGCCAGTAATTTCAGATTAGGGCAGGCCAATATGGTGATAAAAATCCAATGCCACTCTTGTGACAATATGCCTTTTTGGTGACATCTCCATATTGCAGTTAAGTGTTTCTTTTAACGCATCTCCAGACGCAAACACAGACACTTTCCCCACTCACTCCTCTTATGTCATGCTTAGAGTGACATGCAAGTCATGAAGTAGATTGTGATGAAATTATATTCATAATCGGGCTCCACGGTAATCCATGATATGTTTTTTTGCCCACCCGTATTAATACTGGTATAATCTTAAAACCATTCAAGATATGAATTTTGTGACAAATAAGCGCCTGCCGCTGGACATCTTTATTTGATTCAATGGGCCCTGTTATGACATACTCACCTCAATGAACTTGTTCAGCGTGGCGTTGGTGGGATTGTGGGTAATCAGGAACCTCATGTTTTTGTAGGTGATCTCCACTGGGGCTGGTCTATTCATTCGAGCCATTTTGACAATGTAAAAATAAAATATAATGTAACAAAAGCCAAATGTCTCGTACAGAGGAAAAACACAGATGTAAACACTTAAAACGTGGAGGGAATGTCAACAAAAATGTCCAGTGGGTTAAAATCCTCCAGGCTTCTTCCAACAATTGGCAAGAATTGACAAAGGCTGCTGTTGTAATCTTGGGGCAATCTTGGAGAGTTGGCAGCCAAAAAAGGGCGGACAATCAGAACCAACAAACTCAAAACCTTCTCTTTTTGGAATAAAACAAAAGAAAAGAAAGAAAAAAACAAGGCTGGTTCCACCTTATTGTGGCCAGGCGGGGGCAGTGTGCAGCAGGTAGAGTTACCCCATCCAGACAGAGTTGTGGCTGGTTCAGGGAGGGCTGACCGGTCCTGCCTGCGACGCGGGGTCCTCCTTTGGCTCAAGTGTGGCGGCTGGATGGCAAGTTTGGTTTTTCACTCGTCTGCATGTACGGCGTGCTGAGCCTGGCAGTAGTCTCCACTGCCCTTCAGAAACTCCATAAATGTGTGACCCAGAACACCACAGAACTGCTACAAGACACAGAGGGAAGGAGGTTAGGGACAGAAACAAAAACATGACTTCAGAGTAGGCTGCAAGAATGATCACAATTGAATTGAAATCACAGTTTGAATAAACGCAGTTGGCAAAGGCTGCAATTTAGACCCATTTAAACCATGTTCTGAAGTGTGATTCTTGTATTAGGTTGTCTGTTCATATTTCTTTTTGTCTTTTGGACACATCTAAAATCTGAAATGTAAATCTGACCCTGAGACAGTCTGTTAATGTGTAAAGATTTACTGTAGCTAAGCTTAAACTTGTGATCAAATCGTACTCATAACCAAAACTCCATTTCAGTTTTCAAAAAGATTCAGAGTAACAACTGAAATTTAAGAGCTACAAGGCAGACATTTGTGCCATTTAACTCCCCTTCTTCACATATCCTTCTGCATTTATCTAAACTTGGAACTGGCACAGTATTGTGACCTCCAATGGTTGGATTCTCAGACAACAGTTTTATTTGGTGCTATACAGTTACAGCCACAATGGCTGAAATAAAATGATTTGTTTTGAAAAGTTCATAAAAGTTTGGCAGTCAAATGACTACACAGTGCCAAACAGTTTTAATGCAGAGCAGATCAAGTGGACATCTAGTTTGCGAAATTTTCAATGTGAAAGAAATGTACAACAATACCAAATCCACAAAATACTGCTCACAAAGATTACCTAAACACAATGTGCAACCCACGGTGTAGCAAGAATATAAAACACATGTCAACATCACAATTCTCAACAAAGCACATTACACTTACAATATGTTTTAATCTTGTGTTATACATTTAAACAACCTTGCATTACTACTCCTTGTAAGATACTGGGTAGTAACATAAAAATCTTTCATCTTCTATCCTATGTTTCCTATTGATCATCATGCAACACTACCAGATGGGGGAAAGAGCCACATTACACTGCATTCTCATGAGATAGATTCAAAAAGTAAATCCACAAATGGTGAACCTGTTTGCTCACCTCCATTAGTGTCTAAACCCTAGAACTCACAATATTACAACATACATCTTTTTAACAATATTAGTTTTATCTGCCCTCATCTGTTTTAAATACTGAATGTTGTTGAATTCCCAACACCCCAGAAGAAGAAATAGGTTACCATATTACTTAGTGCAATGATTTACAAATACTACTCTTACCTTGTCATAAATTCCATCTCCATTAATCCTAACTGTAATGGTTTCATAGATGCCAGTAAGGCTTAAGCTTGAGCTTTAATTTCCTTGTCCAGTTTCAGTCCTCCTTCCTGCTCAAGTTACTGTACAGGGGATATCTGTGTGATAGTGCGAATGTGTCATTTGTAACATGTAGGTCATATTATCTGCGCAGAGAGGCGCAAAGACAGGCTCCTCCACCTAAAACCCCAAACTGTGACTCACGAACGCATTCCCTCTCTGCCATTTTGTGCGCCCGTGTTTTCAGACTTGGTCCCAGGAACTGTGCTTTCCAAGAAGTCCATTTACCAGAACACTTGTGCGATTTTCCCCCACAAGCCCATCTAAGGCGGTGTAATTGATGTCTGACGATATAAGAAGCCATTTGACAAGCGAATTAAGTCGTTTTTAATTTGTCCATGACACAATCACGCTGGCGTGACAGTAAACAACAAGGTAAACAGCTTCCAACTCAATCCTTTACGCACAAATGTATTGAAAATTTATAAGCAAAAAGGCAATATGATCAGCGATTATTTGAAGCTAAATCTTTTAAATGAATCAGTTTGTTTTAGAACACAGCATAAAAGGTCATGTTTGAACGTAAAATTAGAATATGGAAATTAAATAAAAAATTAAAATGGATAGATTCATGTTTTTACCAAACCGGTATTTTCCGGCTTAAAGCAGCATACGATATAAAACGACACACGACGCTAAACGAGAAGCTTAAATGTGCAGAAATAGGGACATAATTCAGAAAACAAAAGGTTTATAAAACGTGAGGACTGTCACTAAGGGTCTGTAAGGCGTTGGAGAGCAATAAAGTGGTGGGCTTTGTGTGAGAACTGTGGGCGCCATCATGCAACGCTAGAGGCCTTAAGGTGTAGTCCAGGACGACGTAAAACATTTTATGACCATTTTATGCACAAAACACGACAAATTATTATTTTGACAAACAGTGAATCATCCGGCAAATCTATAAGTCGATGTCATGTGCGTGCTGTGGTAGAAATCTATTGTTTTACGACCCAGAAACTTGCAGGCCACCGTCTCGTCTCCCCAAAGCGACCAGCTGCTGCTAAACGATGGGAAAGATTTGCCGAGTGCTCAAATTTTAGCTTTAAAAATAAGAAAAATGTGGTGTACTTACTGGGATATGCTTACTCATTGAAGATTGTAGCTTAATCATACAGCCGGTCCCCAGAAAAAGGTAAAAATATAGAAGTGATCTCCACCATACAGGCTGGTGCTGTGTGTCCGAGCGGAGCCGAAGTCTCCTGGGCTCGTTTTTTTTCGGCGAAGGCGAAAAGTCAAGCGAACCGGAAACGATAATGTGTGCGAAGGTAAGGATTTCAGAATAAGACAAACTAGACCTTATTTTTAGGCCATTATTCTTGTAGAAAGGATAAACTGTATATATAGATTATGGAAGACGATAAAATGAAGACAAAACACTGAAGGTGGTAATAATAATAATAATAATAATAATAATAATAATAATAATAATAGATATTATTATAACTAACAGTGATTCGTTTTATAGCATATGTCTAGACCATGGATTGTTTTTGATCAACGGAGCCCAACTTTTTCAGATGAAAGTAACCCAGGGTCATTATAGTTCCAGGGCTCAATCTCATATTAAATGCAATATTTTCCACTGATTGTGGGGCCCTCGAGGAGGTTATGGTCAAGAATCACTTTTCAGTATCACTTTGGAATTTGGAAATGTACGCAGTATTCCATAATCAGAATCAGTTTTATTGCCATCTACCAGGAACTTGCTTCGGCAGCATCATGGTGCAACATTAAATGAATAAAATAGTTATCATAGTTTATACTGAGTCCAGTACTATCTGTAATGGTAAACTACAGCCAAATAAATACCAAGTCATTCATTGCTTATGACCATACAGACTTGCCAATCTATCACTCACCACAGGCTGTGGCTTGCTCAAGGCCATAACAACAGCATGGCCATGTTGTAGCTGGAATTGAACCACCAACCAGTTTTAAGTCTACTGTTTGGAAAAAGCAATAGATAGATTAGCCAAACAACGTGTCTGTAATTGTCTGCTTTATTTCCAATGTCATTATTATTTTGAAATCAGATTGTGGATGCAGTTTTTCCTCTTGTCTCGTCTGACTTTAGTCCAAGCTTTACTCCAGCCCAAGCCCCACCCTGAAGAGGAGCTCTGCCCGGGCACGTCTCCTGCGATCGGCTGCGGTCAGCTGGTCCCCCCTGCATCACCTCCAGTGGACATGCGCTGGACACGCACGTGCTGCTCGTGTCCAGTGATAAGCCCTCATTATACTCTCATAGATCCATACAATGTGAAAGCCAACTACCGAGCAAAGACCAAAAGATAATATGATTTTAATTGACATAACAATAATGACAAGGAGTCTTATTAGTCTTTTGTATGCTAATAATAGGATAGGTTATTCAATTCAATTCAATTTATTTTTGTATAGCCCAAAATCACAACAAGAGTTATCTCGGCGGACTTCACAAAATTGTTGATTAATAAAGAAACATTCATAAAACACAAATACAGAATGTTCAACAACAAGCAGGCAAATGGATGATTGTCCCAGCATCTCCTGTCCTTAGACCCTCCTTCTCGGCAAGGAAAAACTCCAAAAAACCCAGTGGGAAAACGGAGAAACCTCGAGGAGAAAGGTTATATGTTAACTAATGTGAGCCTGCCCAGCTTTATACAGCAGAATATACTGATTATAGCAGTAGGGTGCGGTGACTTTTATGGGTAGACAAGCACGCTTAATATTTAGTCAATAACAATTTAATAACACTACTTTTTATACATACTACATTGCAAATGAGTATTTACTCTGCTCACATATTAAATGCATATGTACTGAGCCAGTATACGGTATAGAGCCGCATTTTCAGCCATAAAACTCAATCAGCATTTTTTCAGTTTTGTCCTCTCCAGTCAGAGTCTTGTTTGTAGTAGGTACAAAACGACATCAAGTGGTGCAAAGTAATACAAGCCTACGCATTTCACATGGGACTTTTACATTTCCCCTTTTTACTCCAGTTTACCCTTTTTACTCCAGTTTTTACTTAAGAGCTAAGATGTGTGTAGAATCCCTCAGTCGTCCAGGTAGAATCCATAGCAAAAGGAGAAATTTAATTTGTCAACTGGACAGAGTTTATTTGGTTGAATACGTTTCGCAGCTCATCCAAGCTGCTTCCTCAGTTCTGGTCAGATGCTGGTGGACACTGCTTTATATCTGCTTGAAGGGAGGAGCTTAATTACAATGAAAATTACTCTGAGACAACACATATTTAAATACAGTTTCAGTTAGTCAGGTGAGTCTATTCAATATGGAGTTGTTTACAGTTTCTGTTAGTTAGGTGGGCCTATTCAATATGGAGTGGGAGTGGGGGAGTAGTTGGCATAACCATTCAGGGCCATGATGGGTGTTTTCACACCTCTGGACATGTCCAGGGTGGGCTGCAATCTGCCGTACATCTCCACCTAAAAGCCACGGGCCACTCCTTTGAGGACAGCGAGGTCCAGATCTTGGCCAGAGAAAAGAACTGGTTTGAGAGGGGAGTTAAAGAAGCTATTTTTGTCAAGAAAGAGAATCCTTCCTTGAACAGAAATGGAGGTCTCAGACATCATTTGTCTCCCATTTATAACTCTATCCTCAAACCTAAATCTAAACAAACTGGGAAAACAATGGGACTAGCCAGGTCAGGTCCAGAGGTGTGAAAACACCCACCATGGCCCTGAATGGATATGCTAACTACTCCCCCACTCCCACTCCATATTGAATAGACACACCTGACTAACAGAAACTGTAAACAACTCCATATTGAATAGACCCACCTGACTAATTGAAACTGTATTTAAATATGTGTTGTCTCAGAGTAATTTTCATTGTAATTAAGCTCCTCCCTTCAAGCAGATATAAAGCAGTGTCCGCCAGCATCTGACCAGAACTGAAGAAGCAGCTCGGATGAGCTGCGAAACGTATTCAACCAAATAAACTCTGTCCAGTTGACTAATTAAATTTCTCCTTTTGCTACTTAAGAGCTAAGTAAGAGACACCACCAAGCCATGTAAAATGAATAATAATACCACATATATTAAACAGTAAATACATCCACTTAAATTATTTCTACCCTCTCACCAGAAAAGTTACATAGTGTAACATTAAATAGTAAAAATATCCACTTTCATTATTTCTACACCGCTATTGGCTGCATTTTTTTTCTAGAAGCCAAGCCACTGAATGCTGCTGACCCTGCATTTCTGAGTCAAACAAAAGTCCTGATGTTGTTGTATCTCTCTCGCTCGCTCTCTCTCCCTCACACACACACACACACACACACCCACACACACACACACACACACACACACACACTAAGAGGATCCGGCCACTGCCGGCCACACTGGGCACTTTTAGTTGTTATGAGTTTTCAGAGCGATCTCATTTGAATTAAAGATTATGATGGGCGTGGACGCCTGTATTGGATTTAAAATTTAAACTGACTGAATGAAAGAGACCAAACAAAAGAATGAATAACCCAGAAGCTTCCAAGGTATGGCTCCATGCTTAATGTATAAAAAAAGAAAACAAGTCTGACTTTGAAATTACTTTAGCAAAGGTTTCTGTTGCATTCAGTGATTTATTCTATACCTTAATTGTAAAGTTCTAAAGTTACTAATTTAGATTTAACATTATTAAATCTAAATTACTAATTACTTATGCACATTCTTCTGTTAATTGTAATTATATTATTTTTTATTAACCTGTTGAGTGAGTGAATTAATGAATGAAAGAATGAATGAATGAATATGCATTTTTTAATACATTTAGATGAAAGAAAGGTAATTTTAGGAACATGACATGGGTGCAGAAGTAGCTGTTTCTATTGGCAAATCTTGTCTTTTTTCCATGTATGTAGAATCCTTCATTCGTTCAGGTAGAATCCATGGCAAAGGAGAAATTCAATTTGTCAACTGGACAAAAGTTTATTTGGTCAAATACATTTTGCAGCTCATCCAAGCTGCTTCTTCAGAACTGAAGAACTGAAGAAGCAGCTTGGATGAGCTGCAAAACGTATTTGACCAAATAAACTTTTGTCCAGTTGACAAATTGAATTTCTCCTTTGCCTTTTTTCCATGTATTTGTTCATAGGTCAGAATACCTCAGTAAAAATCACCATGTTCATTTGTTCATTGTTTTAATGTACACTGACAGTCAATAAAAACTTTGAGGGGACAAGTTTGTATTTTCTGGGTAAATATGAGACAGAGGTATAATCCATTTGGCTTTTTTGTTTCCGTAATGTATGAGCATGATTACAATTGATGAGTTTTTGCTTGGTCATGCGTCACTGCACATCTGGGGATTATTTGACAAAAGCTCGACCACATGCCAGTTGAGCAATAAGCACAATGAATCTGTTCAATTTGAGGAGTGACATGGAAAGCCTATATATGGGAACCAAAAAGGCCACCAATATCATTCCAGTGCACCTCTGGGATCAACTTGGTAGGCAGGTAGCCAATCGGGTCCCCCAGCCTCAGAACAGGCAACAGCTGATCCAGGCACTGCAGGAGGAGTGGCTCCAGATCCCAACATTCGACGCCTTGTGAGGAGCATGCGTCAGCGCATCACCGCCTGTGTAAACGCCAACGGAGGTCACACCCGTTACTGATCTGGTGCAAAACTGTATTTGGCAGTCGCCATATATTCTGGTTTATTTTGTTGAAAAAAAAAATGCTTTTGGACACCCATTCCTTTATTCATTTTTTTACTGATATGATATTGTTGTTGTCTGTTCATATGAAAGTAGCTTTGTGTTAGGGAAATAAAAAGTATTTGTCAATTTTGTCCCTCAAAGTTTTTATTGACTGTCAGTGTAGTTTTAGTCATGCTCTGTCTTCTGTAAGACTTTGTTTTTGTATATATTGTTCACCTCCTGATGCTTTTTCCCTAGGACCAGGAGAGAAGAGGAGACCAGGTTGATGGAGCAGGAGTCAGTTCAAGCCAAAAGAAGGATGTGCAAATCACTGGGAGGTATGTAGTCCCTATATAATAACAAAGGGTCCAACCACAGACACATGTATTTTCATATGTCTTAGTTAAAACCACAGAATGTAATTTTTAGCCAAACATTTTAGTTGTCTTTTGGTTTCCTTAATTTATACAGGTTTCCTTTTGTTTAGTTCTTATTACTATTCTGACCTGAATAATAACAATAACGATCAATTAACCTAATTGTCTTGACATTCTCAATTGGCTATGATGATACACCTTTTGTATTGTTTTCTTTCATAGAGTTGTGAATGATGAGCACAGAGCAGTTGAAACACCTGGGATAGCGGATGCTAGAGAGACCAACACCAAAAACATCCCAAAACAGACCATGGAGGAACTCAAGTCCATTCTTCGGGACAGTGCAGTGCGGGACAGAGAGGAGGGCAGAGCCAGAGGGGCATACACTTACCTCCACAGTGGTAACGGTTACAGCAATAGAGGGGGTAGGGGACAATTGGTGGTTTTTCAAACTCTACAGTGTGATCATGCCATACTGCCAGATGGAGGACTAGAGACAACGGTGTCATACTCCCAGATATGGGGAAAGAGCCAGTTTTCCCTTATGATTACACAGAATTTACATGGGAAATATCTAAAAGAATAAGTCATAAATGTTGAACCTAATCATTTAAATTTTTAACTAGACCCTTGAACTCGCTATATTACAACAAAACTTTCCATATTATTGGGCTATATAATGTTGCCTTTTGTATCCCACAAATAGGCCCATGCCATCCATCTGAAATAAATAATAATATTACATTTTGTTTAAATTTAAATTTTTGTTTAAATTAACCCATTTCAACCCACCCACCAGTTGAATATTTTCTGAAAGAATAAAGTGTTTGTCACATGTTTACTGTAAATGGCCACATGACCACATACGGTTATGTAAAAGTTACACCTTGAGAAGACGACGCCCAGAATCCTCTCAAATAAAAGGGTAGAAAACTGATTTAAATTTAACCCAGGACTACGATTTTTTACTGTAACTAAGTAATTGTCCCTAAATATTAGAACTTTGGTTCCTTATCGTTATTGATTGGCCTGATATAGACTGTAAGGGGGAGATGTTCAGCAGATTGTTCAATACACCATACTGACCTGGTGGAGTCAGGCAAGTACACTGATAATGTCCACTACGTCCTTCATTACCCCCAGTTATTGAAAAGTGAAGGTCACCTAGCTGCTATAGGGACATGTCTGAAGAACATCCAAGATCATGGAGCTGCGTCAGACAAGTCTGAGGAACATCCAGAGTTTTCCAGAACCTATAGAGAGAAATTTGAAAAACATCTTTGGGACAAGTCTGAAGACCATCCAGGGCCCTCTAGATGCTATAGAAACAAGTCTGAACAACATACAAAGTCCTCTAGAACCTAGAGAGAAATGTGAAAAATGTCCTCTAGCTGCACGGACATGTCTGAAGAACATCCAAGGTCCTCTAGTAGCTATAGAAAAAGTCTGAGGAACATCCAAAGACCTCTAGAAGCAATAGAGAGAAATCTGTAGAACATCAAGGGTACTTTAGCTACTATTGGGACAAATCTGAGGAACATCCAAGGTCCTCTACCCACTATTGGGACAAGTCTGATGAACATCCAAAGACCTCTAGAAGCAAAAGAGAGAAATCTGAAGAACATCTAGGGTCCTTCAGCTGCTAATGTTACAAGTCTGAGGAACATCCAACATCCCCTACCTACTCTTGGGACAAGTCTGACTAACATCTTAGGTCCTCTACTTGCAATAGAAACAAGTCTGAGGAACATCTAAAGACCCCTGGAAGCAATAGAGAGAAATCAGTAAAACATTTAGGGTACTTTAGCTACTACTGGGACAAGTCTGAGGAACATCCAAGGACCTGTACCCACTATTGGAACAAGTCTGAAGAACAGCCAAGGTTCTTTTAGAAATAAATATACCCCATCTACCCCTCAAGTTAAAACAGCATCTTCCTCATTTTGAGGAATTGCACTTATTATATAAATAGCAAAATCTGCAAAACAATTAAATACAATACTTTTTTTTTTTATGTTAAAATGCCATTAAAAATAAATGTGTCTACTATCTCAGTGATTAAAGTATAGAGAGTATTTTTACATTAAATTAATCAAAGATCTCTTATGGCAGCTTTAATTCACAATACCGACCACTTTTTTCTGTACTTTTTGAAAAAAAGAAAAAAGAAAAAAAATACTTGATCATCCCAAAGTACTATAAATAGCACATGCTTTTCATAAAGGCATCTTTGTAAAAATTTGGGCATTAATGGGTTAATTATAACATCATCAAATTCTTTCTCTAGAACATGAACGCAGCTTGTTCAGCAATGACAAAACCAACCCTCAGGGGGAGTTCAGCACCTTCAGACCCCAGCAGGAGGCTTCCAGAAGAGGGGGGCGTGACAGAGACAGTGCCCCCATAGAAGTACTGCCCCAGTCCAGGGTAGATCCATCCAGCGTGTTCAGGCCAGAGCTCCACTCAGACAGAGGAAGAGCAGAGCAGGCACAGTACAGCAGGACGTGCCACAGAGACCATCGTCAACACACAGGTCGGTCAAACTATTTTACGTTTAATTTATGATATCTGAGAAGTTGAATTTCACAATGTTCAGCCATCACTAAACAATGTCCAATGAGATGGCTGTTTATGGCTTATAAGAACTAATTTGTTTTTTTCTGGTATATGTATTTGTATTGAAAGTTGATGAGTGCCTAACAATATTTCATAAAAAAATATTTTTCATTAAAGTATCAAATTACCAAACTAACTGCAGCTACATTTAGTATACTACACTTTGTAATTGATGACAAATTAATACATTTCTATACATTTGTATTTTTAATATAACATATTTTATATAATAGGGTCATAGGGTATGATTGACAGGTGGATTAGCAAATTATCGACATGCTTGGTCTGTTGTATTAAAACAAATATGGCTGCTTGCAAGGAAAAAAGAAAAACATTAATCAGATCTCCTGTTTGTAAATGACAGGTGACCAGTGAGCTCCTAAGTTTCACATGCATCACTGAAAAAAAAAAATTAGATTGTACAATCATGTTTGGTTCTGGGTCGAGATGCAACAGAGGAAGTAGAGACCAGACAGATATCATTCTGGATTTGCCTGGCAATCAGTTCATATTCTGTTCTATTCATATTGAGGAGAAAACCAAGATGATGTGTATTCAGATATTTTGATAGATTTTTTTCCACAGATCCCAGACTCCTAAACTCAGAGACAGTTGGAGACCAGCGCTTCGTCTCATCCATGGAGAAGATCAAGCAGCAGATCGCACGAGAAAACATTACCTTCGTCCGCTTTGAGGCCACTGACCTCCATGGAGTGTCTCGCTCCAAAACAGTCCCTGTGCGCTTCTTTCATGTGAGTAATGCTTCATTAATCACTTTCATATCTTTAATCTGCAAATGTTTCACTGTTTCATGTTACGTTTCACTGTTTTATATTATGGTTAATGTAATTTACTTGTTACTTGTTAGGTTTAAGTCTTTACTTTAGGTGGTAAAAGAGCAGGTAATGGAAAGGCTGAGGTGGCTGGTGATTCTGCTGCTGTGGTGGAGGGTGTTTAACTGCCTTGAAATATAACTTTGAGATAAAGGTGACAGGCTGTGATTGGCTGACAAGAACAGACAGGAGACTGGAGGCTGGATCAGTTAAGCAAAGACAGACTGTCCAGTTAAATAAATTTAATAAACTTAAATTTATTTTATTTATTTAGTTTATTTATGAGACAGGGACAGTGCACAATATACATTAACCTTAACAGAAGAGATGCATTGTACCAGGTTGTAGCACTAGACCTAATTTCCACCTGTAGTCCCTGGTGCATGTTTTTTAGGTTTGCAACACTGTGTAACTGTCTGGAAGTTACACAGTGTTGCATGATTCCATGGAAAAGTTAAATGATACTTAGCAAAAGGAGAAATTTAATTTGTCAACTGGACAGAGTTTATTTGGTCGAATACGTTTCGCAGCTCATCCGAGCTGCTTCCTCAGTTCTGGTCAGATGCTGGCGGACACTGCTTTATATCTGCTTGAAGGGAGGAGCTTAATTACAATGAAAATTACTCTGAGACAACACATGTTTATTTACAGTTTCTGTTAGTTAGGTGGGTCTATTCAATATGGAGTTGTTTACAGTTTCTGTTAGTTAGGTGGGTCTATTCAACATGGAGTGGGAGTGGGGGAGTAGTTAGCATATCCATTCAGGGCCATGATGGGTGTTTTCACACCTCTGGACATGTCCTGGCTAGTCCCATTGTTTTCTCTGTTTGTTTTGATTTAGGTTTGAGGGTAGAGTTATAAATGGGAGACAAATGATGTCTGAGACCTCCATTTCTGTTCAAGGAAGGATTCTCTTTTTTGACAAAAATAGCCTCTTTAACTCCCCTCTCAAACCAGTTCTTTTCTCTGGCCAAGATCTGGACCTCGCTGTCCTCAAAGGAGTGGCCTGTGGCTTTTAGGTGGAGATGTACGGCAGACTGAGGTCCACTCTGGCTCTCCCGTCTGTGTTGGTACATCTTCTTGTGAAGTGGCTGTTTTGTTTCTCGAATGTAGCGCTCACTGCAGTCTTCACTACACTGAATGGAGTAGACCACATTGCTTTGTTTGTGGCTCGGTGTTTTGTCCTTAGGATGGACCAGTTTTTGTCTTAAAGTGTTTGTGGGTTTGAAATAGACTGGGATTTCATGTTGTCTGAAGATCCTCTGTAGTTTTTCAGAAACGCCAGCCAGGTAAGGAATAGTTACACCCCTTCTCCTGGGTTCTGGTTCTCTGTTGTCCTGTTTCTTGGCTCTCTTCGTTTTATTGAAAGCCCATTTAGGATATCCACAAACGGAGAGGGATTTCTCCACGTGTTGTTCTTCTTTCTCCTTTCCCTCTGCGCTTGTAGGAACCACTTGGGCCCTGTGTTGTAATGTCCGAATGACTCCAAGTTTGTGCTGCAGTGGGTGGTGTGAATCAAAAAGCAGGTATTGGTCGGTGTGTGGGCTTCCTGAAGACCTCTACCTGGAGTCGCCGGTCTTCTCTTATCGTTACTGCACAATCTAAGAAGGCCAATGTGTTGTCCTTGGCATCTTCACGTGTGAATTTGATGTTCGGATCTACAGAATTGATATGTGCAGTAAAAGGTTCCAAATCTTGAATTTTGATTTTTGAAAAATTATCATCAACAAAGCGATACCAGTGCATGGGTGGAACTGGTTTGAGAGGGGAGTTAAAGAGGCTATTTTTGTCAAGAAAGAGAATCCTTCCTTGAACAGAAATGGGGGTCTCAGACATCATTTGTCTCCCATCTATAACTCTATCCTCAAACCTAAATCAAAACAAACAGAGAAAACAATGGGACTAGCCAGGACATGTCCAGAGGTGTGAAAACACCCATCATGGCCCTGAATGGTTCTGCTAACTACTCCCCCACTCCCACTCCATAATGAATAGACACACCTAACTAAAAGAAACTGTAAACACTCCATATTGAATAGACCCACCTAACTAACAGAAACTGTGAATAAATATGTGTTGTCTCAGAGTAATTTTCATTGTAATTAAGCTCCTCCCTTCAAGCAGATATAAAGCAGTGTCCACCAGCGTCTGACCAGAACTGAGGAAGCAGCTTGGATGAGCTGCGAAACGTATTCAACCAAATAAACTCTGTCCAGTTGACAAATTAAATTTCTCCTTTTGCTATGGATTCTACCTGGACGACTGAGGGACTCTACACACTTAAATGATACTTGTATTATGTTGGAAAAGCCAAAAGAACATCGCTCCTCCAGGCCAAATAGCAGTCAGTTTTGTGGAGAGTTTCTCAGTAAAATAAAAAAAAAAAAAAGTAAAAAAAGTAACTAAATTTTTTTTGGTAAAAAGTTACATGGTGGGTCATTAAAACCAGATATACCCTGGTGTCTTTCTTTGCATTACTAATCTAAAGGTTTCTTTCTGTTTTGTTTTGTTTTTTTTACCTAAATTCAGCATGCCTCATTAAACATATGTTTGTCCCCAGGAGAAAGCAGTGTATGGAGTCCCAATGCCAAGGAGCTACCTGGAGCTGACCCTGAGCCCAAAGAGCAACGAAGTGGACCATGGCACAACCGCTAACTTCAGCAGTGACGTTCTGCTCATACCGGATCTCTCCACATTTAGGGCGGTACCATGGACTGAACAAACTGCCCGGGTCATCTGTGACCCCTGCACTGTGTCAGGAAACCCTCTACGTACCTCCCCACGCCTCATCGCTAAACAACTCCTGGGTCAGCTCCAAAGCATGGGATTCTCTCTGCACTCCTCCTTCACCTATGAATGCTGCGTTTTGGGCGCTCCTGATCGCATTGGTCCAAAAACGTTACTATTTCCCGCTACTACTCTCCTTAGTAATCACGACTTACCATTTTTCCAGCAGCTAGTGGATAGTATGTACTGCATGGGAGCTGATATTGATAGCATGGCATCTGCTAGCGGACCAGGGCAAATGGAGATCAATTTGAGACCAGAATTTGGAATTTCAGCAGCAGATAGTGCGTTTACGTTTCGCACCGGTATCAAAGAAATGGCACGTAAACATAGCTATATTGCTAGCTTCTTCACTGATGATGGTTTGTACAATGCTGGGGTGCTTTCTCACAGCTTGTGGGATGCTAATGGGCAGCGTAGCCTCTTTCACATTGGGGACAAGCCGGGGGAGCTATCTGAAATCGCTCGCAAATGGTTAGCTGGTTTGCTAACTCACTCTGCAGCACTGAGTTGTCTTATGTCACCCGGTCTTGGTTGCAGAAGTCATATGGCAAAAACTACCAAAGATCCGAAATGTATGCTGTACGCTACATGTGGGTGCAATGATAACAGTACTTCCTTCAATATTAAAAGTCACGGAGGAAGAGAAACGCACATCGACAACAAGCTAGGTTCGGCTATGGCTAACCCGTACATTGTACTAGCCGCCACTGTTGCCGCAGGGTTGGATGGAATAAGGAGGAATCTAAACTTGGAGAGTGGACTGGTCAAAGCTCCTGGGCAGCAGAAGGAGTTTGCAATTCCCATAAAACTGGATGAAGCATTGGAAGCTTTGGCTGAAGACCAGGTGATCTGCAGTGCACTGGGAGAGCCGTTTGTTCAGTACTTTATTGCCATGAAGAAGTTTGAGATAGAGACCCAAGAACTTGATGATGAGAGAAACAAATGTCTCGAGTATTTTATATAAAACTGTTAGCATCAGAGTGGACAGTATTTATTTAAAAGTTCAATATTATGATCAATTATTAAAAGGCTTTGTACCTAATTTTGTACCATGATAGAGTATCCATCCATTTTCTTCCACTTATCCGGGGCTGGCTCGCCGGGGCAGCAGTCTAAGCAGGGACTCCCAGACTTCCTCCACCCTGGACACTTCCTCCACCTCCTCTGGGGGGACCTCAAGGCGTTCCCAGGCCAGCCAAGAAACATAGTCCCTCCAGCGTGTCCTGGGTCTTCCTCGGAACCTCCTCCCGGTGGGACATGCCTGGAACAGGCATGTCCAGGAGCCATTCGGAACAGATGTCCAAGCCACCTCATCTGGCTCCTCTCGACGTGGAGGAGCAGTGGCTCTACTCCGAGCTCCTCCTGTGTTACTGAGCTCCTCACCCTATCTCTAAGGGAGCGCCCAGCCACTCTGCAGAGGAAACTCATTTCGGCCGCTTGTATCCGCGATCTTGTGCTTTCGGTCATTACCCAAAGCTCATGACCATTGGTGAGGGTAGGAACGTAGATTGACCGGTAAATCGAGAGCTTTGGCTTTTGGCTCAGCTCCCTCTTCATCACAGCAGTCTGATACAGCGACCACATCACTGCCGACGCTGCACCAATCCGCCTGTCAATCTCACACTTCATCCTCCCCTCACTCGTGAACAAGACCCTGAGATACTTGAACTCCTCCACTTGAGGCAGGGACTCTACATGATAGAGCAACATGATGCAATTTGACCTTTAGCCCAATTAATATCTTAGTTTTGTTGGTGTTAAACTCCACAGAAGAAGAAGAACCTCTTCTCAACCTGATTTTGAATGATGACAGAAGAGCAATCCCCCTCATATCGGCAGTATCTTCTATATGGTTCTCATACCTAAAAATGTATTTCATCATTTCATTCAGGCATTGTCATTCAATCTGTTTTGGTGGGTAACATTTCCAGAATTAAAGGGGGAAGACAGGTAAAAAAGAACTTGAAGTCCAGACTCCTGTGTCTTTTAGCATCCTTTTGCTAATAGCTGTGCTGGAATTTAATTATTTCAATATGCTCCATTCCCCATTATTGCCAATAGAGGGCAACAGACTCTCAGTTCATTATAGCTCATCAAATTGTTGTGCTAGCGTCACGCTTTCAGAGCATTCTGGGCGGCATTGTGGCTGAGTGGCTAGCACTAATGCTTCACAGCAAGAAGCATGATTTTCTGTATGGAGTTTGCAAGTTCTCTCCATGTCTGGGTGGGTTTCCTCCGGGCAAAGGATGGGTGAAATGCAGAGGACAAATTTCTCAACAGGGATGATAAAGTACTTCAAAACCAAACAAAAAAACATTCTAAAAAAATAAATATAAATCAATCAATCAATCAATCAATCAATCAATCAATCACATTTCTTTGCTTTTGCATTTGAAGTTATACTTTTCATTTTGTGTTTACGCGTGTTGTGAAATTTTAATGTTGTAGTTATTTATTTATTTATTTTGTTTAATTATTTGAACATTTGTGATAAAGAGCTGAATGTGAATTCCTCCCTTGGCCAGAAGAATGAAACACATGGACTAGAGTACTTAAAGAGTTCATTTATATTGTTTTACATTCTATACATTTAAATACATTATTAGTGTTGTGACATTTGAGGTGTTTAAATAAAGACAGGAATTTTGCTCAATATATTCCATTCTGTTTCTATATTCTTACACAGCCTACAAAGTCTACATATGTTACCACAACCACCAACAGATAAATAATATAAATGAACATTAAACACTTTCCTATGACATTCAATAGGCTGTTTACTGTAAATAATAAAACGTACCCCACAGAAGGCAATACTCTGTTTAAAAGAATAATAGAAAAATAATAGTTCTTCATTGCACCTCGGGTCATTTCAAACCATCTATTTGTACACACTTTACATAAATATATTTACTTAACCTAACTTACCCAAGCTGTGAGCAATGACAGTCAGAAACATACAACTGAAAATTAACTCCCAGTAGAAAAAAAAAAAAAAAGTTGTCTAGTCTATTAGACAAATTGGTAATTATACCATATGGACAACCCTGATCAAATTATATCTGCGGAGAGGGTCCACAGATGTGACAATTGTTCAGTGCATTTCTACACTGTCACTTTTACGCCAAACTTAATATAGAACTTTAGGATCTACTTCCACTGATCTACTTCCACTGCCTCGAAGATTGGCCAGTTGGGCTCCACTACTAAAGCATCAAACAAAACAATTCAATATGGCCAAATGTCAGTGGGTTCGGTATTTGCTCACAAACCAGGGCCTAGTCAGTTGTTTTATTTGTCTAGGCAACACTGCTGAAGTCAGAACACTGGGTGGATGATTGCAACAGAAGGGCCATCTAAAGTAAAAAATAGTCCAATCACAGTGCTGGTAAACAACCTCCTCTATTTTCTTCAAAGTTCTCGAGAAAAAAACACACCACACATTTCATTTCACTTGCTTTTGTTCCCAATCAAATTACCCATTTTTTGCATGAAACGTCCAATCTTGTTTTCCGCTGCATTTTGTGTTTGAGAACTACCGTCACTCCTCCTGTTCAGCGTTGCGCTCCTTTCATTGTCTGTGCTATAAACTCTTCTCGAACTACTGTCTTCTCTCTCAAGCAAATACTCATATCGACTGTACGCCTTCTCCTTTCTGGCCTCGTATGACGTTGTTGCTTCATCATTCAGCGTACTCCGAGACCCTTTCTCACTATCTGTTTTTCTTTTGCTTAAACGTTGAGGAGATAATCGACTGAATGGTGATTTTGTTTTCTCTTCGGTGGGCAATGTTGCAGATTTTTGAGATTTTTTAGGCGTTTGATCTTGCTTTCCTATCGTAGACCCCACTGAACTTTCTGTCCTCAGTGATAAGTTTGATCCCAAGATTTTTTGCGACTTCAATGAGGATTTTTTCGGCAATGAATCTTTCTTTCCTGGTTTCTTGTCATCTGTTGAAGAGGTTTTGGACTTAACAGATGTTTTTCTTTGTAAACTTGATGTGTCTTGCTGCTTTGCGTCACCTTTTGATTTGGATTCTGGAGTTGTTTTTTTTGGTCCATTCTCTACTTCCTTCTGCACTAATTTCTTGCTTTCTTTTGCAACTCCAGAATTCAAAGCATCCTCCATTTTGCCTGCAGACCCCTTTCGTTCTTTCACTACATCTTTTCTATCTTCCACTACATCTTTTCTCTCTTGAAAACTTACAACCTTTTCTTCTTTTTTAGTCTGTTCCTCCTTTTGTGGTGCCAAATCTGAACTATTAACACGACTAACTCCTTCTTTCTCTTCTGGGATTTCCGTCAATGATTCCATGTGTCTTTGGTGTTTCGGGCCAAGCCCTAACTTTCCAATCGATTCGTTTGATTTCACATCTAAATCTGTGGCTGATCTTGACATAGCCTCATGCCAATCGTACGTCAACATCTTTCTGTCCGCCATACTTTTAAAATCATTATGTAATATAGATCTTTTTCCATCTGCAAGAACCCGCTCACCTTCTTTTTTGTGCTCATTTTGGTGTGCGAAAGCCTCCAACTCTGCTGCACTTTGCCGTAACTCCATGCCCCTTGACAAATGCTTCGTTTTTGTTTTTTCTTGTGTTAAATACATGTTCCTTAATGACTCCTGGCTTTGCTGTAAGTTAGCATATTCTTGCAAGCTCAACCTCTTTTGACGTGATTCTTCCATTCTTTGCCTAATATCTTTCGATCTTAAGTGGACACCTTGGGGTTGCAGTTCATTTAGCCCATTGTAACTGCTATAAGGTGACCCAACTGGTGACAAAGCTTCGTATGATGCATCTAGTGGTCCATTCAAGTACGCATCCATTTTCCACTTGTTTAGGGATGTCTCTGAATTGAAAGGAATTAGATTATGGTCCGTCCCGTATCGTGATTGGTGCCTTAAATGTTGCCTGTTTTGTAACTCATTTGGTCTCAGTCTATTTCCATATCTTTCCTGTCCGATATCTTTAGTCCCCATTCTTAAGCGTGTCATTGAGTTAAACTTTTGAAGATCTCCTCCATAGCTGTGCCCCCTTACAAGATTACCTATTTCCGGGAAGTGGTGCAGCCTGTCTTGCATGCTAACGCCTCTTGTTAGCATGTTGTTATTGTTTGCAAAGCCATTGATAGCTTTGTTTTTCATGTGAAGTTGATGCAGAGAGAGCTGGCTGGTGGAGGGGCTGTGCAGGTTGTGGACTGGATGCAGTTTTTCACGGGACAGGAGAGGTGGGACAGTGGAGCGGGCGTAGAGGCGTCTGAACTCCTCGTCGTAAGAAGAGACTAGTTGACCAGTGATGACCAGGACCATGCTCAAGTTCAGCTTCTCAAAAGTCCACGTGTAGCTTTGGAAAAAGATACAGTATATGCTAGATTTAATGACCAAAATTACAAAACAGACTAAACAAAAACATGTAATATGACAAAACTAAGTGGACTACTTTATGTGGAACAAAATCCATAGTAACAATTAACCGATGTAAACTTAAAAAAACATATTCCCTTTGTTTTTACCTCTGGCTGGTCACCTGCTACTCTTCAATCACAGACAACTACTTTTACCTTTTAGCCAGTCATCTTACACATTATTTTTACAAAGGCACTCTTTTTTAGTATTTTAACTAGAGTTGAAAGGCTTTGCAACATTATGACATTGATCTTAATTACAGGTGGTGCCACCTTCTATACCCATCTTGAGATAGATGGGTTTAATGCCATACTGTGGAATTCCATGCATTGTAATAACATTTCCATGGAGACAAGCAGAAAATGTACATATTGCACCTTAAAATAAATTAATCTGGGAGAAGAAGTATATATTATAATTTACAGTTTTTCAACAATAATTAAGAAACTTTTGTAAAAGTTTTGTATAAATGTAATATATTTCTTCTCACCTGTAAGTCCCGTAGAGCACAGTTCTGCAGTCAATGAGTATAAACTTCTGTTCCAAAGCACCATTAAACTTCATAGAGGACTGACACTGGTACTGCAGCCCCTGCACTGTCCGCACTCGAATGGTCTGAAACAATTAAAGCAAACATGTCAAAGCAGCAAACAGATCAGAGTCAAGAGCATTATGGGGAACAATGGGGATCAGCATGGCTAAGATGTGAGACAGGAGTCTGCATTAGCCTACTTTGCATACTTACTTAGCCAACTTTGTGTATGTTGCTCTGCAAATATACCTACTTTGCCTGTTAGTGGTTATGTATGTAATAAAATACGTACATATCGTTTTTGGGACAGTGTGCCAGGTGTGAGCTGCCCTCAGTCCATCGCCCAAAAGTTGTTTTTCTGCTTTGGGCTCATGTGCCTACGCTGTCCATAAGTATAATATATGGAGATGTTATTGCATTGCATAATGTTCCACAATATCACATTCAACATTACATTTTTTTAATTACATTATTACTGTGAGTTGGGGTTCCTCTTTACAGATCTATCCTGTAGTTTGGCTTTGGTGCATCACCAGTTTATAGACCGATTTAATGCCATACTGTGAAATATTCTAGACAAGTAATAGCATCTCCATGGAGACAATCGAGACCCTTTAGAAAAGTTACATATTGCACCTTTAACTTATACATCTTCAGATTAAGATTGTTTATTTTCCACCTATGACTTTTTGACAGTAAAAATGTGCACTGTTAAGTTTGTAATGGGTTCCAAAGCATTAGTCACAAACCAGGACTAAAATTATGACAGTTAAATGTGTTGGCTAATAGTTCAAGGAATTGAAAGCTAAACCCAATTCAACAAACACTTCAAAACACACCAGAGCACAGGTAGAGACATGTGCTTCATATTTAGTGCTGTATTTTGTCATTACTTTAAAAGTGTCTGCAGTTCTTTTCAGATGCAGTTAAACTTGAAAATCCAGCCTCATTGTGACTAACATGAGCTGGTGTTTGGTGCCTGTGAGGAATGTTTAAAGCAGGAGCGGTGTGGACAATGTTAATCTTCTGAACACTTGTGCCAACAGAAGAAAAGGTCTAACAAACAAAACTGTGACTGAAGCATCATCTTCAATTAATCCATGTCTGACATTGACAGACAGTGAGACAGTGGCTTTATGTCAAGTGGGATAGGATAAGATAGTCAAGATATCAAATTTTAGTGTGAGATAAAACTGGCATTTAGCTTTTTTTTTTTTTTACATTTAAGTTTACCTTTGTGGACTATATATTGATTAGAAATTATATACTTGTCATGATTATTATATCACATTAAGAACTCATGGTATTTTTCAGAAATAAACTAAAATTAAATAGCAACGTGGATAAGTTAAATGCCCTACTGTGTAACCTTCCAAGAAAGGCAATAACATCTCCAAGGATACATAGCTACATATAATTAGGCAGTCCCTTTTCCTGGAGTTGTGTTTAGTTTTACTCAGGCATGTCTGAGTCGACCCTAAGTCCTCCCCGTCCTCAAAATGTCTGGTTCTTCTTCTCATCTCAGTGTCCAATAACTCCCTGCAGTATTAGATTGTGTGTATTTTACCTTGATCTCGCTGAGGCTGACCCCGAGTTTCTGGGACATGTTCAGGAAGCTGTTGAAGTTGGTTTGGTCCAAAAGGAGGTATACCACCACCCCCCTCAGAGCGGCGCAAATGAGTTCCTTAAAAATGTCCACATCAGTGAAGACGTCCATCGACAATGCGATCAGCTGCAGACCCAAAAAACAAAATGGAAAATATATTGGCAATGTGTCTTGACTAAAATATTTATCATTTTAAAATACTGTTCATAGCATTTTACAAATTCTAAAGGTGCACTATATAAGTTTTCTGGTGGGTCTACCTCCTGCTTGTCTCCATGGAAATATTATTGCATGAAAAGTCCCACCGTATGCTATTGAACTTGTTCAGCTTCTTGGAAATTAACAGGTGATGGCACCAGAGCAAATTAAACACCTGTAACTGAATAAATGCAAAATATATATTTTAATACCATATTGTGGAACATTCCAGGCAAAGCAATAACATCTTCTTGGAGACAAAGAAATCACAAACATTACTATTGTAATCAATGGGAGTTACCGTCACTGGAGTGGGCAGTGGTGCTAATGTCTCTCTGTTGTTCTTTGTAATTACACGGCGTGGTTGGTATGACGTTACCCTGTTGCTATTTCAGAGCACAATGTGGTTTGAATAATAAACTATAAAGGGACCAAACTAGATCTACATAATAACTAAACTACACACACACACGCACACACACACACACACACACAAATAATAATAATAATAATAATAATAATAATAATAATAGAGCGTAAGAAATCGGACAAGAACAATACCCCTCGCCATTGACTTTGTCACTGGCGAGGGCCAACAAGCCCAAAATGGGACTAAATCAGGATCAAACCAAGACATAAACGCTGCTCCCGACTCCTCCTTTGACACTAAATAAGTGAATTATTAAAGAACGGAGGAGCATGTTGGTGGACCATTACAGCGGGAGTGCTCCAGGCAAAAGTACAACTGCTGTTTGTTTGGGTTTGGCCTCCTGATAACATCACTACAGCAACATGAGTATAACACACTGTATATATCACAAACGAGTCAATGCACTGGACGTAGACATATTTTCATACATAATGACCACTGCAGACTGGGAACACAAGAGTCTCAAGAGCTGCTCTCCACGACTAAAGCAGGTCTAAGACCAGGACTAAAGCAGGTCTAATCCCAGCACTAAACCAGGTCTACACCCAAGCCTATAGCAGGTCTAAACCCAGGACTTAACCAGGCCTAAAGCAGGTCTAAACCCAAGACTAAAGCAGGTCTAAACCAGGACTAAAGCAGGCCTAAAGCAGGTCTAAACCCAAGACTAAAGCAGGTCTAAACCAGGACTAAAGCAGGCCTAAAGCAGGTCTAAACCAAGACTAAAGCAGGTCTAAACCAGGAATAAACCAGGTCTAAAACAGGTCTAAATCAGGACTAAAGCAGATCTAAACCCAATCCAATCCACTTCATTAATATAGCACATTTTATAAACTGTAACACTACTGCACAGCAAAAAACATTTAAAAGAAACAAATTAATAAATGCTCTACCAGTGCTCATAAAAAATATAATAAAACAATAAATAGAAGCTAAGAACCATACATAATATAATACCAGTTAAAAATAATAAAATAAGTAAATAACTAAAATCCCTTGTTTTCATACCTGATGCTTTTTGCTGCGATAATACATTTGATCTGTGTATCCCTTTTTTAGAAACACAAAGACCACAGGGCATTAATCAGCGAATTCCACACCTGCCAGTCTACACCATCAATCATTCATGCACACAGCATATTCATACAAGGGTAAGGAGGGTGAAGTATCTTGCCTAAGGACACAATCAATGTTTGCACGAGTCTTAGCAGTTTTCTAACACCAGATTATGATAACCTGCCATATCTGAGTGGCTGCCATTACAGATAATTTATTTAAAAGCATTAAAATCACTGAATGTAACCGGGTTCTGACACAACCAGTAATATTACTGGCCAACAGACCGAAGACAATTATCAGGCACATTCAAACTTGTAATTTTGCATTTTTAGAGAAATCTTCCATGACACCTTTAACACAATAAAGTCTTCAGTAATATGACTTTTGACTTTTTTCAATAATAATGCGAGGCCTGAGGTGCTGCATTTCTTGTATCTTCACTTCTCATTTGATTAGAAAACCTCAGGAGTCATTTGTTTTAGACAGTAAAGCATGACAATTATACATTCATTAAATACGCAGGCATGATGATGATAGACTGGCATATAGATGTATTTAAAGATTTTACAACATTTGAACTGAAGGTTTGAACAGTGAATGATGTTTGAATGTATACAGCCAAATTATGCATCCATCAAGTTTTGTCGATGCCCAGTCTGGTCAGATCTCAGAGGCTAAGCAGGGTTAGGCCTGGTTAATGCTTGCAGATTGGCAGCTTCACCTCCCTCAGTCTAGAGCAGCTGTGGCTACAATAGTACCTTACCACCACAGAGTGAGTGAAAAATACACAAGAATTTTAAAGCAACTTTGAGCGTCTGGAAAGAGTAATTATTATGTGACCTATCTCTCTCTAACTGAAAATCATCAAGTCACAATCTATATTGGGATATTTTCTGACCTGTAAAAATGTTGTTTCCTCATCACAAACACACCTGGAGTTGTGTTTTGTTTCATATACATGTTAAACACACAAACTCTGCATATTTAGACTGAGTTCTTCTCTCAAACAGAAAACGCTTTCTTCCACCTTGTGATGTCATGTGGCAATACAGGAAGTGCTCCACTGTGTTTTTAATACACTTTCATTAGAATCATTTTTCAGATCTGGAATTGCCAATCTCTGAACTAAAGGTAAAAGGAGCTGTTAACCTGAAAACTACCACTTCATGACATCACAAGGCGGAACAGAGCATTTTGAGGTTTGGAGATGTAGACAGACTATTAATAAAGCGTTATTCAAATTAATGAATAAAGCAAAACTCCAGGTATGTTTCTTGTGTGTTCCACCACATCACATCTTAATGCACAGTTTTCCCACTTTTACAACAATTTGAGGTGGTCGCCCTACTCCTGTGTCTGACTCAGATAAATGGGTCAAATGCAGGAGACAAATGTATAGCTGGTGAGGAGTACGTAGGTGGTGGTCACATTTTTATACAGCGCTCTTCCATCTTTAAGGCACTCAAAGAGCTTTACATCAAGGAACCACTCACCCATTCACACACACATTCATACACCAGTGTACGCAGACACTGGTGGCGAGGTGGGTTAACTATCTTGCCCAAGGACACAACAACAGCATTCATCTGTGGAAGCTGGAATCGCACCTTCAACTTTCAGATCAGTGGACAAACAATCTCCCAACTGAGCTACTGTCGCCCAGTACGTAGCTTGAGAAGAACACAGAAAGACTCCACATGGTCAGGGAATCGAACCAGCAACCTTGTATCAGTGACATGACTCCGCATGACCCCTCCCTTCTCACCTGCCTGGCCTCTTGTATCTGTTTGCGCACCACTTCCTTGATGCTGGGCGTGTCTTGTCTGGGTGGGTTGAAAAGTACACTTATACTAGTGTCTGTCTCTTCTAGTGAGATCTCAGGCCATCCCAAATCCAGGTCCGGCACCACCTCATCGGACTCCGTGGGGAAGTACGTGGACACCCCATTCTCCTGCAGGACCACTCCTTTACCCTCCCCCTCCTCCTCAATCACAGGTAGTTCCGCATTTTCCAAAATAAAAGCTATTTCCTGTTCGGATAGGAAGTGGTTGATTTGCTCCGCTCGTAAGAACTCCTCATAGGCCTCGATACCACCACACAGGAGGGCGTAGATAGCCAATCGGTAGGCTTCTTTATAATGGGGCGGGATGTATAGAGGAGGGCTGTCATCTTTGAGTGAGGACAGACCGGATAGACTGGAATCCATTTGCAATGACTTTAGACTTTAGCTGTAGAGAAAAGGAAAGACAAGTTCAGGTATTGGCAAAGCACTTCTTGAAAACACTAATTAGTTCAGACTGAAGACATACGCAAGGCTTCAGGGCTAAAGAAATACTAGCTAAACCTTCATCTGTTTTGCGGTATTTACCCAATCCAAAATAAACAAGCTAATAAACGAATAAATAAATCAATAAATACAGCTTTAAAACAGATTTTTCAGTTTGAAAAGTAATACTGGAGTGACGCTCAAACGCTCAGTCAGTCTTATCATTACTTATGACTATGTTCTGGTTAAATACTTCATTAGAAACATGCCATGATTGAAGGGCCCGTATTACGCTATTTTCTGATCTATGTTATAATGTTGTTTCCTCATCAAAAACATACCTGGAGTTGTAATTTGTTTCATTCACACAACACACAAATCACAGTTCTTTGCTCAAACAGAAAAGTCCCACCTTGTGATGTCATGTGGTAATATAGGACGTTATCCACTGTGTTTTTAAAGTTCATACATCTTGACTAGTCATTTTAATAATTTCAGCCCTGGAATTGCTAATCTCTACTGTACAAAAGGTAAAAGGTAGCTGATAACTTTAAAACTACCACTCCATGACATCACAAGGTGGAGCAGAGCATTTTGACTTTTACAGAGGTGTATGAACTTTAAAAAAGCCTAATAATAAAGGATTACTCAAACATGTGTGAATGAAACAAAACACAACTCCAGTTATACTTTTGATGATATACATTCTAACATTGCTTAAAACTCACAAGAGTCAATGTTGTGTAATACAGGAACTTTAAGTATTTTATTTTCTGTCTCGTCCCCGTCTCTCCTTTTTCATCTTTACATTCTGTCCCACTCCTCTCTCTTGTCTTGCACATTTCTTCACTGGAGCTCTAGCCGTGAGTTTCATTTGAGGCGTCAGTGCGTTTACGTATGTTAAACAAAACCAGTCAGTCCAGTGTGAATCAGCTCAGTCAATAACTCAGAGGCATGTTCTCACTGTCTCTACTAATAAAATACAACTCCACCGGAAACTGTGTGAAACCAAACTCAGCTAATGATGCTTTTCTCAGATCATACCTATTACAACATACCATTAATCTGGGAAAACTTTGAAAGAGTGAGCAGCTTTAAGCAAGTGCAGCTTTAATGGTAAAACTTTGGTATAAACATAACTAAGGTATCGTATCTATCTTTGCAAATATTAAAAGACAATAAAAAACAATTAACATAATATTAGAGTGCACTTTTAATGTATCTTAAAAAACATACAAACAAATAAATAATGAAAAATATTGATGTAACTCCTGAAGATGTGAGACGGGTCTCTACTTGTTCAAATACGAACTAAACTTCTTTTCTTTTTGAAAATGGAGGATTCAAAGCTTTTCTTGTCTCATGGATATGCTTTGCAGAAATGTTCCAAAACTGCATCCAACTCTGCAGTCTCCATGAAGAAAAGCATGTAAAGCTTTTTCACATTCCAGGCACCTCCATAAGACAAGCAGGTGACTCCTTTATTTTATCCGCACTCATACCTTTTAAAACTGGATTATGATTATATTTTTCTTGCCTTATTTATACATTCATATACATATACTTTGCCCTCACAATCTGTTTTTTTCTATTTTATAAACTAGGACCAGGTAAGAAGGGTACTTATCTCATATGTAAGTGTTATTTTTACAGTAAAGTTCAGAATGTGTTAATTTAAACACTACACTGAAATATCTTACACTACGCTCTCACATAGGGTTACTATGTTCATCTTGTTGACACATTTTGGCTACACATGTGTTTGGTCATCTACCTTAGTGTTGCAGAATGAACAGCAACTTACTCTTGACTTTTAACTTCCAACTATAAACCTTACACCATATTGACCAAACTTCACATAAACCCACCATCTGAGAAGCCTAATTTTAAAATCTGTAAATTGTAAACACAAATAAAAGCATACCTCATTGCTGCAGTGAAAGGTGTGAAAGGCTCTGAGGCGTGGAGCGATCTGTGAGACTCTCAAGTGCTTGCTGTACCTGTCTCAAGCCCCGCCCACTGCAGAATCAAGCTCCACCCACCTGGTCTCACCTGCAGCTGTAAGTTTGTCTGCCATTTATCGAGAGGATACATTAGTGATTACGGAAGCAATATTAGCAATTAACATATATGACTAATTTGAAAATAATGTGGTGGCATTTCACTATAAGAAGCAGATTTTCATTTACTATTTTTATTTATGAAAAAAGTAATAAAATAAGTAAGTTAAAATCCTCCAGCTAGAGCAGTCCTGACCAAGACTAGCTCAAGATCTGTAGATGGGTCCCACTACTCCTGGTTGCTCTAGCGGCATTGAAGGATATGGGTCAAATGCAAAGGACAAATTTTAGGGACAATAAAGTGTACCTTAACCTTTTTTTAACCCTACGCATATGACCAAAGTCCACATCGGTCAAATATTCTCAAGAGCCGGGCTGTATAATCAATTACTACAACTTTAATCAAGCTTATAATAAGGAGAAACCAATATAACATGGACAAAAGCACTTAAAAGTTGATTTTGCATAATGTCTCCTTTCAAACCTGTTTTTCCTTTATTTTATTTATAGGCCATTTGTCTCCACACAGAAAGGACAGTTAAACCAGGGAGGTTGACAAGTGACATTTATTGTCATCACAAGCTTCAAACACATGTGACCAGTGTTAGAACAAGGATTAAGATTCACCTTTATTTTCCCCAAAACTATAATTTCAACCTCAATATAATAAGACATACACCCCCTCATGTAAATTTATTGCAACTACGGCCTCAAGAAATATATGTGAACTTTCCATATATTTTATCAACAACTTTAAGTGTTTAAGTGTTACATACTTATTATGTAAATTAAATATGATAAATAAGCGTTCCACTTAGTTTTGTGGAAGGTCTAACTTTCTATTTCCATTTTTGTAACTTTCATTTTAGCTGTCTCCATTGAACAGCCACTTCACATGTGACGCTATCAACACAGCCTTGGCTTCACAGATATTTTTATGAAGATATTTAGGTGATTTGGTCTAGGCTGCAAGAAAACAAATAGAATCATTTAACTAAGTTTGATGGTTCAACAGCTACTTTACTCTACTTCAATGTGAAAGACACTTCTAACTATATAACACTTTAATTGACTGATAACGAAAGAAATCAAGCAACCAAGCCATCACTAATAATATATAATGTTTATTTATTTATATTCTGATATTTAATATTTTTTGTTGCTCAAAAAGCTAAAAATCTTTGCTTACCACTGTCTTTTGCTTGTGTTTTCTTATGTAAACGAAACTACACACTAACAAAATGCAAATTCAATAAATATCTTCACAAAAATATCCATGTAACCAAGGCCTAAGTTCAGATCCCTTTTAAAGTCCTTTTTTCTCTCGTTATATGGTCCAGTGCTTTAAACCAACAAACTGGACTAAAAACCTCATCTACATCTAAGCATCAAACTCCACACTGCACACACTGCCGGTCTGGACTACAGTAGATCTCAGACTGGTTTAGGCTTCGGTCTACTTCCTGGGAGGGGTTGGGGACTTCATGAAACGCGGTGGAGTGGGTGACTTGACTCCACGGGGCGGGGTTGGGGTTGGTGATTTGGGGGTGGGGGTTGGAGACTTCGGGGTGGGGGTAGGTGATTTGGGTGCAGGCGTAGAGGCAGGAGTAGAAACAGGTGTAGGGCTCTTCATGGAGGGTGCGGGAGTGGGGCTCTTGACGGAGGGTGCGGGGGTCTGGGGTTTGGAGGGTGTCGGGGTGGGCGTCTTGGAGGGAGGGGCGGGTGATTTCGGAGGGACAGGTGTAGAAGCAGGTGTAGCGGCAGGTGTGGATGCTGGTTTGGCTTGCCCCAGTTTAGGCTCTGGGATCTGCTCGCCGTGCCTGTAGACGCTCACGGTGATCTCCACAAACTCGCCGCCATATTTGTTTCGGACGTTGATGCTGTACTTGCCGGAGTCTTCGGGTGTGACTTGGTTGATGACCAAACTGGCGAATTTGCCCCCGTCGAAAGTGACTTTGGTGTGCTCATTGCAGGCCACTTCCTGCTCGTTCTTGAACCATGTGACCTCAGGAGTCGGGTCGCCCCAAACAGTGCAGGTCAGGCTCAGGGACTGGAGAGCACAACAGGAGAGAGGGGTGAGGGGGTTGGATTATCATGACCAAATATAAACATGTCACAAGGTTAAAATTTAAAGAGCCTGTACGTGATGTTTTTCAATTAGTAAAGTAAAATGTGTACTGTGTGCATCTGTGTTTTTATCGTCCACAGCATATTAGTTTCTGAGAGTTGTAAAAAGCCCTTAATAAACCCATCACAGTTCAGTTATAGAATACTAGGAGTGTGTTAACAAAGTGAAGACAATGATTGGACCCCTGCAAACAGTTTAAAATGAACTAGTTCTCTTTTTCACCTGCTTGTCTCGATGGAGATATTGCATTGCCTGAAATGATCCGCCGTATGCAGTGACAGATGTTTTAATGGCCAAAAACACCTTGACATGCATTCTTACTGCATTTTCAGTACCAATAAAGACTATTTTGATATTAGAAAGCCTCAATTAAATTAAATTAAATTAAATAAACTGGAAATCAAGATAGCACAACACAAAACTTTTTCCTTGTGAATAAAAAAATGTTACAAAAGTGGTGCTTAGAATCCAGCCCTGAATTATTATATAAGTGTTATTGCTCTGACCCTGCTGTAGTAACCGAACAGTTGAAAATGACAAATAAGAATGTTGCTGTTCCAGTCAAACTCAAGCTCAAAAAGATGGCGCCCACAACTGAGTCTCTATTCAAAGTCACTCATCCACACATTTAGATAATTTCTAGGTGTCACTCGTATGCTTGGGTTATTTTAATCAAGGTGTCTACAGCCAGTCAGTAGTCAGTAAAATCATGTTGTCTGGAGCAAAGTTCAGAATTTGGAGAAAGAAATTGTTTGTATTGTGTATTCTAATTGTAATTAAAAGTCTGTATTGTTTATGTTAAGAAAATTAAGTCATTTTTATGCATTTTATGCATTCCGAGCATATAAGTGCTCAGAATGCATAGTTTTATAAGTTTATAATTGCTTTTCACAACTCCCAGAGACCAGAGAGGAGTTTTGCTGTCACAATAAAGCTAACAACAACTAACATGTTAACGCACACTTGAGTATTGGACAATAAAATGCTTTATAACTTTAGATGTTGACAACATGCCGCAGACATATTTTGACCTCACAATTTGTATACAATATGTCTGTACTGGGACAAATACATAGGAAAAAAGGGTACAGGGGCCTTTAAGAAGGTCAAAATGTTATTGTATTGCATTGATTAGTCTAAATATTTTACCTTCTGCTCCATAATAGTAACAACATCAGCCAAACCGCCGACGACTCTGCCACGGTCTGAGGAGGAAGAGGAGGGAGAGGTAATTAAACATTGCTATATAAGTTAGGTTAGGTTTTATATTTATATGATAAATAAATAGTAGATTATATATACTCACTTTTCTCAGCAAATGCAGCTGCCCTAAAAGGCAAATGAAATGTAAGTTTTAATAATACAATAATAATAATACAATAAATACATAAATAAATGAATTTCTCTAATAAAATAAATATATATTTATAAACTCACTTGAGCCTGAGGTACTCATCATAGGCATCAGTGTAGGCTGCAGAGGAGACGACATTCAAGTTACTTTAGACAGTTAAAAATGAAATAATAACTCTGCTAAACTTTTAAATTAACTTGTTGTTAAATTCACTCTTTACAAGTTTTAACATGTTGTTTTTGTTAACCCGGCAATAATGGCTCAGGATTTAGTGCTTTAATCCTGTATGTGAAAATTGCAGGTTCCAATCATGCTCTCTTCCCTTAATACTATTATTGTGCCCTTAGGCAAAACACTAGTCAGGGCTGATACAGTGATTTTAGTTTTGATCCAATATCTGCATTTGATGTTTTGGTTCACATTATCCAATTAGAAAGTAGAAGGAACTTCCTTGAGTCTCTTATTTGGGTTGCCAGTTTGATTGCTGAAATTCAGTTGGTTCAAATCTAAAAGAATTCTCTGGTGCCAAACTCCTGCACCTGCAGTCAGTGATTAATCAGTGCTAGTGCAGCCTCTGCAGCGAAATTAATTCTGGAGGTTCTGTGCTTTCACAGGCACAACCTGTTCATACACAGAGAATAAGACAAACTAGTATGTGTCCTCTATATGCAGGTTGAGGCAATTCACCCAAGTTCAGGTGAAATTGTAATACTCTTTTTAAAACCGTAAAAGAGCTGGCTACATACAGTTCTCTTCAATATAAGAGGGCTTAACAGTGCTTTATTTTTACCACAAAGTACCATATAGTACCTTGTCCAGAGAGGTCAAAGGTGCGTGTGTGTGTCTGGACTCCGTCTGAAATCTCGATGGAGTACTGTCCCTTCTCTTTGTCAGATGGGTCACAGATCTGCATCCAGGCCATCTCCGCTGTGCCACCAATCCTCATCTTCTCTGACGATGCGATCTTACTCTCCCTGAAAACACACAATGTAGTCAAATCAAATCACAGCTAACTGCCTCAAATATTGGCAGTGGCAGGTATTATTTATTTGCTATTACATTATATTACTCCATATATATATTATTTCTTTACCATGTAAGATAAACAACCATGGTAAAATCTCTGCTTAATCCCATATTTAAAATAATACACAAGGAAAACACTTTTTACTGGCCTCTCAGGGGTTATTATCAGGAGGAAATGGAACAATTATATTTGTTTATTTATCTTGCCTCTCAGGCCTTCCATATCTTTCTGCATATGCATGTATTTGAATAGTCTGTATTGTTGTTAAAAAACAATTCCAACTAACTTGTGTTTCCAGACGGTCTTCATCTCCTCGGTGTAGTACTTCATGTAACACTGGAGCCTGATGCCTTCAGGAGTGCACTGCAGCACCAGGTCAGAGGCAGACGCACCTGAGCAGGAAAATATACCATTATTACTGCTAAAAATACATGCATGATTCATCAACTCTTCTAAAGCACTACCAAATATACATGCACACATATGAATTTTGTGATTTATACTCAGTATTACAGAATCTTTTAAAGTTTAAAATATAGTATCAAAAAGCTGAGGATGGCTGTTCATATGCTGCACTGTTACTTTTATTGTACATAATAGTTTTTTTTGTATTTTATATTTTTGCTCCACCGAAACGTGCGTTACATTAGAGTCTATTTTTAAGTCTATTTTTAAATTATTTTTAAGCCATTATCTATTATCTTGTTTTATTGCATGTTCCATTTTCCTGCTGTTCTTGAACTGTGCGTTGCAACACTGGAATTTCCCCACTGTGGGACTAATAAAGGCATATCTTATCTTATGTACTTCACTTACCAGCGACCTGAGCGAGGGCATTAATGATGTCGTCGAAAACTGAAAAAGAAAAAACATTACATAAAACAGGACACCCTTCATCAGCTTTTGAAATTTACAAAACAAAAAGTGGATGGCGCATTTACCCAGAAACCTGAGTTAACAAGTTGATTCCTGTTGATATTTTTGGCCAAGAAACTTACCCAACTTGCCTATTCATGCATATAATTTTTAACCATTGAGAACAAATTAATTTATAACAATAATGACCTGTCCAAGATGCAGTTATAGGGAGTGTGTCTATGTATTCACAGGCCCTTTGGATTTCTGTCGCCGACAATGTGACTTATTCCAAACAGCTGGATTGAAAAGTGAATGAATAAAGCATATTAGTAACAACTGTGTCTAGTGTAGTTTTGCAGTTACTTATGTGCCCTATGTTTACAGCATAAATAGTAAGGTATACAGTATTTAATGGACAGAAAGAGACTGTCTGTAGAGTCTAACCTTGTCCAGAGATGTCGATCACAGACGTGTCTTTGCCTTTGTCGTCACCCAGGACTGCCTTATACACACCCTGATCCTTTCTGGAAAACTAAATTACAAATAAATACAATTAAAATGGCAAGAAATACAAACCAGCTTATTTTATGACAGTTCAGCAGCAGATGTGTTTAAGTAAAAGTCTTACGTTGGGAATAGGCAGAGCACAGGCCCCAGACATCACATTGGGAGGAGTTTCTGGGACAATCTCATCATCTTCCTTGTACCAGTGGAAAGCTGTCTCCTTCTTCACGTTAGCGACCTGCACAAAAAACACACAAAGTGATCAAAATATGAGAGGAAATACATTTGTGTCAAGTATGGATCATTAGATGGTGTGTACCTTGCATTGCAACAGAACAGTGCAGTCCTCAGTAACAGTAAAGGACAGGTACTCAGAGAAGTGTGGGCCTACAAGACAAACATTTACATTAGGGCTGAACTATTTTGGGAAAAATATGGAACTGCAATTTTTCTGAAGAACATTGTGATTGAAGGCAGATTAAACACAAGATTCACTCCCAAATCTTCACTAACTCCTTTCTGATGTTGTGCGTATCATTCAGAACCTAAATACAATAATTAATTGACTAAAACTCCATCGACCGATTCATTAACTAAACAACTACAGGCCTACAGATTTGATAATTGTGCCCATTCAAATTGTGATTTTGATTTGACTTCAGTTAATCTTGCAGCCCTATTTCACAAGAATTACAATTACAAAGAATTATGAAATTAATTATGCATAAAAACTGTTTATGCTTTGAAAAAATAATTTGACTGAATTGAAATACACACCACAGTATACAATACAATTTGAATGCTATAATACTTATTTGTTTACTACATGCTCAAAACAAAAGGACCCGTAGAAATAGACCCTGCACTATGACACCTCACCTCACTGTGTATTTATGTGAAGCAGATACAGGACAGGGTGCCTCATGTGGTCTGGACAAAATGTATGTTGCAGTGATATACCTTGTTTTCTGATGAACTCCTTTCTCTGGAACTCAGCCTCCTTCAGAGCAGCTCTGAACACTAAAAACACAAATATCATTAAACTAAACTCAAAGTACTGACTATATAAGCCTGTATAAAAGTGTCTCTCACCGTCTCCCACCAGCACCAGGGACGACTGAGCCTTGGCCTTTCCATCGTGGATCTGTGCAGTGTAGGTGCCCTCATTGGCTCTGGTGAAGTTTTCCACAATCATCTGGATCACTCCGGTGGCAGCATCATGACTGATCTTATAGCCCTGAGACATACAGAGGCAACCATGTTAACACAATAATATACAACAATGAGCAAAATCAGTCCGTCTGTCCCAGGGCAGCTGTGGCTTCTAAATGTGTGTATGTGGGGATTGAATGAGTAAAGGTCTACTCTCTCTCTCACCTCTCCACTGGTGACTTCTTTGTCGTTGACGATAAACCTGTAGGACACAGAGGAGGACAGTTTCACGGCCTGGAGCCAGAAGCGAACGTGGCCCTTCTCCAAGATCTCATAGTTCAGGCCGTGCTTCAGAGGAACAACTGGAAAACAAAACACGTTTTTATATTCCAGATTTGTTTTTATCAAAGATGTAGGATGATAAGAAACATAATTGAGCCTTTTTAATTCAATCTGGGATCCAAAAAATGTAAACCTAAATGTAAAGTGTTTTTTTTATCTGGCTGCTTATGTCACATTAACTTTATCATTCAAAAAGCTGGATTTCATAAAGCTGGTCACAAACTTACATACTTAACGGTAAAGTGTTAAGACAATGGATAATAAAGAAAACTAAAGATTTCAGTGTTTTTTCCTGGTGTCAGTAATTGTGAATAATCATAAAATCATTACATTTCTTCTCACAATAATCATAACAGTAAAATGTGATTTCGTGACATCCTTAATCTGCACTTTCAGCACTCACCTGGATGTCTGATGGCATAACTGAGCTCCAACATGGTGTTCAGGGCTGTGGACAAACAAGCACAATCAAGACTCATTATACACCATATTGTAATATAGATTTGGAATCAATTATGAAAAGTAATTAGATTAGATTATAGTCATGTGACCCTCAAACGTACCGTCCTCAGTGAGGGTGTGGCTGGAGGAGACTCCATCGGTGTCAGTGACCACCACAGAGTATCGGCCCAAGTCGTCTTTGTCTGGGTTCGTGAATGTGAGTCTGGAGCTAGAGAGAAAAAACAAAACTAAAATGTTAAAATGATAATAATAAGTACTGAAGATAGGAGTTTGTGTCATTACATTGTAAAAGATTTGGGATTATAGGAGCTGTTTTTGTAATCATGTTATAAAGTTACATGTTGTTTTGTTTGATATGTGGCTTTTTTATTGTTCGGGGATGCAGTAAGGCTGGTGTGCTGGTAGCACCCTAGCTGTTGATTAGCAATAGCATGATGGCAAAACTGTTTGATTTGGAGAGTTGTGAAATGTGCTTATAAACTCATCGCGGTGAATAATAAGAAAGCTAGAAATGCATTAATAAAGTTAGGAATAACTGGACCAAACTGTTTAAAATGAGTTTTGTTTTTGACAGTTAAAATCAAGTATGACAGTAAAAATCAGGTACGCCTTTAGGTATTTTCCTAGCTAATGTTAGTGCTGAGTTTCAGATGACATCCTAACGTTCTACAGGCCAATAATAGTTTATACAGATGGGGGGCAGCAAAAAGGAACATTTAAAAATACAGATTTTTGTTATAATACAACAAGTTCTAGGGTTTAGTGAATAACAGAAATTATCAGGTGCAACATTTATGCATTTCCCTTTTGGATATTTCATGGCAAAGTACAACATAAACCACAGGGAAAAACTGTCTCTTGCCTCCCATCTGGGAGTATGATATCAAGCACCAGTATTACAGCTTTAACTGTAGAAGAACTCTGACACAGCAAAGGGTCTGCCCTGACTGGATGTATAAGGGAAATTGATTGATTTCTGTGGTGATTTTAACATTTTGCCTTCTTACGTTCTTCCTTTGCTGCTCATGGACACTCGGGGGCACTCTCCAACCGGGCTGTAGTTTTTGGACCAGATAAATTTGGATGTCTCACTGATTTCACAGGCTTCAAGTGACAAAAAGATGTCTCCAGTCTCTTCATCTACTCCTACCTCAATCTCCCGGGTTCCTGCAAAGCATCATCGGAAAAATGTAAACAAATGTGAATAATAATATAGTGTCTATCAAAGTAAATAAAAGATACACAAGTATTTGTTCTGTTTCCCAGCAGATTTATTTTGCCTGGAAATTCCCAGTATGGCATTAAATTTATCAGTCTCCTGTGGACAAGCAGATATTGCCACCAGGCCAAGTTACAGGTCAGACCCGTGGAGAGGCGCTCACAGTGAGTTTTTCATGGTATTTTTTAGGAATAACGCCTGTAATTTAATACAAGCAAAATAGATTAATTTAATACAATACTGTGAAATATTCCAGGCACTAACATCTCCATGGAAACAAACAACAGAAACAGAAAAGTTTCATAGAGTAGCTTCAATATAATACAATACAATACAATACAATACAATACAATGTATTTTACATTTATTATTTGTCTCTATGGAATGATTTGTGTTTCTACCTGGCAGAGCTTTGGCACACACTGGCTGAGACACCAGTGAAGCTTTTCCAATTCCACTGCTGTTGACGGCAAAAACTTTAAACACGTACGACTGACCCTCCTCCAGTCCAGACACCTGCCACGGATATCCAAATATGTATGATTATTTAGGTAAGAATCTCTTATGATTTTGAGAATAAATAAACAGCAAAAATGTCTGTTTTTTATTTGTATTTTTGGCCCATAGGCTTTATTGGACAAGACAAATATGAGTGTGAAATGAGGGTGAAGAGCTGGAAGAGACATTCAGTAAAATGTTTAGTAAGAATATGATCTCATGATGTTGACGCTGGCACAAAGTGAAGTAAGTCCAAATAATTTCCCTTGTGGATCAGTAAAGTTTGTCTAAGTCTAAGGCCACTTAGCAACATGAAGTTTTAAATAGTTAAATGCAGTCACCTCATTTATCATTCATATCCCTTATTTGATTGATATAATATTAGATAGCAAAAGATTGCGCTTCTCATTGCTTCCTTTCTTTCAGTCTTCACTTTACAATGCCACAGTTTGTTTTTGAATGTCTTTCATGAATGAACTAAATAAATATTATAAATAAGTAATTCTTGTATTGTTACTGTTGACTTACCTGAAAGTAGCGCTGGCTGATAGCTTCCTCGTTCAGAGCCACAAAGTCCTTAGATCCTTTTTTGGCCATTTCGACGATGTACCCGGTGACTGGACTGGCCCCGATATAAACAGGAGCCTTCCACAACAGAACCAGGGAGTTGCCCCTCACCTCACTGAAGCTCAGGTCATAGGCCGGTCCTGGACGAAAACAAAAGTATAAAAGTTGGAACAAGAATGATATAATATATTTGCTAGATTTGCCACCACTCTGTGGCCAGTATAAGTTAGGTTACATTATACAACTGAAGAGTGTAATAATCATCGCAATAATTTATCAATGGTTTCACTGAAAATAATACATAAGGGATATGTAAAAAACAAATTTAAAAAGGATGTTTTTTAGCTTCCTGTTATCTGTGACATTTGAGGAATTTTCATCATTCAAAAGATTTATGTTAGATATTTTGTATTGTATTGCTTTTTATTGAATTTAATGACAATGGTCCCAATTTTTGCATTATACAGGACCTTTACACACTGCACACGCTCTTACCAGGGGTGTCCATGGTCCAGGCCTCACACTTCATGGGAGCACTGGGGGCAGAGGGGATGCCCACTCCAGCAAGGTTACCAGCGGTGATCTTAAACTCGTAGAAAGTGCCCTCTGTCAGATTCTCCACCTAAAATGGTAAATAAATAAGTTAAAAAAACATGTTCTCATGACTGTAACTAGGGCTGGGCTATATGGAACGCAATATTTCCTGATATTGATAAATCGCAATTTTTAACTTCTAAAACAAAATGCTAGTCAGTATTGATTTCATGAACATAGACATAGACAACAAAGACCTTACCTTGCAAACTCTCTCTGTGACCGCCTGCAGGTTGACCTCCTTCCAGGCCAGAGTATCTGCGTCTCTCTTATCGATGTAATAGGCGTTCACTTTGGATCCTCCACAGTGTCTGGGGCTGTTCCAGGCCAAAGTCATGGATACACCATCGCAACTCAACATTGTAATACCGAACGGGGCACTAGGGGTCGCTGTGGAGAGGTAACATCAGAATCAACCGCCTATTCATTTTGATTGGCTGTCAAAAAAGGATTTCAGAGTTTGCACCAGTAAGAGACAGTGGCTTCGTCTCACTAGGCTATCATAACTCGTCATCTAAAAGTCTTTAATTGAAAGTATTAGGTGTCTCAAAACCAAAACTATTTGTGCAGTCATTAAAATACTATCATTAAATTTATGCAATCATAAATATCAGTGATCAAGGAACATGTGCTATAAAACGTGTGTATTAGAGTGAACACAGTGCAGAGTGGATTTTGAAGTAATTTCTATTCTGAAGTAGTGGGCTCATTCAGTGTCACAAATGAAACATACCATATTCAAAACCTCTGCCTGGATGAAACAATGAAAGACAAAAAAGGCAATATATAAATCTGACTGAATAAACTAATCATATTCAAAGTGATATTTTGTTTTAATACATTTGATAAAAAAAAACATTCAGACTGAACCATAGACTGTACAAAGAAGTGGACTGAGGGAGTGTGACGTCACCCATTTGGCAGAGGGCGGGCTCTTGAGACTGTCATTCAAACTTGTCTCTTGATTCTCCCTTGATTTACGGACAAAATTGTGAATAGTGAGCCTGACAGCAGCAGTTACAGAGAGGAGAGGGGCCATTTTTCAATAGAAAGTGAACTGGAGTAGACGAAGCTGAAAAGAGCTGAAATGTTCACTTCCTATTTGGAACACAGCACCTAGCGGGCTAGCTATGTCCATTTATATATGCAGTGTGAGCACTAATAATAAAATTATAATTTCTTGACATGCACGTAAGATTAATCCTTATAAAAAGAGTATGAATAGTCTCTTAAATGCAGCTCTGTAAATGCATGTAGTATATACTCACATAGGGCGGGCTCGACTGTGATAGGGCCGGACTCCTGAGACTCTTCACTCAAACCAAACACATTCACAGCCTGAACTCTGAACACATACGTCTCTCCAGGAACCAGTCCGTGCACAACAAACCTGAGAAAAGATTAATAAAAAATCATTTCAGAATGCCTTTATCCTTCTCTTCACAGTGGTTATCCTCTCATGATGAAACCTATTATTCAGACTGGTTAAAATTTACCATTTAGCCTTGCTAGTTTTAGGTTACCTTCACAATAACACACATACATATCACATCAATTGCAATAATAAACTGGAACTAGGGATGGGACGATAATGCTGTATTAAAATGCCACTATATTAATACCACAAGGATAATGGTATTGACATAGGTCATTTATTTCACTGGGTTTGTGAAAAAAGCAGCTCTCCTCACAGCTTTGAATTCATGAACTAACTACAATTCATCATACACACTCATCATATCACAAATAATGTAAATGGCCAGATAGGAATAGTCTGAAGTCTGTTTTCATGTATGCCTTTAGTGCCTCAAAGGCTTAATCTCTGAGGACTACTTGTTTTGCCCTGATAATTGTTCTGTTTCCCCAAATATCTGCACATCAAAGTAGAGCATAACATAGGATATCATCTACAAACACTTTAAAAGGTTTTTGTTGTTCATATAAAATAGGCAAGGTATACCGTCATACCATGGATTTTTTCATCATGGTTTTCATGCTTAGGAAATTTCATACTGTACCATTCCTTAATGGAACTAAAACCAGACCAGGACTAAACTCAGACTAAAAAAAGACCAAACCAGGTCTATAGGTTCCAACTAAGCTGGCGCAAAACCAGAACCCAAAGTGAACGCAGCCTCAGCTACATCAGGCCTGATAACCTTTCGACTTTGTTGTTCTTTGGTCCTTTTGTTATTCTAATCCGCTGGCACAGTGCTATAGCATTGGGGAGCAGGGCCGGCCCAAGGCATAAGCGAACTAAGGGTCCCCACGCCACCAGGGGGCCCCCAAGACCAGTTGGAATGGAGTAGCCATAATGACACAAGTTACAGTATAATGTAAACCAACTAAAAACACAGATGATAGTGGGTGTCTTAGACTAACTGTGTAGCCTATGAAATGATAAAGCAGCTAGTAGTGCAGTTTTGGTGGTATGTGGGGGGCCCCCAAATCAAATCCTGCTTAGGGCCCCATAAAGGCTTGGGCCAGCCCTGTTGGGGAGACACGTTTGATGACACCTGTGGTGCTTGAATGGCTTGTGGTTGCAAGGAAACCACTCCTTCGACCCAACGACTCTGCCATCGATGTAATATCCCATCAGGTTTTTCAGGTGTTTGGGAGAATCCCACTGAACAAACACAGACGACTTTGTGTTTCTGGTGGCAGTGATCTGCCCCGGGGCAGATGGGACGCCTGTGGACGAGAACATAGGGAATTTAGAAAAACTATTCAAATAGTTTTTAAGGGGATTCTGTTGACCATATAACAGTTACTTACTCATGACTACTTAACACAGCTAAACAGGACAGGTTCACAGTACAAGTCACGCAATAAATAGCTTTCACAATTGTTTCTAAAATATTAAAAGTGTAAAGGATAAGATCTTCAGCTGAGTGTGTTTAAAGGGAATTTGTGAGTTAGAGCTGAGTTTGTAACCGTAATAACAAAACAAAATAAAAATGTCCCAGGTGAAGTTAAAGACACACAGTGAAAGTGACTTCAGACTAAGAGCTCAGTACATACCAATTGGTTTCTCCACGTCTGCAAAGTACAACACATTGATTTGATTGTGTTTATTTGTGACTTTCAAGGTTGCATATTTTCTTTAAAATCTTTAAAATCATATTTCAAAATGGATGAAATTTTGGACCTTTAGGAAAATATTGACATAACACAACATGGAAGGGCGATATTTGACAAATGACTCAATAATTGCTTCTTTCTTCTTTTTTCATGTGAATAACCTTTTAAATTACTATAATTATTTGTCATAGTTGTTGTAGTTACTCATGTCCATTTACTTAGATATTATGTTGATTACTTAAGGATTGTATGTCTTGAGTTTTAGTTTGTTCCATCTTTTAAGGTATTATTACATTTTATTTATATTTTCATTTATCTGCACGTGTCTCGATGAGTTGAACCTTACCGTCCATATCAACTTTCTGCACAGGCTCAGTGGGCAAGGACGCCTCACTCGACCCATACATGTTCACAGAATACACTCTGAACTGGTATTTCTGTCCCTCCGCTAAATCAAAGACCGGATATCGCGGAGAGCTGATTTTGACCGCTGTGTTGATGCGCTGCCATGCCTCTGTGCCTGCAATGCACTATGGGAGGGCGGGGCCAGAAAGGAGCAAGAACCAAAGAACCAGGCAAATAAATGCATCAACAAATGAACAAGCAATGATCACAAGACCAACAAAATACAGTGGATATTGACAAATATGTACCTGTTATTAAAGGCTTTGCTTTGTCTGGACTGTTCAACAATGTGACATTGAATGTCATATTTATTCAGTAAGTGTTTTCTTGCTAAACAATACTTAAAACATGCTTTCACAGTGTAATAGAAAACATGGCGATAGAGACATTTAATGTCATACTGTGAAACATTCTAGCCAAAGCCACAATATTTCCAGGAAGACAAGCAGAATTCCACCAGAATAGTTATATAAAAACATTACATAGTGCACTTTAATATTACTTCATATTGGCACAGAATTTACTTCAAGACAATAATTTGAATTCTGGAGCCTTTAGTACAAATTTGTCAATTGTTGCAAAATGCAAAGAATTGTGCTTAACATCAACAAATAAGAATGAATATTCTTGATTGATTAATGAAAAATTATACAAATAGGATTAGATCATGTTTTCTATTTCTGACTTTTCAGATTATTTTTGAGTGTTATTATCTGTTATTATTATCTGTATGTCGCTAAGAAACTGCATTCATAGTAAGGTATTTCTTTAACAAGTCAGAAATACCTACTTGAAACTATTTAAAATGTTATCCTATTAAGTTTATTTAAAAAAAACAGTTCAAACTACTCAGGATCAATAAGTTATTTAACTGATGCACAAACTTCTTAAATTGCGCTTTGTTTTCCTTATTTGGAGATGTAAACATGTGTTGTACATAATGCAGATTACACTAGAGTGCATGGAGAGCAGAGCAGCACACACCTTCTCGATGACGTACCAAAGCGGTGCCCGTCCTCGCGGTTTGGGAGGAGTCCAGCTCAAAACCACGTAGGACCTAAACACCTCAGACACATGCAGCTCTGTGGGCTCCCCCGGAAGAGTAACGTAGCCTGGATAAGGTCAAGCTTAAGTCAAGTACAAGGCAAAACTGATGAGGAAGTCCCAAAAATACTTAAAATATATTATAGCCTCACCCGCTTTTCTCCATGAGATAGATTCAGTAGGAACATACCAAGTAAAGCAGTAACATCTCCATGGAGACAAGCAGGTGGTCCTCTGCCAGAAAGGTTGGCACACCTTTAGAATGTATTTATTTATAAAGATTTACTTCAGTTTTGTTGAACCAAATGAGACAGATATGACTGCAATTTTGAAATAGGGACTTTTTCTTTTACTTTGGAATCAGACTATTCTGATCAAGTCTTGAAAAAATGCTCTTCTCAAAATGTGTTAATTTGTTAAAATTGGTAGCTAAGAAAAGTAGAATCTAGTCTAATTAGGAATTCCTCAACAGCTCAACAGATAAGCAGACCACAACAGTCTGAAAATTATATCAGCAATATAAAATTACACGAAACGCATTACAGCAAAGACATGCAAAACAGAGCACACAGGACAGGCTTCACATGCAGGGGCCAAATGCAGGCAAGGAAAATTCAGGAACACAGATATTAGCTCTTCATGCCAGTGAAACCATACACATTTGATGTTCAACTATGTCAGTAATAACTGCTGTTAGATAAGAGGTATATCAAATCTCTAGTGTTCTTTTAAAAGTTGTTTGTGGTAACACTTTATTTTATACCCTGAATACTATGTACTTTCCTGATTAAGTAACATTACAACATTCAATCACATGCAATCTGACTCCTCTATCACATAAATGTAACTATTATTAGCATGTAATGTAATTACTATTGATGTAATGTTATTCCATGTTGTTTCATAAGTACTGTCAATTTTTCAGTACTCATGAAACAACATGGAATAACAAAACACAGTACAGTTTTTATTTTATTTTATTTTTTTTACAACAAAACAAAAATAGCATTTAAAGTTGTTAATACAGGAATAGCCTTCAATACTTGCTGACTTAAAAGTTGTTTGTTTTTTGTACTAAAAGGAATAGGTACACTGAGATTCTTTGTTTTGTTTTTTGTTTATTTTTTAGATTTTGATAGGGACAGGGACAACTATTGGGCCCAAGACAGTGAACCCATGACATGGTAAAATGCTGCTGTTGCCCTGTGTATGTGTTGTATCCCTACCATCGATTTATAATAACTCCTCTTGTTAAGTCCAACACGTGATGTTATTTCAGATAGGGAAAAAAGGGGAAATGTTAACAATGTCTGTGGGATTATGATGAAAGTGGATGAAAAGAGGGAAAGTCTTTAAACCCAAAGCTGTTTTACCTTCCAGATCATGGTCCTTGATCACTATGTCAGATTTCCCGGGTATTGTTATCACTGTTTCAGACACAGGTTTGGTTATGTTCGGGATCTTGCTGCTGCGCGTTTTGACATTTACCTTCGTCTGTACCTTGCAGTCGTTCATTCTCTACGGGATCGATGGCGGTGACTTTGTCAGACTTGCGGGAGGGTCTACTGATGCCTGCGCTGTTCACGGCCCGGACCCTGAAGTGGTACGAGTGGCCCAGATTCAGCCCGTGGACAGGGTATTTACAAACCTTCACCGGGGAATCGTTACACTGTACCCAAGTGTCACTGCCGGACTCACAACTGGAAACAAACATAATACAGTACAATACATTGGATTCAATTACGATGGTACTGCAATAGTAAGCATGGCATGACATTAGCTTCACTGGCTATAGGGGCATACCCTTTTTAAAAAAAATATTCTTGCAAACTAGTGTTTTACTTGCTAAACAACAGAGATCAAAGACTTCAGTTTATTCAACACCAAAGATGTGGTTTTTTGTCAGCTGAAAGCACTTTAGGCCATGAGAAATAATACAAATTCATGAACCCAACATTTGTAGATTTCATTTTGGATATTTCATTCAAAAATAGTGAATCTACTATAAACCAGATGAGATTCTGTCGTATATAATTCAATTCTAGAACGTGACTGAAACCCATTAGCAGACAATCAGTTTTGTGCTGAATCTCTTTTTGAGTGTTAAATCTCACCGGTCGACGAAGTATCCGGTGATGGGTGCCTCATTGACAGTGTTTGGTGGTTTCCAGGCGATCAGGACAAAGTCTGAGTTCACATCGTACGCTTTCACGCTCATGGGGGCTCCAGGGGCCCCAGCAGTGGTGGGGGCCGCATCTACAAGGGGCCAAAATGTTCATTGTAGTATGATTGTAGAATTTATTTCTAGAATAATCAGATAAGATTTTGTGTATGTGTTTACGTGCACAAAAGAAATCTTATCATGAAAAACACTTGGTGACATGTATTAGATAAGCAGTGGATTTTTAGAGTAACTGTTGACAAAGCACAGTGAATTTTAAAATAACAATTTTTCTTTGACAATTTCCATTTCCAAGTACATAATACTTAAATAATCTGATAAAGTCAGCTAATGATCAGATTTTGTGCGTGGGTAAACAAAGCCATTGTTGGTGTTCAATTCAAATCAGATATTTCCTCAATTAACCTTTGTCTTCTCTAACTTAATCAATGAAAAATAGAAGTGATACAGAAAGAAGTTGACAATCGTCTTGAAGAACCTTGCCAATTTTGTCCACATAATCTCTGTTAATCTTTTTGAATTAACTTGATTTCAGTTCAACGAAATACAATATCGTAGAGCCCAAAATGCCAACAGCAGTCACCTTGAAGGGCTTTACAAAACAGCTGACTTAAATCAAACACTGCAGAAATACCTGAGACAAAGAGGTATGCGCTGTGGTCTACGGTGCCATCCTTGGCGAAGATGCGGACAGTGTACAGACCCTCATCGTCTTTGGCCAGAGAGGGCAGAACGAGACGTGCCACTCCTCCTCCCACAAACATCTCAGCCAGTTTACCAGGCTTCAGCAGCTTATCTGAAGGAAAACACACAATTATTACATAATTACTAATGACTGAATCAACTCATCGTTCAATAAACGGTTGATGCAGCAATACTTTCAGGGGTCAGTATTTATCATGGGTACTTTTTCTTTGTACTACTGGGGAGATTTTAGTTATTTTTTGAAGTGCAGGTTATTTGTATTTATTTTCTTCCATTTTACTTTGAGAATTGGAGGGGATAACGCAAATAAAGTAACATTACGAGTACAACTATATAAAATGTGTTAAATAATCAAAAGTTACGTTTTGCTACCAAGATATCTTGTTTGGGGAAGTGGACCTACCCTCTGAGCTCACAAGCTGGAGAACACCTTTGTGAGTTGTAGGCTGATAAAGAAACCACTGGGAGAACATACAAACCCCTGGTCTGGAAATCCAACCCACAACCTTCTACCTGTGAAGTTCTACCTGTTTTATCCTTCAGATATGTTTCCTCTGTATTTGTAACTCACCATCTCTGTACCATTGCACGCGAGGGGGCACGTTGGGGAGGTCTGGGACTACGACCATGCCACAGGCCAGACTGGTGGTTCCGCCCTCCACTCCGAAACTCACAGGGAAACAGTCCAGAAGAGACACCTCCAGCTTACTGGGGTGGATTTCTGACAGATGGGGCACTGCAATAAAACAAACAAAAAATGTAAGATAGTAACATTTATAAAAGCAGATGAAAACAAGAGCATATCTTATGAATCATTAGTTGATTTGTTTTGTTTTTGTTTGTTTTGACAGTAAACATTAGCCAGCAGCGATCTGCTATTGTTATTTAGGCACTGGGACCACTGCAGCTCCTTATAATAGTTTCCACTGATAATCTCTCACATGTTCAAATTCACGTCTATTTCGGGACCAGCATCTCTACATATCTGGGGTTCGATCCAAACTAACATTAATAAAAGATTTTCAGTCATGTTAAAATGTGATACTGACCCAGACCAAGGTGGCAGGGCTCTCCAGATCCACTCGCTCCTGTGATGAGAGAAAACCACCATTAAACAAAGGGATATTTCTGTTTAAAACTTCATGTCAGTTTAACAATCACATGGAATTACACTATTATATATAAAGTGATGAAAAGCACACAAAAAATGTCAATTCATGGGTTTCAGACAAAGGACTTTGTGAGGACTCATAGACCCACCATTCAAAAGATATAATATTTTTATTTGCTTAATTGCTACGACCACAGAGGAGGGTTCCCATAGCTTGAAACCCATGAATAGCCATACACAATAATATACTTTTCCTTATCTTTGGAGGCAATCATTTAGCGTCATTTCAAAGGCTTGGAGATAAGTTTATTAGAAGAAATCTTTTAATACCAAACTCAAAAGATTATAAGAGAATACTGTACTGACTGGTTGTAATAATTTTAAAATTCAGTTTGTAGTGCATCGTCTTATGTTATAGCTCACAGTATAAATAAACTTACTCTTGACAGTAACCGTTGCCATGCTGGTCGTGGTGCCATGTTGGTTTGTGGCCACAGCACTATATTCAGCCGTATCACTCACTACACACCTGCAGAACACACACATGGGAATTATATAAACAACGTCTAACACACATAACAAAACAAACTTAACAGTGATCAGTTGTTTTAAGAGTCGTTTTCTAGGGCAAGAATATTCCAAATAGTTACACAAAGTTAAAAGTCAAGCTTCAGGTTTGCACTATGTGACTTCTGGTTTGTCTCCATGAGTAAATGTTCTACAGTATGACATTAAACGTGTCTATCTCTCTAGAGCCAAGCAGCTGAGGCCAAGTTACAGGTCAGATCTGTAGAGAGGCGACCCCACTCACAGTACGAATTAGAGATGCACTGATCCAGCTTTTTCAGCTCCAATACCGATTTTGATACTATAGCTTTAAGTATGCCGATACCTGATATAAAAAATGACAAAAATATAAAACTTACGCAAATATGTTATGTAGCTGTTATTCATCTTATTTATAATTAACTTTGTACAAATAAAAGTTCAAACATTGTGAGACTTTCTGGGCCAATATGATCAGTAAATATCAATCATATTACGTCAATGTACATAGAATATTTAGAAGCCGATATCCGATCTAGCTAATTTTGCAGGATCAGCGCCAGTATCTGATACCAGTATTGGATCAGTGCATACCTAGTAAGAATGCATATTTGTCAGGGTATTTTTGAGCAAAAAAAACACCTGTTGCGTAAATGCAAGATAGGTTTAATGTTTAATTAAACCTACCTTACCAGTTTAATGCCATACTGTGCAGGGAGATAAGCAAGAGGCGTACCCCCCTCCCCTGACACACACAAAAGTTACATAGTGTGCCTTTAACTCAGTCAAAAGCCTGAATGTACATTTTTAGCCATTGCTCACACAGTCTCTCAATGTTTTTCCAATAGCACAAGAATAACTTGAATAATCTGCTCTGTAAATTGTGTAAAAGAGAATATTCAATTTTACATGTCTCTCTAAACTTTGAAGTTTTATAGTTTATAGACACATTTACAATTTATACATTTACAAGTCTGTTCTTTGCCAGTTTACAGTCAAATACATTGTTCTTTCTGTAAGTACATGACTTTTATTGCAACATAAACTAGGGAGGTGTGGCCAGAAGGGAGCGGTGTCCTTGAAGAAGACTGTGAGTGAAACCAAGAAACGTGACCTTCAACTATTTGTTGACAGAAACATATTTTTTCTCAGGTCTTGACAGCATAAATCAGTCTACAAATTAAAGGACGTTTGTGAGACATTTCTACAACCTTGAGTGCAGTGTGTCAAGAAGAATGAGTATGTTTTGGAACTAGATTGATTGAGAGAAACAGCAGCAGAGAATAAGAGAAGAAAAAGAGAGTGGTTAGAGAAAAAGAGAGAGGTAGGTTTCCAGTCGGCAGAGAGAGGGGAAGAAAGAAAGGGGGGAGAGAGAGAAAAGGAGGGAAGGAAAGAGCGGTATGGGGGAATAAGAGAGGAGTAGAAAAAGCGCGAAGGGGAAAGACAGAGATGGTAGAGGGGCAGAGAAAGAGAGAGAGAGAGAGAGGGAGCAGGAGGAGTGAGGTATTTTTGGCTTGAATGACACAGAGGTCAGCACTTGACATGAACAGCTGATGGTCTTCAAGATGACGAACAGAAGCAAAGAGCCAAGCCTGAAGTCTGTTCAGTGTCCCAGAAGGATCCAAATGAGTGTCACAGTTCTGTAACCTCTTGTTTTTTGTTAAGTAAATTGCGATTTTCATGATTTTATTCCAATGTGAATAGATTTACATAAATTTAAATTTAAATTGTCTCTAAAAGTTTCATTGCCATTGTCGGTGATCACAATTAAGCATAAGAAATATAAGACAAAAATAAAATATGAACTATGGCAAAAAAGCATGAATAAAATAAGGTCTTTAAATAAATAGACCTAAATACAAAATGTATGGACAGAACAGCAGTGCAAATCTAGCAGTGCAAAGAGAAATCTGACATTATTTCCATTTGCTCTATCAAATTTAATTGAAAAGTGCATTTAAATCTCTATGGTAAAAGGAGAAATTCAGTTTGTCAACTGGACAAAGTTTATTTGGTCGACCAAATAAACTTTGTCCAGTTGACAAATTGGATTCTACCTGGACAACTGAGGGATTCTACACACATTTAAATTTCTAGTTATCCAGATAAATCACGTTATTTGACAATTCACATTAGACAATTCTGCAAAGTAACTAAAGCTATATGGGCAAACGTGTGTAGAAAACCTGACATTGCAAGACAGTGCTGTATTGTACAGGCAGAGTGTATTGATGGTGTTTTACCTGCTAATGATCAAACTGTGGACTCCATATTTGTTCTCAATCTTGTACTTTCCAGGAGCGCTCAGAGGGTCCACCGGCACACCTCCTTTGTACCTAAATACAAAAGGACACATTTACAAAATAAGAGAGAGCAATACATGTCAATACAACCAAAAGAAATCACTCACTAAGGGAAATGACAGATGACAGCTAGGGTTACAACAATAAAAACAACATTCATTATACCTTTGTGTTGTACAAGAAAGATCTTCTTAATAGACCCCAAAACAACTGGATTTTAACAGACATAAACCATTTCAGCTCTGAATTATAAAAAAAAAATGCTAAAATTGGTAGGCATAGTTCAAAAAGTGTAAATAATACATGATATTAAAGGCGCTTGACCTGTTTTTACTACAAATGAACTAGTCTTGAATTTCACTATTTGGTCTCAAGTTTTTCATCTCTTTCCTAACTCACTGCGATGACTTTATAAATGCTTGTCACTCCAAGCCCAGAGCAGAGTTTTCCTGTCATTCTAATAATGACAGTGAATAAACCTCACTTCCTGGTTCACAGATGACAAATGTGCTATAAATAGATACAGGCAGCACACAGCAGTCTCATTTTGATGAGATGGTTAGTGTATATATATATAGGGGCAAAACAAATTGTACTTAAATACAACAAAAGTGTACAGCCCCTTTAATTCCTACCATTTGACGATGGGCCTGGGGTTTCCCTGCACAGTGCAAAACAGCTTCACTGGAGTCTTCTCCCAAACAGTGTGAGGCCTCAGAGCCACTAGGAAGTCCGGCATTTTCCCAATATCATCCAACAACTCTGACCTCTTAAACATCTTCTCCTTCACCTGAGAAGGCAAAAGGTACAGCTCATATATGATGTACTGGGGCTCAGTCTATGAGAAGTAACTCTAATAATATTTTCACTAGATATCCCTCTTCATATGACTTTAAATGATAATTAATAAACATCACTCTACATTTTATTGGTTATATACCTAAAAACCTTTTTTTTTAATATTTGTAATATACTATGTCCTTATTAAAATGTGGTTTTAGATTAGAGCTTCAAATACCACCTATATAATTTAATATAATGTCAAAGTGGTTATATCAAGATTCGGATTTATGAGGACTCTAGGCAATGACGTTTGCAAGCAAACTAAAGGGTCCCCCACACAGACCTCTTTCTGGATGGCGATGCTGTCGACTTGGGCCTTGGTGGCCATCCTCATGCGGTGCAGCTCCTCCTGGATCACAGCCAGACCCTTCCCCACATTAGCAGATACACGCTGGTACTCGGGGGTGGAGTCATCCTGGGATCTGAGCGCACAAGAGGGCATTTAAACACACACCGTGTCATATAATTTAAATGAATAAATGCATAAACACAATTTATTTAAAATATAAATTGCATAAATATTGTTACAGATCGTGACTGATTTTGCATGTAAAAGTAGTACCTGTGCATGTATGTGGTGTGTGTGACCCCGTGTTGTCTTACAGGACTGAAATAGCTCACCTCTCCCGAAAGGCCGGGACGGTGTAGGCTGGTTGTGCCATCGCCTCTGAGGCCTGTGGCTCTGGGCTGCTCTGCCTGTGACTGACTGATTTCCTGGTTGATAAAGAGTTATTAACAGTCATTACATTATTACATTATTAGGGAAATTAGCATACAGAACACTATGAGAAGACTACATTCACTCCAGTGACTATGAACAGGCATTTCATGATTACTCATTAGAGACATATCATTGAACACAAACAAGACATAAAAGAGCAGCATCACTGGGTTGTTTTTTTGTGTATATGCATGATACAAGTGATGACAAATGATGCAAGTGGAATGACATCAGTTAGTCCAAAGTGTTAAATCATATACATTTTAAAATATTTTTTGCACAATTGTCTCGTAATTAGCAACATCTGATAACATCTGATAACACCAGATCACCTCTACAAATATATTTTGACACAGAAGCCAGAAATGCTACATGCAAATTTTTGGCTTCATATTGTATGCAATTTCTTTTTGGTACTCTTATTAAAACATTTGTGTTGTAATTTTGTAGACTTCTGATCTGACACCAATTAACCATCCTCCTGACTGCACATCTTGTTTTCTTCAGAACAATGGTCATTTCAGTGGGAAAAGTGGGAGCTAGTGCCATAATACATAGTCAGTTAACCTTCATTTATCTAAACTTGACCCCAAATGTAACATATTAATTATTTCCATTTTATACAGCCATTTTATATACTTGTACTTTTATAGCTTTTATATATACTTTTACAATACATAAAAGTCCCTCTTCTCTAATCCGTAGCTCTGGTCTGAATGTGGGTCAGACTTGGGAAGGCTCTGAACTCTGACATCAGGCTAAAACCACTCGATCCAAGATGGCCGCTGCAGACAGAGTTTAAGTGTAGGTACAGTTCAGGGTTATGAGGTTATCACTGTACCACGGTGACCACAGTGACAAGCAAATAAAACTAATACTAAGATCACCTTAACATAAACCAGTATTAACTGCAAATATCAGTGGACTACTTGTGTGTAAATGTCTAAATCTTAGTTCTTTATTTATTTATTTATTTATTTATTTTATTTTATTTTTACACGTTTATTTTATGTTATATGTATGGTACAAAAATATAAATATTATATAAATATAATATTTAATTTATTTTTTACAGTCTATGTTAAATTAAATTAAATAAGATGACAACAAAAGCAGTGCTATAACTAAAAGTTTAAATAACATTTACATCTTGTCAAACATTGCCTTCATGTAATACCAAATGATTTCTGTGTCTAGTGACTAGATTCTAGTCAAGCATAATCAGTTTGTATGTACTTTCCCTTTCTTCTTTACAAATCTGACCCAGCAGGGCTACCATAGTTGTAGGCCAAATAATTTGATAGTGTTGGTTTATTAAGTTAGAGAGGTTTTGAACTTTTCTAAAAGTAAAATTATAAAACATTACAGTCATTGCAGATCAAAAATATTTAATGAGACAAGAAAACAAAACAAAATTCCAACATAAATAACACAAATATCAGTTAATATCTCTACATCTACTAGTATAAGCAGCTCTACATTGCGAGGCATCGTCCAGCGTGGTGAGAAGAGCATGCAGCAGTAAATGTATTACAGAAATGGTTTTAGTAGAAGCCACAGCCCAGAGTCAGTGACAGCCCCATAAGCTCTGAGCATTAGAGCAGATTACAGCAGATACTGAGGCTCAGGGAGGCAGGACTTCATCCTAACAACTTCAAGTAAATATTGTTATAATGATTAAGAAAACTATTGCACTTAAATCAAATATTCCAATGCTTTATAATTTCAGAGTCATTAATGGTTTAATACAGTATATCACACATATTTAGACCACATTTTATTGAGAAAATGTGACTTTTTAATATTATTTTATAACTTGTGTTAGGAAAAATGTTAACAGTATACCAAGATTATCAGAATCCTGTTAGCTTCCAGTCTGGACATTGCAGTAGCTGCAGATAATTCAACATCCTATGTTCCTATGGGTCTAACACTGTTTAACTGCATGTTGTCATTTAATGGTCATATATTTTGCCACAATATTCATTCTTGAAACTCTTGTATATTACTTTTGACAGATATTGTTTTTCATTGAAGTGATAACACTTTATTCTAGACATTTAGCCTTAATAAAGTATAAGCAAAGACTTAATTCATAATGAACAAACACTTTATTAAAGAAGACATATTGTACATACATTTTATGTCGGATATATAGATATAATCTATGACATGGATCATTATGTTATAATTTGGACATTTACCAGGGATGGTTAAAACAGTGCTTGACTGGCAATATAGAAATTCTACAAATAAGCAAGTAAAGATTGCTCAAATATGCATGAATCACTCCAAGCTGATCACTCCAGTTAATTTGCATAATAGATCTGCTTTAAGAATGATTCAGGCTTAGTAATATCTAGATACTAATTTCTAACCCCCTACTAAGAAGTCAGTAAAGTTAAGGTTAAGCCTATTTGTTCATTATGAGTTAAGTATTTTTTCATACTTAAGGCTAATTAAGTTGTTAAAATGATTGTACATAACACTCTGAAATAGGCAGAAGTCCAGCCTAACTTCTTCTGTGTTGGAATTATTAATGTGACAAAGAAAAAAAAATGATGAAATATACTCAATGACAAATGCTCACAGCTGTTGCAAAGCTGCCAACACATTGTCTAATACACAACTCAGTAACTTCAAATACAGACTCCAAAGCCAGCCTAGCTCCTCAGCTCCTCTCCATAAGCAGCATCAGCCTGTGTCAGCCTGGATAAGTCTGCAGGCCTGCATACCTGACCGTTGTTTTTTGAGACACTTGTTTAGCCTTGTGGTGATAAGCATAATCAGTTTTGACTTGGCTCACAAGTTTCTTCTTATAACACGGTAAGACTTTGAACGGCATGGTGGGATGCTTCACCGGGACCTGACCAGAGCCACCAGAGAAACCAGAAACCATATATCAGAAACATAACCAAAGAGCTACAATCCCTCTTTATACCAACAGTGGTTCTCAAACTGTGTCATAGATGTATTGGTGTTGCAGCTTAAAGGGGACACTATTATATTGTAATTGTTGCTGCTAAACTACCCATGTTACAAATAATATAATAATATTAACATGTAGTGGCTGCTGCTTCATCAGACATAACCTACATATTCCCTTGTTTAGGCTTACATCCTTTTTGGACCTGGTTTGGTGCTGATTTAGTCACAATTTAATCCTGGGCTTGACTTTATCATATGGTAAAGTAAATCCAAGTTACACCTGGTCTAGGCCTGGTTTACATTGGGTTTACCCCTTAGCCCCAGATTAGGATTGGTATCCAATACATGAAGAGAAGTCCTGATTTATTCCTGATTAAAACCTTATTTAGTCCTCTTTAAGTTTGAGAACCACTGATCTTGCACATATTATCCTAGCTTTTGTCTATGCAAGAACTATAAAGGCTTATACATATTTAAATTATAATTAAATTCTAATTATAACATGGTGCCTAATATATATATATATATATATATATATATATATATATATATATATATATATATATATATATATATAATACTTGTTCAGTTCATTCAGTCCATGTTTCCTGGTGTAATTTATTTGACTCAGTACATTCAGCACTCAAACTAAAATGAACAAAATGAGGTAGATCAGAATGTCTCTCCAAGAATATGTTCCATTCTGTTAAAATAACAAACTCAAAAGTGAAATTTTGTCACTATGGACCTGCAATTTGTTGGATCACAATATTACTCAACTGAGCAATGGATTGTCCTTTTTACAAATATAACCTTAAAAATCAATCAAACATTAATAACAATGTCTCAAAATTTCAATATTTCTTTTTACTGCACTACTGTATACAATTTTTATTTTGCTCTCCACATTCTGAGGTGGTAATATGCATCCGAAGCCACAGCTGCCCTAAGGCGGAATGACTGAAACATGGCTGGCGATCTATATCAAGGGCTTTCTGACCCTGTTCAATAATTTAAGAATCATACAATAACAGATGCCAAGGTCGAAGCTGGGAATAAATCACCAGTTCAGCTATTACAGTGTAAACGAACATGGCTAAAGCAGTTTAAACAGTTTTCTTTGTATAGTGTATTTAATACATTTTCATATATACTTACTTTACCTGTTTACCTGTTACTAATTAGCCAGTTCTTCATTATTAGGATTACTCATTTTGTGCACTATGTAACTTTTCTGCTTGCCTCCATGGATATGTTATTGCATCACCTAGAGCGTTCCACAGTATGTCATCAAACTTATCCATCTCCACAGAGACAAGCAGGTGCCACCATGCCAAGTTACAGGTCAGATCTGTGGAGAGGCGATAGCACACACAAGATAGATATTGATAGATATTTGGTGGGGGATATTGCCCTCCACCATGAAAGCTACACAGTGCACCTTTTATAACAATATTTTCAAATCCACCTCTTATAACCTTCTTTTCATGCACCAAACAAGTCTGACATAACAAAAAGACATTTAACCACAATTTGCTATGAACACATTAATCTTAAAGCAGGACAAGCCAATGTCATTTCTGAAGCAGCCATACAGTCCCCACATATCACCACCAACCACCAGAGCCCATGTTTCACCTTTCAACCATACGCTATGAATAGATTAGCACTAAGCAAGTCTCACTACAAGAAGCTAAGGAGAAATGAACTGAAAAAAGACATAGAGGCTACTTGGCACTGATTGACTTTGCCAGCTATGACAACAATGGTGCAAGGTAAATATGATCGCATGGGGAAAACAATAAAATCTATTCTTTCAACACATTTACTGACAAATTACAAAAGGTCAGTCACCCTTTAATGCAGCGGTCTTAGGAGAAAAGCGCTATGGGATGTTACATGCACAAAAGAAGGCTTAAGTGACATAACCAGCTGTCCAATACTGATCCCAAACACCTATTATCAATCCAAACATGTCAGCAAATTATTAAAATACATTGTACAATTTCTGGAGCAGATTTAGGAGGTAAAAAATGCAAAATTGGACTCACCCTGAGAGATTAAATGAGCGCAAAGCAGTGGTAGACCAGCCTGGTGCCTTGGGAAGCACTTGCTGATGTGTCACTGTAGGAATGCTGTTCCCCTTCCACCCCATGTATGGAGGTACTGAGGACTATATATAGCATTTACCCCCCAAAATTTACACTCATTTCACACTTTGGGCAAGAACTGACAACTGTGAATATGTATACATTTTTATCTAAATATTTTTTATTTTATTGTTTGATTGGGCATTACTTGTGCTTAAAACATGGGCAAATTCATGTTTCTGAAATTGTAGCATTACATAAATGAGGCAGAAATCACAAACATATATTTTTCCAAATATAAAAGTCCAGACTCACTTCATTCTTAACAAATTGCATTTTTGTCGTTGAAAATGATCAAATGAAGAAGTTAAGAATTAATAAATTGAAAATCCTTTAAATTTTTAAAAGTGGCAAAAACAAAAGCCTAATTTGAATTGTGAATCATTATTTAGTCCCAAGTTATGGATGAAGAAAAAGGCTGAAGAAAAGATACACCTGAATATTGATTTGGCCAACAGAAAAAAAGGAAAAGAAAAAAAAAAAACTCTCACCTTTGTAAAACTGTGAAAAATTTAATGAAATAACAAAACAACACTTTAAAATTTACTGTAGTTGAGTGGTTCTTTCTTGCCGCTCCCAGAGACGAATACCCCAGAGCCCTTTTTAGGTTTTCAAGACGCCATCCTCCTCAGTTCACACTTGTCGGCAGAAGTTAAAACTATTTTTAACGCACCACTGATACTCTGAGGCCTTCAATTCTTACAGTACAAGACCACCACGCCTAAATATACCCAGCATTTAAATGACGAAAGCTCTGTGGGAAAGACTGGAGAGGAAATGAAAAGCTTCAAATTCAGAGGCAGCTTTATGGCCTCCAAACCGACAGCTGTCATGTTGTTCTAGACTTTGTTTAGATTTACAAAGGTGTTAAAAAGAGGAGTGGTTACTTGTAGTGCCATTATTGTAGTGCCAGTATATTTTGATACTTTTAAATTTAAATGTATTTTAAATTTATGTATTCCTCTTTTGAACACACTGATATTTCAGTGCTAATAACATTAGCTCTGTATTGATCTAGAATGGCACCCGTTCAAAATGCTCGATAAAAGGAAGGACTTTAGGTTGAGCCAAAAACAACACTGGACACAAAACAATATGTTGTTTTTATTTGTTTTGTATTTTGGCTAAATGAATGTGTAGCATCATACCAATTGTGTGTACCCTTTCCATCCTGTTAGCAAGTGTTACATGTTTTTGTAGGCCAATGTACAGTTTCTGCTCCACAACAAAACTGGTGTGAACACAGACAGATCAGCTCCAATCTCATGACTATCCAGCTTGCAACTCAAGTTTACGCTTGTGTTTACGCAAAAATGTAAAAATGTTTAGCGCTTACAGCTTTTCACTTTTATTTTTCTAATTTGCTCGACACTGAGTGGTGGTATATTTTGATCAGCCAAGAAAACACACTTTTCAATATAACCTCATTTTAATTTATGTATTACTTCTTTCTGTCCAATTATCAACTTTCCAGAAGATGGCTCCCTCTGGTGGCAAATTTATAAATAGTCCAAGTTGCTAAACATGACCACAATAAAATATTGTGTTAATGCTGGAATCTATCTATCCAACTTTGTCCTTTATTATTATAGTTTTCATCAATTATCCAATTACTAAAATAATTCAGGTTTGACCATATCATCAATCAACATAGGCCTTTAATACATATTTGTCAATTGCAAAAAATCAATACAAGCTTCATGGGAAATTGTTGAAAATAACAAAGAAGTTAAATAAAGAACTAACCTTGCAAAATGAACCCATCATTTTCTTCAGCGCAAGCTTTGTATCCAGTCATGTTTCAAGGTCTGACTTGTTCTGCCCTCTAGTGTCCAAGACGGCGGTTCTCTTAGAAAAAGGAAAACATTTGTTGACAGTAATGCAAGTAGCCTTTTTTTTTTTTTTTTTTAATTATTTTTATTTACTAAATTGGTAAATTTAGGTTTTAGATTTTTCCAGCCTTATTTAAAGGTGCACCATGTAACTTTTCTGATGGAGGATATTATACCTACTTGTCTCCATGGAAATGTTATTGTTTTGAAAGTTCTTTGACATTAAATATATTTATCTTGCATTTACTGTATCTCTGACTGTTTCCATTTGAGATAGGCAGCTTAATGCCATACTGTGGAACATTCCAGCCAAGCAATAACTTTACCAGGGAGACAAGCATAAGAAAAGTTGCACAGTGTATCTTTAATTTTTTTTAAGTATAGACTTATTCTTGATAGTTAAAAGTCTTGATATACAAAAACAATAATAGTAATCAAATACATTTTTGATATATTTCCTACACGTCAATTCATGAATTCTATGGTGCCATTTTGACATTTCAGCACTTAAAATATATGACATGTTGTTTTGAATTGTTAACTTCTATGGCAATGGTTCAGCTAACTTTTCATCATTCTGAAATTCATTGACAGGTAATGAAATAATAACTGAAAATCTCCTTGGACAAACTGTTGAGAGGACTTGCCTGCTTTGGGTGGTCACTGTATGTAGAGAGTAACACAACACATTCCATAACACATTATAATGAACTTTCTGGAGTCCTGTGAGTGATGACCCCTGACCTCTGACCTGTTTGGACAGCAGCATAGAAGGTTATCAGAGCATGAGGAGATCACAGGCAAGAGGCACAGCGAAGGTTTAGGGAAGCTAGGTCAAATGCAACTGAGTATTTGCCCAACCACATAAAAGGCCAGTAGTCAATAAATTACAGTGCCATTGTTTCAGATGAGATTCTTGCTGCGGTGTTTAATTGAGTTGCACTATTTTTATTTCTGAAGGCACTTCATATGCATGATGCCACAGAAATAGGTAAGGTACAACTTAGAGATAGATCCAAAGGGGCCAAAGGAACAAAATTCCCATACAAACAAGTAGGAGGAATCTCTCCTCAAGGCCAAATAAGAGTCAGGTTTGTGGAGATGCAAGCCCACTCACAGTAAGGACAGATGTCCTTTCCTTTTGTTTTCCCAAATGGAATATTTATTTATTTATTTATTTTTGGACTAAAATGCTAAAAATGTTACTGAAAACCTGAAGGTCATAAGGGAAGGTTACAGAGCAGACGCCATGACACCTTCATTCTGAGTAAAAGACAAATTTGCTCATTTCAGAGCAGATACAATGAAGACAGAGTGTGTGTATTCATTCATGTAAAAGACCTCGAGGGAGAGGGGGAAGAGAGAAGGAGAGGAGGAGGAGAGGAGGAAAACCCTGAGTCAAGAAGAGTTAAAGCGAAAAACCAGGACGGCACGAGGACGATACGTCACAGAGTCATGAGGCAGTGATGTCACTGAGCTGCAGAGGGGAGGGGGGGAGAAAGACGGGGGGGGGGTAAGATGAGGTTAGTCCAGGCTACGTGCACAGTGTTACATGAAGAGGTGTAAGACATTTTGAAAAATGGATATCACAATTGTTGTTTAGAAGATGCACAAAATTGTAACAGAGTCTATCATCTTGAACAAAAGCCCTCTGAAAAAGGCTGCAAAACAAGAGAATACGATATTACTGCACTATTGTTGTTAATTTTATAGTATATTCATTCTTTTTAATACTTCATTTCCATTTTAACACATTCCTGATAGATTGCTTTAATATTGTTATTATACTTTCTCATTATGGCCCACCACAAGTTATATTATGGTCATTTGGGCTGTTTATTGAATTTGCAATTAAAATGCAATTTAATCACAGTCAAATCAAAATCACAAATTGAATGGACGCAATTAGCAAATCGCAAAGGCATTTTTTTTAAGTACCATCATCTTCTCCACAAAATATTCGGTCTTATTTCTTAGGTTTTAGTTGTAGCGTTTCGTAATGGGATACTTGTATTAGTTTGTCAATTCATAATTCTTCTGTACATGTTTAAAATATAAACTTTGAACTATTATTAAAACATAAATCACACATTTTATCACAATGCTTGTCAAAAAATCTCAATTAGATATTTTCCCCAAATTGTTCAGCTCAAGTGGATGATATTTTCAGCTGTGTCATGTGTAGCGTGTTAAGTCTCTGTTCACTTTGAGGAGCTGACAGTGAAGGCCACAGCAGATAAACCTCTAGTGTCTCTAATGCCCTTCAGCTCTGTCCTTCTCTCTCTCTTCTATACATCTTTCTCCCTCTCTCACTCGTCTCACCCCCCTCTCTCTACCTCTTCCTTTCTGTCTCTCTCCCTCTCCATGCCTCTCTATTTTTCCATCTCCCCTTCTGTCTCTCTCTATACACTTCTTCTTCCACTCTCCTACTCCATTCTCCTCTCGTAATTCTCTCACCCTGCATCGCTCCTTCTGTCTCTCCTCCCTCCTCTCTCCCCACTCCACTATCTTCCTATCTTTCTGTATCTCCTCCCTCCCTCTTTACCTTTCTCTCCACCCTCTCTCTCTCTCTTGCTACTCTAGTCCACTCCTCTCCTGCTCCCTATCTCCATATATTTTTTCTCTCTGCACCTCCTCTCCCTCTCCTGTATCTAAGCCACTCATCCTCTCTATCTTTCTCCCAATCCATGCTCCTTTTCTCCTCTATCTCTTCTCAGCTCTTGCTTCTCTCCCTCTCCTCTCTATCTACCCCACTCTTCTCCTCCTCTTTCCTCCTCCTTTCACCCAGTCTTCTCTCACCACTCTATCCTCTTACTTCTCTCCATCAGTGTCCCATTTCTCCCTATCTCTTTCTATCCCTCACCCCCTCCTCCCTTCCCGTGAGGCAGCAGGAACCCTATGACATCACTGCACTGCGTCCTGCCCCGCTGCACGTCTACCCAAGCCCCCTCCTCTCTCTCTCTTTTCTTCTCTCTCCCCCTCCGCCCTCCTCCTCTTCTCTCCCTCTCTCATCTCACGCTCCAGCGTTTGCCCAATCACGCTCCTCGGTGGGGGCTGGGCATAGCTCCACCAGCACCACAGGCCTTATCCGCCATTGGTCTTCCTCCCCGTTGCTCGCACAGGAAGCCGGTTTCCTCGTGGGCGGGGCTTATGAGGCTGACCCAACCTCTATGCGATTCCAAGTGTGTGCGCCTGTCGCAGGGTGTACAGGCACGGCCATCTCTTGCTTCCCTTTTTAACCTTGCAAATAGCTTAATACATCATCCATTGTTTTACATTCTGACCTGTTTAAATAATAGGGGGATAGGGGGACAGCTGACAATTTGAAATACAGGCCTTTTTTGGTTTAGTCTTTCTCTCTTGGCTCATTGGACACTGACAGCACCAGGATGATAGCCGCTCAGCTTCTGGCCTACTACTTCACCGAGTTGAAGGATGATCAGCTCAAAAAGGTAAGCCCCATGCTGTAGTATTGCAATAGTACAAGTATGTAGCCAGCACTGGTCTTTTTGCATGGTATATGGACATGTCATGGCAGTCTATAGGAGAGACAACCACGCAGTCTGACATTCAAAAATAATGATGTAGAATTTGTGAGCAAGAACAGGTCATAATTTGTATAAAACTTGGTGAAATTGATAGATTTGTGTACGTTTTGGCAGTAGGTTTTGGATGTCCTTGAACAGGCCTGGACAGGGATGGTGCCTAGTGTTTCCGGAGCGGTGGTTGCCATAGCGGCAGAAGCAGACAGGTGTCAGAGGAAAGTCGTGAGCTGCTTCTTCGGTCTTAAGGGAAGAATACAAGAACATTTTGATCATAAGGTTATATTTAAATAGCAGTTTCAGTATGATTTTGATACACGTGTGTTATATTCAGAGTAATTATATTTTATTATCTTATGAGGCTTGGTTTGCAAAGATAAGATACTTTATTACTCTAGTAGTGGAAAATTCAATTCCAAATTCCAATGTTGCAATGTAGGGTATATAAAAACAGAACAACAAAATCAAGATAAATAACTTTAATGATCTACCCTACTTAAGCAATCTACAGAAAAATGTTGAGATTTTCAGTATGTACTTGTGAATCTGGCTTAGGAAATAGCTTAATATTAGATGCTGGTAGTTGCTTCTGGTAAAAAAAAAAAAAAAATACTGTTTAAATAAAAGTTTAAATAAAGTCAACAGAACTGATATCTTTGAGACAGGAATGTGACAATATTGGCAATATCAGATGTTGCAATATAAGGAGTCTCAAAATGTTATCAAGAACTTTCACAATGTCAAATGTTTAGCTTTTGAGCCTGCCTCTCATTGTTGGAGCTGAATGGTAAAACAGACAAGAGACTTCATAGATAATGATACTTTGCTCTATCCACAGCAGCCAATGTGATGAAATAACTAGCATCTGATACAAAATCGGATGGTTGCACTAAATAATGTCAAGAAAAATGGACCACATCCCTTGCACACCTTCCCATTAAATGATAGTAAATATTGAGCCACCAAGACACCTTGAGGGGATGTACAAAAAACCCTCAAAACACAGTGCTCTTATTACTAGTGCTGTCAGTCAATTAAAATATTTAATTGCATTAATCTCATGAATGTCATAGTTAATTTGTGATTAATTACAATTTAATCGCACATTTTTGTCCCTTGAATCATCATTTTAATACTCTTATCATCATAGAAAAGTGAATAGGCGTCACTTTGTTCAAATGTTTTTTTTATTTTTATTGCAAACCATAACAATTGTCAGTGAGACACTTTGTGTTGGATGATGGAACAACAAAGTGTCTCATGAAGTGCTCTGCAACAGTGTGAGTGAAGTGCCTCTCTTCTGTCTTCATAAGAGTCAAAGTGACTGCGTAGGGTTCTGTGTCCCGCACTCACACCGGTACAACCGAATCGGGCCATGGCCCGATGGCGTCATCACATGGTGCAGTTCGTTAACATGTCGCGCAGCAGAGCTAACGCTGTTAGAGGAGAAAATAAGTCCAGCGGCAGAAATATCTCTTAAATAGTCTTACAGACGGTGACGAGGCTGCAAAACTTCTGTCTCTGTCCACAGTCTCGCGATAAAAAAAGTGTAATTGTTTTGCGTTAACTTGTTAATAACGCGATATTATTGACAGCACTAATTATTACACAAACATTTTTATACCAATACAACTATATATAAAAAAAAAGATTAATAAGAGGTGGGTAGCATTTAATAAATAATAATGTATACTGCTGGTGCACAGAGTAATGGGCAGCGTGCTGCCCCCGCGACCCAGTCGGATTAAGCGGGAGAAGATGGATGGATGGATGGATGAATAATGTATACTGTAAAATTTTTTTGTTGTACCGAAGTTTTGGAGTGGTGGTGCACGCCAACTACAAGCTTTGTCCTTCCTGCATTAATGGGGGTTCTGTATGGGATTTAGGTTATTCTCAATTTGGTTATGATGTATGTGCTAGTGTGAATGCACCTGTAGTAAAATAAGCAGAGATTTTTGTCAAATTCACTGTAAGATTTTTGACAAGGGGCCATTTTGTTTTATTTGAGTGTGGCTGTACAGTTTTGGCAGAGGTGACATTGCATAATCTGAGGAGAGGCAGCAGCAGGTGCACTAGTGTTATTGTCAATTAAGCCAAATGTGACAGGTACATATTGCTTTGTTTTTCTGCATTTGGGATGCCAAATTGCTATAAATGCAAAAGCTAATACAGTCTAATGTTACAATCTCTCTAGTTTATCAGTGTATCTATTTCTTGTCTTGGGGGCTTCTGAACCACTCTTAGTCTGACCCGTCCCTCAGGACCTGTTTGCCTTGGGTGACCCTACCAGGGGCATGAAGCCCCCGACAACACAGCTCCCGGGATCATTTGGGCACTCAAACCCCTCCACCATGTTAAGGTGGCGGTTCAAGGAGGAGTCAATCAATTCAATATGTCCAAAATATATTGCAGCCCCATGTTCTTTATCCACTGAACACCAACTTTAAACACAGAAAATCCATGTCTGTTCCCATGTCTGATGTCATTATTGTCAGTGTTGTCTGTACGTCTCCTCATTTTCCTGTCACCAGCTCCACAGCAGACTGAGTAAATGAGTTATTCTTAGGCAGATGTTTGGCATTAGTGAAATCTGAGCTCAACACAGTCTCAGGTTAACATGGAGGAAATACAGGAGGGTTTGTGAGACTGAAGTGGGTCAATAAAACTCAAAACAATATAATTAATGAACCAAAAATAAAAGAATGAGCCAAAGTTGCACTAAAGTAATGCCTTTTAAGACAAAATTTAAAGTTAATTGTTCTTAGAAAAATATCAATACTTTTCTCATTTAGTAAGTATACATTAATTACATTAAACTTCAATATTAGACACTAAGAGAAATATTGTATGTACATTCAACATGTAACACACTGTGACATTTTTAGCCAAAACTAATTTCAATGTCTCTCCCTACTAGAAGTGCTTTTACAAAACAACAAATTCTCATATTTGATAATACTCTTAAATTAACTTGTAAATAAGGGAGGAACACTTCTTTCGCATCTTTGCACTGCATTAAAACTACAGAAATAAAACTTGAGCATCATACACTAATTTACATGCCTCTCCGTCCTCTGGTTCACTGCTGATTCTTCAGGTCCAAACATGAACTCCCCTTTGCCCTGTCAGCTCATCCAAGCACCTCACAGGGTAATGACATGAAAAAAGTGCATAGGACGCTAAATTTGATTGATGAAAATTAATTTAGCTGGGTGTGATCAAACTCATCATTATTTAGTCCTAAATCTAACCCATTTTAGTCCTGATGTGGACCTTGTTTGGTCATGTTCTGGTCCTTGTTTAAGTCCACCCATTTTGATGTGGTGAATGTGCAAATATGAACGCACGCAATGTTAGTTCCGTGTAATTATACAATGTTTTGTTAATGTTTGTTTTAATACTACATAATATAACTTCATTTAAAATGGTCAAGTGATAAGATGTCAAAAGCCAGTGAACTATCTGTACAGTTTATTGGGAATGCATTAGTTGTACTAAACCCAGAACTAAACCTGGACAAGACTTGGACCAAATCAGGACTAGAATTGGACTAAACCAAATCTATATTAGGTCCTAGCCACAAGTGGGAATACACCCTAAAATAATTAAACGCTTATTACATTAGTAGTCTAAATGTATTTACATTTTACACTGGCTAACCTTAATGGCTTCACTAGTGTTAGCAATATAGATTAAGCACTTAGGCCAGGTGTGAATTAGCTACCCTTTGGTTGATGGGTGAATACTCAACCAACTATGCCACTTCTGTACAATCAAAAACCCAAATAAACGCTTACAATATTTCACTCTGTGTGTAACTTTATCTCTCCTTACAATGTTATCGTTATCTTCAAATTAAATGTCAAAGCATCACAGCTGTCTCTCTCCCTCTTCCTAACATGGCCAATAGTACTTTCATTACTTTACATTGGTTGATATAAATAGAAATTGTAAAGAGCAGGGTACAATATGGCTGCAGTGTCCTGACACAGAATAGATTTTGTGGTAAACTGTACCCTGTGGCATTCATCGCGCGGTTACATAACCCACCTCTGCAGCTCAAATCCTCCAGCCAGTGTAATTAATAAGGTTTACTATGGCACCGAACCAAGGGCAAGGCAAGAGGGAGTAGTGTCTTTTAACTGGGACAAATGTGTAGATGTTTTAAAAAATGTGTTGTAATATTTGTATTAGGTAAAAACTTGGTTGTAGTATTAGTTGAAGCATGATGGAAAATAATCATTAGTTAGTGATTATTTTCCATATTTTCACTAATGTACATGGAGCTAATTGCCCTCAGTAAAATCATTCTTATTTTGATAGTGATCATAGAAAGACATTAATACTTGTAGTAGAAGTCTAGCAGTTGTTGTAGTAGTAGTAGTAGTAGTAGTAGTAGTAGTAGTATCCAATTCAATTCAAACTTTATTAAGAACACATAATATCTGGTTCAAAGTAAGTATATAAAAAAAAAAATGTAAAAAATAGTAGTAGTTTTAGTCCAGGTTTAGGCCTATTTTAGTCCAATCTTAGACCTGATTTAGTCCAGATTTATTTTTATTTAATGATTTTGGGGAATTTTTGAGAATTGGTAAACATTAACAGAACCTAGTTCTAAATATAAACCGTATGTTGAAACAGTGTTATATATTGGAGTGTCCTATTGACCAGTGACTGGTACCATCACCGATCAATAAGCAAGTCCCAAAAAGTCAACTGAGGCTGGCCACTAAATGGAAGTACCCTTGTGTACTTAACCTCTCTTTTTCTAATATACTTTACATAATTGTTCTTCACTCCCAGAGAAAAAAATAGGATTAACATTAAGAGATTTTAAATATAAGTTTTAGACCATACGTTAAACTACAGAAGCAAAAAGGAGTGATAAAATAAGGGTGTGACAAGGCTAATTTCATTATCAAGAGTAGACACATTGCCAGTGGTGGAAGTATTAAAGTACCTGTTTAAAAATGTACGTAAAGAGTAAAAAGTATATAAGTATTTTGATACCTAGTTTCAAGCTTCAAATGTGTTTGCTCAAACTATGAACATGTTAAAAATAAACCCTCAAACTTTTCAGCAGGTCTCAGAGAATAATAATAATAATAATAATAATAATAATAATAATAATAATAATAATAATAATAATAATAATAATAATAATAATAATTTACTTTTCAGTCCTGTTAAAATGTAGTGGAGTAGAAAGTACAGATACCTGCTATCTAATGTAGTGAAGTAAAGTAAAAGTAAAAAGTGCCCACCTTAAAAATGTATTCAAGTAGAGATACCTAGCATTTTTACTTACGTACTCATCACACTGCATTGTAATATCATGTCTTGGGGACATTTGTTTGAAAACAGATTAATATTATTACTTTTTCTTTGTGCAGTTATAAATGCCAATGTAATTTAGACCCAACATGCACTCAAACATATAAAACATAGTTTTGTATGGTAGCTCTAATGATGATTTGATCCATATAAATAATTGTTTCCCTTCTGTGTAATTTTTTGTATCTGACCTACTTTCATTTTAAGCAATATCATGGACTATATGGTGACCTAATTACTGCAGGTTCACATGAGGACAGCATGTGTAAGATTTATTCTCTCTTAGTTTCAATAAGCGCTGAATAATATTAGCAGTAACAGTGTTATCCCCATTTAGCTTGACATCTGTGATCTGATTTTGTATTTAGCAAAGAAATTCTTAACTAGGTGCAGAGATTTTTGTATTTTGTTCTATTCACTTATTGCCATTTTATTTTCCATACATTTTCCACATTCTGCCGCCCGCTGTCTGCTCCTGATTGATTGCTGGTCACTTCCTAATCTAAAATCAATATAGATCCTTAGGCCTAACACGACAGAAACCCCATTACTTTAGTGACCATAAGCGAAAAACAATTTGGTGTTAAGATGTTTAGACAGTTTAGCAATTTAACTGGTGAGGCGGTAATGTTGCTTTATGCCCAGACTTCCAGCTCAAGGTATCCCCAATTTAACTGAGAGACAATACGATGATTTAAGAAAATGTGGGGTAAATCAGGTGTAAAATTTTGTCTCCAGCTCAAAATGACTCAAGCTAACTGTTGACGATTAGAAACGACTAGGTCGTCTAAAAACACGACCTGTGCATTGATTAATCAGCTAGAAGGGGCATGACAAAAGCTCTAAAACTATTAAGTATCTCTATGATCTGACCCAGGTCAGGCAATAACTACAATGTATAGAGAAACGTATGACAAAACAACATGTTTTTATGTAAAAAAAAACAACTCGATATATAAATAAAACTAAAAGCTTCACATGCATTCCCCTCTCTTCTATTGTACATATATAAATCCTTATAATCCAAATAAATAATACAAATTCTGGTTGACCATTTCATTGATTAATTGTACAGCCTTAATTTGATCTTCTATCCTCTTTGTCTAACTGGTCTTCTCTGTACTGTATTTTGTGTGTTATGGTTTGTACTTATATGTGTTGTGTTGTTGTAGATTGACAAGTACCTGTACTCAATGCGTTTCTCTGATGAGACGCTGAAGGACCTCATGAACCGCTTCAGGAGGGAGATGGAGAATGGACTCGGCCGCGACACAAACCCCACGGCCACCGTCAAGATGCTGCCTACCTTTGTCCGCTCCATCCCTGATGGATCAGGTACACAACACTGATATTATCACTATAATAAAATATATATGTAAAAAAACTTTGACAGTGCAGCAGCGCTCATATTAGGGCTGCAAGATTAATTGCATTGAAATTCCCAAGTACAATAATTTCCCCACAATCAAAATATTCAGTCTTCTTATGCACAAACAACCGCTAACCCTCTAGTTTTCATCTTTACAAACAGGTTCTGAAATGTGATTTCCAGAGGTACAGGAAGCTCTGTGAGCGCTTAGTAGGAGAGATTTTGAATTATGTTTGAACAAAAAGCTGAAATCCAATAGTCTTTATAGTTGAAAATGTTTTGGAAGATTTTAGACATCAGTACTGTTAAAACAAGAAAAAATAATTGTGAATATTCTTCTACAGTAGACAGATTACTTTGCCTATCTACAGGAGTTAGGTGGTTCTCAAAGTGATATCTACAGTAGCTATGTTTTCAAATAACAATGATGAATAAAGGCCAAATATGGGAAGAGGTGTGTTCTGTGTTTACAGATGCAGTCACTTTCTGCATTCACTTTCTGGCAAAAACAGGTTGAGTGCTGAGTAGTAGTAGAGTTTGAACATCAGAGGGATCTGTGTACCACACACCACAGTTTGAGAAGCACTGGTGTTATACCACTCCCTCCACAGACAGTGAAACAGTGGGTTCCCAGTGTGTCATTTCTGTGGCCTTTAGGAGAAAACTGCTGATGACGCTCTCCTTTTGTGCAGTGCTGGCCTGGTTTGGTCACAGTTTAATGTGCACTGCCAAACACTGCATCATCCTATCCAGACAAATAAACACACACATTAAAAAAATAAAATAAAAATACAGGAACCTGCTAATGAGACTTAATTTTGTAAAGACCTAGTTTAGTCCTGGTATAGTGCTGAAATAGTTATATTTTAGACTAAGTTTGTAATGGATTAGTCCTGTCCAGTTTCAGAGGAAATCCTAGTCTAGACCTAGTCTAGTCCTGGTGAAGTTTCACCCTTGTCCAGTCCTTGTTTAGTAATTGGACTACTAGTGACCCTGATCAACTAACACTAACACAAATATTTTAATAAAGTTAAAGATATAAACGACAAACTAAAGAAGAACATGAAATCCAAAACCGTTTACCATTTTCTAATAGAACTGGGTAAAAATCGTATCGGCATAACTCTTGGTCTTGCTCGTATATCTGTCCTGTCAAATGCCCGTAGCCCAAAGAACTCCAAATAGTAACAGTAGAATGCCAGTCACTCCGCGGCTGCTGCCTGGACGGTGTTAGCTTCAGCGCTTTAGCATTGTCCATCCCCTTGACCGCACAGGAATGACATTGACTTCATTTTGATATTTGAACACGTTTGCCTCTGCCAAACGTCTGCATGTGTAGCTCACTATGTGAGTGCACAGACTTCAAATGTTGTAATCCCTTTTGACATTTATAGCCATATATTAAATTAAAAAACAGACGAGGGACAAGAAATGCAAGTTTTACTAGAGGGTAACTGATAGAGAAATGTCTGTACCACATGTAAAACATGTTTAGCCTAAAGAGCATGAATAGATAATTTGTTAAGGATGACTGAGGCTTAGTACCTACTTTATTAAGGGGTTAGTGCCAGGGCTGTTTTCCAACTGTCACATGACCATGGAAGTAAAGGTACACCTTGAAATATTTCTGGTGGAGCAGCTTGTTTCCATGGAGATCATATCGTTTTGCCAGGAATATTCTTATTAAATTAAACTTATTTATCACCACCATGTGAAATTACATGTCATATCTGTGGAGAGGAGAGCCTGCATGTATTTCTTAGTAATAAAATGCCTGTAAATAACTGAATGCAAGATAGATATGCTTAATGTCATACTGTGGAATATTCCAAGCATATCAGTAACATCTCAATGAAGACAAGCAGGCAGTGGACCAGAAAAGTTATAGTGTGTCTTTAAAAAGTAATAAATAAATACAATGTTTAATCTCCACTGACAGCACTGACATTGCCATTGCCTATTGGTAGTGTGTTTCCAACCTAACTGAAATATTGCCCCATTCCTAATACTGTCCAGTCTCCCTCCGGCCTGCTCCTGATCCTCTTGGCTCTGTTGTGGTGAAGTCTATTTTTACGCTAGGAGCTGTGTCCCTACTCTGCTCCGGGACGTCAGCCTGAGAGCTAATTCTGTCCAGTGTTTACCAACAGCTAAAGACAAACTTGACTTTGGCCTCAAGTTAAACAGCGCTATTTGAAAAACTCGGGATTGTATTTGCTTTTATGATCACTTAAGTACATAAACATAAGATTTTAACTATGATAATGAGTTATTGAAAAGTCTGATTCCTGCGATGTGTGTATTGTAATTATTTTATATTTATATTATACATTATAACTCCTTGCACCCAAACAGAAATACATTCACCCACTACAGGAACTCCTCTGCCCTCTGGTCGGAGGTACAGGGTGCTCTCTCAGGTGTGGGAGGGCACACTTTGGGTGAGGCCTGATCCGCTCAGAAATCACATCTCTGAACAACAGGCCCCACTGAGTGTACTGTAATGTCTATTGTAATGTGTCTGTGTTGTTATGTTATTTGTGGGAAAAGTTTAAAAATGTAGAGTCTATAAAAAATGAAATTGTCTATGATGCAATGTTTTGATGTATTTAGCATATAGGATTTAAATCAGATGCCCTAAACTGTCATGATTTAGCATTTGGGCATGGGAATAACATAAAAAACAAGTGGACAGTTCTGAGAGAATTAAAACAGTGAATTAATAAAAAGTTGCCCCTGCAGCCCAGCAGCTCTTACCTCCAAAAGGCATTATAAAGATACAAGTGAATGTGATGAAACGCAAAATGGCAATTTAGACTCTAAAAAATCATGATATGAGTTTTTGCCATTGCAAGTTTGACACTTTCCACCTTAACTTGTTGTTAAATATCATCTTTTAATCTTAATTTTGTGTTCTTGTTCACAGAGAAGGGGGACTTCATTGCTCTGGACCTGGGTGGGTCAAACTTCAGGATCCTCAGGGTGAAAGTGACACAGGACAAGAAGCAGCCGGTTCAGATGGAGAGCCAAGTGTACGATACTCCAGATGACATCATCCACGGCAGCGGCACACAGGTCCATAGTAACAGCAGTACTGTCTATAATACACTGAAGTCAATATGTTTATTTTCTTATTTATTTGAAGAGGACACTGCATATAACTAAATATATAAAATAAAACAAAAAAATATTTTATATAATATAAAACATAGTCTAATATGGGAAAACCATGAATACAGTGTGCCTATTTTCCTTTCAAAAACAGTACATTTCTATAAAATGGGACCTTGTGTTGTTGCAATATATGTATTTCCTTGTGACATCAGTTACTGCGTCAGCCGTTATTGAGATATTGACATTTTTGTGATACTGTGCAACTTTTTGTTATTTTTTGTACTATGATAAGATTTTAGATTTCAGGTAGTCTGCATTAGGGTTATTCTGTCTGTGGCACATTTAGTTTCAGTATTGGTATAGTATTATCATTTATTGTCTATTGTCTTCAGCTATACATCACACTTCAAAACGTGTTAATGTGACCGGCCTATGTGACTCACGTAAACCAATGCATTTACCTGCATGTATTAAACAGTAGGGATGGTCCTATAGATTTTTACAACCAATACCAAAAATATCAAGATTTTTCAATGTAACCTATAGCCTGGCCCACTAATTGTTGAACTTAAAGTCAAATTCAACTTCCACTGATGTAGAAGGAAAGCACCTCCATTGGCCAAACTCAGCTATATTTTAACAGTATATAGTCCAATTGAATAAAAGGTTTTGTGGATATAACAGCAGCAATAATAGAGAAAGCATTTAGATTGGTTCTGAAGCCTACATCATATCATATAGATGTTGTATAGATATACTAACCCATGTATCAAATTGTGAGAAAGCTGTATTGCTAGTGCCCACAGTTTTATTTTTATCTTCTATCTTATTCCTTTATCTAGGCTGACTTACCAGTCGAATAACAAACTTGTCCATTACCTACATCAGTATATACCAGTATATTTTTTGGGCTAAACAAGAGAGTATATAGCAAATTATAATAGAAATTATATAGTTTAACAAATGTCTGGGCCTTCTTGTTCAAGTACAATACATACAGTACCTCTAATTGCTTAAGACCTAAACAAACAGAAAATGTCATGTATAAATTATTGCAACCATTAATTATAACCCTATTGTGGATAAGTGCTGCACTAATGACCTACTTGCAGCTGTCATACGAGTGGAAAATTACCAGATCAGTGACTTTTAATGGGCAAAGACCTCCTCCATAAGAAACAGCTGGAGACTGAGTTGTAACTTAATACCACAATAAGCTTGACCGATCGAGAGCAGGCTGACAAAACAGGAAAAAAAAAAACAAAAAAAAAACAACATAATGGGACAGCTGCTGAACAGAAACTAGATACAGCAACAGGTTTTTGACAATAAACTGCAAATGGAGATGGAAGACTATAAAAATACGATCAACTCTAAATAAAATTGCTGGTAACAACTGGCTTCTGAGCAAAGTGGGGTCAGTTGATATTATATTTATATTATATTATATAGACTTATTATTTTGGCTTCAGGGGATTTTAAATGTAATATGTACTGGTCTAACAACATACAAAATAGAAATTGGATTAATCAATCATGATGCTTCTAACAACTGATAAACTGCAAATTATCTATACTAATTCATTATTAAGGCTTTACTAGTACCAGACTACCTAGTAATATTAAAGAAGCTATTTTGTGTTGACAGTTAACAAATCAAAATGAAATATTTTGTAGATTCTGACAACACTAGGGGAGCATGTTTTTTTTTTTTTTTTATTGTTTAGATTCTTTTCCACACTATGGCATTAATTTGCCTTTTTCATTCGAGTTTTCATTCGTAAAATCTGCCTTACTTATTTATATGCAGCTTGGCCTGGTGACAACATCTGCTTGTCTCCATTGGGATATATATGTTTAATACTATACTGTGGAACATCTCCATGGAGAGAAACAGGTGGTGGACTCTTCACCAGAAAACATGTTACACGTGCACATTTAAGTGATGTTAAGTGTTGAGAGCAACATTTGTTCATTGTCCCTAAAAAATGCATAACAAACTAAAAATGGGTAAATTAATTATATTTGAATGTATTAAATAGTCATTTGTAGTTGCCATTTACGACTATATTGTATGTTGTTATTTAATACTACATTGTATAATTGTTATTTAACACTTGACACTGCTTTGTGCCTGCAGCTGTTCGACCATGTGGCCGACTGTCTGGGCGACTTTATGGAGAAACAGAAAATCAAAGACAAGAAGCTCCCAGTGGGTTTCACCTTCTCCTTCCCCTGTGCCCAAACCAAACTGGACGAGGTAAACACCAAATATCTCATACATAAATCATTACACAAACAAGAAATATATCATCAAAGAACAAATGATGTGCAACTGATCACATTTATAATTACGTTTTCAATTATTTCTCTATTCAATTACAAAAATGTTGTATCTACGTAGACTTTAAGACAGAGGTGTCACAAAACATTACTAATAAAAATATATTAGGTCTATACTAAGAATTGTCATTTAAACTATTAGCCCAAGAAAAATGCATTTTTAAATGGTAAATATTTATCAATCAAAATCTTTCTCAACAATTATACAAAAACAAAACAGTAAATCTAGAAATATCACATCTAAGTCTAAGATGCAATAAGTGCAGTTACATTTCCTATGTACATTTACTACTACTCCACTTTAACTACATGACTCCTAAAGTTGGGGAATATAACAACCAACTGGCTCCTTTGGTATTTATGTAGTTTCTATATTATTTGTTATGCTCTAGTACATTTTGCCATATTGTAATTTCCTATGATGTAATTCAAAGTGATCCAATTTGTTCCACTTAAAACTCAACTTTGCATAAACTAGATACATTCTTAGTTATTAGAAATAGTTTGAGAATTTAGCTGACCAGATACTTTGCAATGTGTTTTCTACCATCTCTGTGGACAGAATACTAAAAATATAGACTTCAATCTGGCCAACATTTTGTCAATGTAACTTAAAGCAGTGCTAGTAAAATGTACTGTTTGCAGGCAGTTTTATTGACATGGACAAAGAAGTTTAAGTCCAGTGGCGTTGAAGGAATGGACGTGGTAAAGCTGCTAAATAAAGCCATCAAGAAGAGAGGGGTGAGTGGTGTTCACTTGTGTAATATTTGATTATTGTAATGATTTTTTTTAAAGAATAATATATATCACAGCAAAATAATTTAATTACGGTAATTTATTTATTGTTTATCTGAATAGGGACAGATACAGAAACGTAGATTAACAATTCAGTAATCTGATGGAGATCTCACAGTGTTTATAGCCAAGGCTAATTCACAACACCAGTCCCTAGAAGGGCTTTTAAAACTGTTCACTAAAAGCAGTGGGACTGTTGGATGAAAAAGCAATAAATACATTGAATGTATCAAGGGAATCAAATATCAAACTAGAAAAGCACTCAGAGAGCGCAGACCTCCGCCAAGCAGCTCAATTTTCAAAGTGATCCAGAATCCAGGATTTCTTCTGGATCATCACCAAAATTTCCTGAAAATTTCATCAAGATCCGTCCATAACTTTTTGAGTTATCTTGCTAACAAACAAACAAACAAACAAACAAACAGACAAACAAACAGACAAACAAACAAACAAACAGACAGACTCAGGCGAAAACATAACCTCCTTGGCGGAGGTAAATATCACTAACATACCACATCACATGGTCAAATTGCTGCTGGTGAATGAGTCAGGACTTAGTCTGTTTTTTAAAGGTGTACAGTCCGGTGAGTCTTTAAGTGAGCAGGTACAGAGTTCCAAAGTTTAGCTCCCTTCACTGTGAAGATAGTCTGAGCAAAAGAAGTCTTACAGAAAGGGACTCTGCAGTCGCCCTGTGCTGTGGCTCCTGTGGACTTTGTGTCTGTTTACATATTTACAGAGAGGTTCTGGAGCTAAGATGAGTTTTACATATCTAAAATTACAGAAGTTATCAAAATTTAAAATGTGATACTTTAATAAGTGGTGGTGAAATCTGATGGGCCTTTTGTATGACTCAAGAGCCACTTGAGAGGTTTTACGGTGGTTGGGTTGGTCTGAGACCAGACAGTGGTCCAGTACGACAGCTGAGACAGAACCATGGAATAAACGAAGACACAGGCAGTTTTAAAAGACAAGCAATCTCTGATCATCCTGAAGCAGTTAATTCTTGCCTTGATTTTTGATACATGGTTTTCGACATGATTTTTAAGGTTTCGTTGAGAATCCACTGTTATTTCTAAATATTTTTCTTGCTCAACTTGTTCTATGGGTTCAGCTTTTATGGTAATGTTTATTTTTTCTTGTACATGGGTCTTTTTAATAGAGAAATAAATAGATTTGGTGTTTTTTGCATTCAGTGTCAGGCATGATTCATTGAGCCGAAGTGACACTTTCTCCAAACTCTGGGTTAATTTGGAGCCGATTGCAGCAGGGTTTTTGCTGGACACATAAACCCGTGTCATCGGCGTGCATCTGAAGGCTCACTCCAGGACACAATTCAGGCAGATCGTTCACGTAAAGGCAGAAAAGAATTGGTCCCAGGGAAATGTCTGTCTTAATTTCACATGGGGCAGATTTTACATTTTCAATTACCACACACTGCTCTCTACCATGTAAATATGATTCAAACCAAGAAAGTGCCTGACTTGAAAAATTGAAAGATGATCATTTTGAGAGAAAAATTTACAGTATTGAATGCCTTCTTTAAGTCCAGAAACACTGCACCCACCAAGTTTCCTTTATCCAGGGGATGAATGATGTTTTCCAGTGGACAGATCGCCGATTCAGTTGAATAATTCTGCCTAAAGCCGTACTGTTGTGGGTTTAAGTGTTGGCTAATTTGTGTTTAGTGATTTGTTTCTGAGACAATTTTTTCTAATATTTTAGACATCACAGGAGCCAAGCTTATTGGGCGGTAATTACTGGCATCTGCAATGTTCCCAGACTTAAAGATAGGCTTCACTAAAGTTTTATTCCAGGTGTCTGTAAATTTTCTAGTTCTGATGGAAACATTGACAGTGAGATTCAAAGGCTGAACCAATATGTCAACATACTGTTTAATAAAAGCTACATCCATGTTATAAGTGTCTCTAAATAGTGTGGTATTCAGATCAGAAATTGCTTTTAATACAGCTGCTTGATCAACCCCACTAATGTTAAAATAATTCTTGTTATGTGTAAGGATTGGATTTAAATAATTTTTGGTTATCATCAGGAAATTTAGAATCAAAAGCATGTACAGGCTGAATACAAAAATTGTGGAATTCATTTTGAACAGGATCTGAAATGTTTTTGGTTTTTTTGTAATTTGTTTTCATATTCAACATATTAATGAAATAATCTGATTTAGATACACTTTTATAACCTGATTTCTTAATTTCTTAAATAGAAGTAAGTTAATGTCAAGTTTGGTTTTAAGAAAGGTCTTGAGAGCAAAATCCCTCTTTTTGATTAACTGTCGCACTACATCACTCACCCACGTAAGCTGTATTTTTCTTTGTGGTCGTTTAATTTGCTTCAGAAACTTGTCTAATAAGGTCTGTAGTTTAGTCATGAATAAGTTGCAGCCAGTGTTGGTTTGTTTCTGATCTTAGTTTATTTCGCATGCATTTATGTATTTAAATAGTCTTATTGAATTGAAACTGCATGAACTGTACATCAAAAATTACCAAAAATATGTTGTTTTGAAATTCTGAATTTTCAGTAAAAAATATATATATATATATATATATATATATATATATATATATATATATATATATATATATATATATATATATACTCCGCAACTTTTCTAATGGGGTCTGCCACCTGCTTGTCTGGAGATGCTATTGCTTTTCTTGGAATGTCCCACAGTATGGCATTGAACTTTGGGCTCCTGGAGACATGAAACAAGTAGGTGACGCTAACAGGACAACAAAAACACCTGAACATCAAAATGATATCTAGGCCTGTTACGATAATTACAGTGTTGAACCAACAATATGTTTTGGGACTAAATATTTAGAGATTTTTGTTATTTTTGTTGTAACATGATAACATTTGAGTTGTAGAGTAGAATAAATTAACTGCTACAGTTAATTCATTCATGCTGCTATTTATTTGCTGCAGCTCAGGCCTTTTAATGATAATAATTTTATTGTCACAGTGGCATAAAGTTTTAATAATTTTCTTAATATTCAATATATCACGTTTCAGAGTTGATTATCGTGACAGGCCTAATGATATCTTTAATCTGTTATCTTTGATACCATACTGTGGAAAATTCCAGGCAAAGAAGAACTGTCTTCATAGAAGCAAGCATGTAAAAAAAAGTCACATTGTACAGTTCCCAGGACACATGTGGCTCTTTAGTTGACTCTGACTGGCCCGTTTAAGATAATTTGGAATTACAAAATAAACATATTTTATCATTTTACCTCATTCATTACCTCATAAGGACTAAAGGTGCATTGCTTTTACTTTAGAGGTGTTTTTTTTTTTTTTAATTACATTTTATGTAAGGCAACCTCACTTTTTCATTGCTTAGTCATAACATAAACTCTTACTAGTCTTACCAGCTTGTCAAAACACTGCTATTTACAGCTTTTTATAAAGAAATACAATTAATACTATGCAGAATTGAGTGAAGCATTTTGGCCTGGCCCTCCACAGTATTTTCTGTTTCTCATGTGGCCTCATGGAAAAAATAATTGCCCCCCCATGCTTTAAGGGATAAGAAAATTTTTTTCAACTCAAAGGTATATATATATTAAGATAATAATTTTTTTTAAGGAAAAAAATTAATAAATATAAAGTCTGTATGCTCATAGTTCATATATTATGTGCATTTCAGGATTACCAGGCTGACATCATGGCTGTGGTGAATGATACCACAGGCACCATGATGACCTGTGGGTTTGATGACCAGCGCTGTGAAGTGGGAATTATTATAGGTAACAACACAACTGTTTGCTATAATAACATTAAACCACAACATGTGCTGGGTGAGTGCAGCTTGTCTGGGCAGGTCAAGTCAGGTTTTTCATTGTGTTAAGACAAGAGTATTGTCAAGATACTAAACAACCACTTCTAATGATGGCAAAACAGTCACAAGAAAAAGTTATCTGTTTAGGGTTAGTAACCCTAACCCTAAACAGCATTAATTAGTAGACCTAATCAATACTAATATGCCATGAAGTTAATAGTTTATACAAGGTCAGATATTTAGCAACACATGCTGTATTTGCAAATAAAACCACCATATAGCTATTCTTCACTTTTATCCCCAGCACAATGACTACAGTTCAACAGACGATGGCGCCAAAGTCCAGAGTTACAACGCTCATAACGAATACCAACACACAGGCATGACTATGTTTTTCTGACAGGGATTACCATTACCATGAAATATTTCATTTCAAGTGAATTTGAAATTATGTTGCATCATATTCAACAATGACATTAAGTCTTGAACAGTGTTAGCCTTGAACACAAGCCTGTTGTGTTTTATTTCAGGTACCGGTACAAACGCATGTTACATGGAGGAGCTGAGGCACATAGACCTGGTGGAGGGGGACGAGGGCCGGATGTGCATTAACACAGAGTGGGGAGCGTTTGGGGACAACGGCTCCTTAGAAGACATCCGCACAGAGTTTGACCGTGAGATCGACCGAGGCTCCGTCAACCCGGGAAAACAACTGTGAGTCCAAGATTATAACAGGAAGAATATGAAGGAAGTTAGTAACTATATAAAATTTGGTTTTCAGTGAATGTGTTAAATGCTAGTACTCTAAATTCAAACTAAGGGTGCGTTGTTTCTTGTTTAGTCCTGGATTGTGTGAATGCACCCCAAGATATACCATAGACTAATTTTATTTAGTAAACCTAAATTCTCCAAACTCTGTGACCCACTGTGGCACCTGGTATTCTCAGCGGTCTCCCATTTAATTACTAACCAGGCCCGGCCTTGCTTAGCTTCTAAGATCTGACCAGGTCAGACTTCGACAAGGACGTATGGCCAGATTGAATATAATTAGGCTTCTGTTTACTATTGCCTAAAATGTATGTTTATGTAGTAAGTAATAACAGTATGTTGTTTGTGTAAGGTTTGAGAAGATGGCCAGTGGGATGTACATGGGGGAACTTGTGCGTCTGATTCTGGTGAAAATGGCAAAAGAAGGACTTCTGTTTGAGGGCCGCATCACTCCTGAGCTCCTGACCAAAGGCACCATCCAGACCAAGCATGTCTCCGCCATTGAGAAGTGAGGGAATAATTCTTATGAGCCTAAATTAGAAAATAAGTGCAATAATGGTAGAAGTTATAGTAAGATCTATTTTAGCAACAATAACAGACAAAAAATTGGAAAGGCAGGCTGAGAAGTAAGACTATTTGCAGATGTTATAAAACAATGTCTTAGGCCAATATGTAAAATCCTTGCAAAAAATATTTAAGACTCCCATTCTTTTTCCATATCGTATCATACCTGTACCCAAATGAAACTGGAAAAAAAAAAAAAAAAAATCTATAATTTGTGATTAAATGTATGATCCTCTGATTCTCTCTCTGTGTTTTAGGTCTAAGGAGGGCCTAAAGAAGTGCATGCAGATCCTGACCAGTCTGGGAGTGGAGCCTTCGGATGAGGACTGTCTGGCAGTGCAGCACGTTTGCACCATCGTGTCCTTCAGGTCGGCAAACCTCATCTCTGCCACTCTGGGTGCCATCCTTCGCCGCCTCAAAGACAACAAGGGCGTGGCCCGCCTCCGCACCACTGTTGGCATCGACGGATCACTCTACAAGATGCACCCACAGTATGTTCAAAACTAACTCACATTTATTATGATTTAACAATAGGTCGGGAGATATGACAAAATAAAATGCTTAACTTCAAAACTGTGAAAAAAAAAGCACAGTGGCTAGTGCCACAAACATGTTCTGGGGATACTCAACCCCAAGGAAATGCAAGCTACATCTCCTTCACACTCAGCTTATCGTCTATAACAGCAATATATTGCACTTTAAAAGTTGTGATTGTGACAGGCCTAGAATCAAATTCAATTAACTCCTCAGTCCAACTAAATATATATGGATTGCTAATATTGTTTCCCTCTGCTCAGATACGCTCGCCGGCTGCATAAAACCGTGAGGCGTCTGGTCCCAGACTCAGACGTGCGGTTCCTTCTCTCCGAGAGCGGCAGTGGAAAAGGTGCTGCCATGGTAACAGCAGTGGCCTACCGCCTCACAGATCAGGCGCGGCAGATTCAGCAGACCTTGGCTGAGTTCAGGCTAAGTAAAGCTCAGCTTCTGGAGGTGAAGAAGAGAATGCGGATCGAGATCGAGAGAGGACTGGGCAAAAACACGCACAAAGAGGCTACCGTCAAAATGCTGCCCACGTATGTCAGGAGTACACCAGATGGCACAGGTGAGGAGTGGTCACATTTATGGTCAAGAACATGTTATATCTCCAGTTTATAGCTTTCAAATGTCCCAGGTTCAGACATGGTTGTACAGTATAGTATACTGTCTTTTCTATCCACAACAATCACACAACAGAGATTCATATTATGGTAATGTAAGTGTACAACATGTGATTGCCAACATTTACTTTATTCTATTATTCTAAACGTAAGAAAAAAGAAGAAGCACTTGTTGAGTCAAGTTTTATGCCCTTAGAAAAAAAATGATGAAACTAATAAGCTTTCACAAATAAAATACTATAAAATAAAAAGTTAGTCAAGTTGAACTGTTTTTTTTTCCTTCAGAAAATGGTGATTTCCTGGCTTTGGATCTGGGAGGCACAAACTTCCGAGTGCTTTTGGTGAAGATTCGTAGTGGCAAACGGCGAACAGTGGAGATGCACAACAAAATCTACGCCATTCCTATAGAAGTCATGCAGGGCACCGGAGAAGAGGTGCACTCACATTTACTTATTTTACTCACTCATTTCACTTATTTAAACTGTCTACTAGGGATGAAGCTATATCAAATTTTAGTTTTATGATCACTGAGAAGAAACATCATGATTTTACGATTATTCTAAGTTATTGACACCATAAAAACTTTCCAAAAGATTAAGTAGTGAATGTGTCAAATACTGACAAATATAAAGCACCATATTTAGGTTTATTATTTAGAACAGATTAAACTGAAATGACTTGCTTCCAAATTTGGCAGTTATTATTTTTTAGTTCTTATGATTACTGAATAATCACAATTATCATTTAACCAAATAATTTAAAACATATAAAAGTATGATAATCCTAAATGTGATTTTGTGTTATCTGCAGCTATTTGACCACATTGTGCATTGCATCTCGGACTTCCTGGATTACATGGGGATGAAGAGCGCTCGTCTTCCTCTGGGCTTCACCTTCTCTTTCCCCTGTTATCAGACCAGCCTGGACGCTGTATGATTATTACACAAGATGCAACCCCTGTTCGGATTTTTGTAATTTGTTATAACAGCAGTAAACAGTTATTGCTCATGATAACACTTTGATGCTACAGAAAAATATCGTAATAAATGATTATATAACAAAACTACTTTATACCACTGACAAAATAAGCATAAAGCAAGATAATCCCAGTAAACATTTTTCGCAGTGAACAATAGACTTCTCTGCTAGTACAAAGAAAAGGTACAAGTGATATTGAGCCTGAAAAAAGTATTGTTCTTTCTGTCATATATTGACATGTCTAGTCTAGCCTTATTAGTCTATAAGTAATAGTATAAATAAACAATTTATTTTATCATTACTGGTGTCACCAACTATTAGCAAGCATGATAAGGGAATATGATAAGATCTTCCAATCGAACAGGACAATACAAAAATCTATGCATGGTTTAAAGTAATGTTATACTTACAAATGTAAAAAACACAAAAATTGTTCCTCAATAATGTGCTGTGCAAGTACAGTGTATTAAAGTGTTGCATGCTACAACAAAAACAACAACAACAACAACAACAACAACAACAATGCATTGAATTCATAAATACAACCAAAACACAGTGCATTCTTTTTTCACTCCACACTCAGTGGTCGTTAAGCTTTAGACCTACGGTCTATTGATATTCATATTACCTATGTATTGCAATATAGCTATTCAAAAGTCAAATGTCTCCAAACTGTGCCAATAATGAGATGGGGCTTATCTTCCCAATAAACACATTTCAAATGATAAAATTTCAATTCAAAATCTGAACTCTGCCTGTGTTGTGTTTAGGGGATTCTGGTGACATGGACCAAAGGCTTCAAAGCCACAGACTGTGAAGGTGAAGATGTGGTAGAGCTGCTCAGAGAGGCCATCAAAAGGAAAGAGGTAATCACAATAATGTCTTCTAGTGCCTAGTGGTTAAACTCACAGTTAACCATTTTAGGTTAACTGTGAGTTTCTAGTTTCTAGAGTACACTATTATCTAGTCCAACTGGGCGGGGGGGTCTTTATCTTAATCCCCTGCATGATTTCACTTGACCCCTTGATCACTTTGAGAAATATAACTTCACACATTAGATATCTAAATAAGTAAAATTGCACAAAATACACCAAATGTCTCCAATTCTTTGGCTTTCTCTTCCTATGCAAATCCAAAGTTTTGTCTGAACTGGGGATATCAAATAATGTCTATACGCAGTTGAACACTGAAGGTAAAAGCACGCTTCAAACCCAATGGATATTCTGTAATCTTGTCATATTTTTATTTTCCACTATTGTTTCTACTTTTCTAATACACTTTATTCCAACAGAAAGATCTACTTGAGTCCTAATCTTCAAACTCTTCGTAGCATCAAATTTAACCCATTACGTTAACAGTTCCAGGGACTAATGACATTTCAAAAAAACTTCTGTGAAAATTATACTCATTATATGGCTACATTTGAAATTTAGTCACAATCTAGTCAGAAATTTAAAAAGGTCTCAAAAATGGCTTTCTAAGAAGAATCAAGTCTTGACTGATCAAGACTAAATCTGGATCCAGATCCAAATCTTAAATAGGACCTTAAATGAGTTACTACTAGGTGTATACCAGATCTACACTATAACACAGGACTAAAAATAATAAAAAAAAATATGGGTCTTCTTAAAATTGAGAGGCAACATTTATTGTTGATGAATCCAATTATAGTTGGCAAGGCCAGATTTTAAAATCCTCAATAAAAAAAAAATAGCATCTTTTTAACGGAGATGTCTAGTACAGCCAATTGCCTGTCAGTAAAACCATGTGGTTTGGGTCAAAGTTTAGACTTTGCAGGAAGAAACTGGACTAAATTTGAGAATTAAATTAAAAGCCATTTGGTTTTAATAAGAAAAAGTCAGAGTCTTTTTTTGTTGTTATTTTTCATTTTACTACCCCTAACTTAAATTCAAAGCTTTATCACAATATTGAATCCAGATTTTATGATTGTAGGTGGAGAACCCTGTAAGTATAAATGGCTGTAAATCATTAAGTCCAGGTAAACAAAGCCAAACAAAGCTTGCGTTGACATTTGTACAAGAAAACAGCATGAAATAAATGTTATTTCAAAAATGTATATCTTTCTTATATAAATAAATAGGCGTTTATATACTGATGAGTGCAACGTGAATGAACTGCATTGTGTTCAGTGTGAAGTTTAAATCGTGCCAAGTTTGATATTAATCTTATGTCAAAGTAGTGATTTGAGGTTGACAAGTTGCCTTAATGTAATTTTGAAGTGTAACATTACTGACATGTTTTCAGTTATTATGCATCCTCATGTCATTATTTTGTCCTCATTTGAATTTTTATATATTATTTTCTATCAACAACTCAACACACCATCTAACCATTCCACTGACATGCCCTCTCTGGTATTGTTTAACATTACAGCCAGTGATAGTAAAGTTGTTTGTTTTGACACAATTATGGGACACAAAAGCATTGAAGAAGATGCATTTTCAGTGTGAATGGAGTCACCTCTCCGCAGATCTGACCTGTTAATAGGCCTGGTGGCATTTTGTTTCTCTCCATGGAGACAAACAAGGGTCAAACCTTCAACCTGAAAAGTGAGTGCACATTTAAACTAATAGTGTCTTTCTCCAGGCCTCCTGTTTCCTGGTAGCTCTAACTATAGCTTCCTTCCAACCATATACTCACTATCTATCCCTCCATCATCTCCAAAAGGAAACCACAAAAATCTAACATAACTATGTTGCCTCTGTTATTTTGACCCATTGTGAATAATGTGTAATGTTTCTGTGTTTTTATAGGAGTTTGAGCTGGATGTAGTGGCCATAGTGAACGACACAGTGGGGACGATGATGACTTGTGCTTATGAAGAGCCCACATGTGAAGTCGGACTCATCGCAGGTGAATACAGTTACAAAGTTTTTCTATATTTATAAAGTTTATATTTAGGCCTGCGTGTCACAAGATGGGAGGGGCCTATTGGTAGCGTACAGTATAAGTGTGTGTGCAGTGCAATATAATGTTAAAGCACCTCGCAAGCTGTTCGTTGTATTGTTCAGGAACGGGCAGTAACGCGTGCTACATGGAGGAGATGAGGAACATCGAGATGGTGGAGGGGAACGAGGGGCGGATGTGTGTGAACATGGAGTGGGGCGCATTTGGAGATAATGGCTGTTTGGACGACATCCGGACCATTTACGATCAGGCCGTGGACGAGAACTCACTCAACGAGGGCAAGCAGAGGTGGGAACCTCCTCTTACATTCAATTAAATTTGAATCAGCGCCTATGATATTAAAACAGTATATCTTCATCTATCTATTCCGTGTATAAGGAGACATGATTTTGAGTAGTGTTACTTCCCCCCCTTAGATTTCAAGATTTTATTTCTCTACTAATTCTAGTTCAAAGTACCCTGATTTCGTTCTTGATTATGGCTTAGCAATATTGGAATAATGATAAAGCATAATAAAATATGAACTTTTGAATTAATACAAATCAGAATAAGTTAGCAAAAGTCTAAACAGGTTTTACACATTAACTAAACCATTGTCACAAGATTATAGATAACTGCAATAAATAATAAATACTAAAAGGTAGACTTGAAGAAGATATATTAGGCTTTTTTCTGGTATTCTTTATAAAACTATAATATAAAATGTAGGCAATTATTTAAAAATTTTTTCATAGCAAACCACAATATTGACCTAAAAGGCTTAAAGGATTTTTTTTTTGTTGCCAATTTGCCCACCTGATGTTCAGGCAACACTGTTTTAACGTGGTTAGAAGCTGATGAAAGTTGATTTTACATGATAGAATGAAAGTATTTCTCCACAGCTGTAAAAGCATCAAGTTTGTGCTTATTCTAGTGCTGTGTTAAATGTGCCGTGTTACCTGTTTGCACTAATCATGTGTGTAATATACAGCGCATCTGGAAAGTATTCACAGCGCTTCATTTTTTCCACATTTTGTCATGTTACAGCCTCATTCCAAATTGTATTAAATTAATCTCTTACCTCAAAATTCTACACACAATACCCCATTATGACAATGTGAAAAAAGTTTTTTTTGACAGTTTTTGAATTTATTAAAAATAGAAAACTAAGAAATCACATTTACATAAGTATTCACAGCCTTTGCCATGAAGCTCAAAATTGAGCTCAGGTGCATCCTTTTTCCACTGATCATCCTTGAGATGTTTCTACAGCTTCACTGGAGTCCACCTGCGGTAAATTCAGTTGACTGGACATGATTTGGAAAGGTACACACCTGTCTATATAAGGTCCCACAGTTGACCGTGCATGTCAGAGCACAAACACCAAGCATGAAGTCAAAGGATTTGTCTGTAGACCTGCGAGACAGGATTGTCTTGAGGCACAAATCTGGGGAAGGATACAGAAAAATTTCTGCTGCTTTGAAGGTCCCAATGAGCACAGTGGCCTCCATTATTCGTAAATGGAAGACGTTTGGAACCACCAGGACTCTTCCTTGAGCTGGCCGGCCGTCTAAACTGAGCGATTGGGGGAGAAGGGCCTTAGTCAGGGAGGTGACCAAGAACCCGATGGTCACTCTGTCAGAGCTCCAGCGTTCCTCTGTGGAGAGAGGAGAGCCTTCCAGAAGGCCAACCATCTCTGCAGCAATCCACCAATCAGGTCTGTATGGTAGAGTGGCCAGACGAAAGCCACTCCTTAGTAAAAGGAACATGGCAGCCCGTCTGGAATTTGCCAAAAGGCACCTGAATGACTCTCAGACCATGAGAAACAAAATTCTCTGGTCTGATGAGACAAAGATTGAACTCTTTGGTGTGAATGCCAGGCGTCATGTTTGGAGGAAACCAGGCACCACTCATCACCAGGCCAATACCATCCCTACAGTGAAGCATGGTGGTGGCAGCATCATGCTATGGGCATGTTTTTCAGCAGCAGGAACTGGCAGACTAGTCAGGATAGAAGGAAAAATGAACGCAGCAATATACAGAGATATCCTGGATGAAAAACTGCTCCAGAGCGCTGTCGACCTCAGACTAGGGTGAAGGTTCATTTTTCAGCAGGACAACGACCCAAAGCACACAGCCAAGATCTCAAAGGATTGGCTTCAGAACCACTCTGTGAATGTCCTGGAGTGGCCCAGCCAGAGTCCAGACTTGAATCCGATTGAACATCTCTGGAGAGACCTGAAAATGGCTGTGCACAGACGTCTCCCATCCAACCTGATGGAGCTTGAGAATTACTGCAAAGAAGAATGTGCAAAACTGCCTAAAGATCGGTGTGCTAAGCTTGTGGCATCATATTCAAAAAGACTTGAGGCTGTAATTGCTGCCAAAGGTGAATCAACAGAGTATTAAGCAAAGGCTGTGAATACTTATGTAAATGTGATTTATTAGATTTCTATTTTTAATAAATTCAAAAAAATGTAAAAAAAAAAAAACAACTTTATTTCACATTGTCATAATGGGGTATTGTGTGTAGAATTCTGAGGTAAGAGATGAATTTAATACAATTTGGAATGAGGCTGTAACATGACAAAATGTGGGAAAAAATGAAGCGCTGTGAATACTTTCCGGATGCACTGTAAAGCCTGTGTCTGGTGTGTGTTTCAGATATGAGAAGATGTGCAGTGGCATGTACCTGGGAGAGATTGTCAGGCAGATTTTGATCGATTTGACCAAACGAGGATTCCTGTTCAGAGGGCAGATTTCAGAGACACTCAAGACCAGGGGCATCTTCGAGACCAAGTTCCTGTCACAGATCGAGAGGTGAGACTTTCGGACTAAAATACACAAAACAAACATACAAACAAATATACTGCAACCAACAACTACTGCATTAAACAAAGAAAAATGCCAAACTTGAAAGTGTAGCAATTTATAGTGGTAAATTCCTGTTAAAAAAAAAAAATTAGACTTCTTTAATAGAGGTACAAGTGTCATACTAACATTAAATTATTTGAATTGTATACACCAAGAGACCACTTATTTAAAACTAAATTCGTTTCCTAACTGCTAATATAAAAAAAAATGCCCTAAGACAATCCCATAACCCTGAGTATTGATCTGTGTAAACCAAATGTAAGATTTGTATATGTAGAGATATGGAAGCGTGGTGGGCAGAAATCAGCATCTACAGTTAATATAAAATATCAAATTTTAGTGAAATCTACCGTCTTTATTAGCACACCATATGTCTCCACATGTGCATTAGCTAAAACTATCTAGAAAGTATGTGCTTAGAGCATTTTAAATGTGCCAGTTTTTGTACTGCTAACATATAATCATCATGTCACGATTCTGGTGAGGACAGGAGAGTGGGTGGACATATTGATACAGGTTTTGTACACTCCGTTTTTGTAAATGTTAAGGAATTTTAGAGCTATTTATTTGATGTTATTGTCTGTGTAATCCCTTAGTCGTCCAGGTACGTTATATAATAAGGTCAGTTGTCCAGTTTACAGGATTACATTTTCTTTTGCTATTTGATGTTATTGAATGTATGAAGTGTGCTGATAATTGTAGGAGCAGTTGACTATATTGAATTTCCTTTGGCATTAATAAAGTTCATGTATGTATCTAAATATATATCTAAATACATTACCAGTAAAAAAAAAAGTTTGGACACACTGTATGTTTTTTCTTTATTTCCATGATTATTTACATTGTAGATTCTCACAGAAGGCATCAAAACTACAAATGACACATACGGAATATAGTAAACAAAAAATAAACTAAAAATAATCTTGTTTTAGATTAAAAACATTTAAAAAATAGCAACCCACTGCTTTGATCACAGGTTTGCACTTTTGGCATTTCTTGACCCTGACAAGTCACAGCTGTGAAGTGAAAACCATTTCAGGACACTTCAACAAGTAGCTCATTCACAAAAGACCAAAGGTTAGCAGCACTGTCTATAGAGCAAAGGGTGACTATTTTGAGGATTTGAATATAAAATAAACAATTTATTAAACTTTTTCTTTGCTATATAATTTCATATATCTTGCTTCATATATTTGAAGTCTTCTGTGTCTATCTGAAATGTAGAAAGTAGTAAACATACATTGAATGAGATGGTGTGCTCAAACCTTTGACAGGTGAATATTGTTGGTGAGTAAAAGTATATGTGATGCCATGTAAACTAACCTCTCTTTCCCTCTCTGTCCCTGCTCAGTGACCGTCTGGCCCTGCTCCAGGTGAGGGCGATCCTGCAGCAGTTGGGTCTGGACAGTACGTGTGATGACAGTATCATCGTGAAGGAGGTGTGTGGCACTGTGTCCCGCCGCGCCGCTCAGATCTGTGGAGCCGGAATGGCCGCTGTGGTCGACAAGATCCGAGAAAACAGAGGCCTGGAGCACCTGGATGTGACTGTGGGAGTGGACGGGACGCTCTACAAACTGCACCCACAGTAAGATGATGTTACAGTTGTAGTTGACAAAAAAATGTTGTTACGCTAAAACTGACCAAAAATGGTCACGCATCTGCAAAACTACAGCTAACTCACTCGATAATTTCTCCTTTTTGTGTGGTCTATATAAATCCTTATAATTCTAATAGAATAATTAATTAACTACTAAACATTAGGTTAATTAAGTTGATGATTAGTGGTTAGTTAAATGTAGAGTGTGTAGCCTGCGATCTGTCTGGATTAAAATAGAAAGACCAATCACACCAGAACCTGGGTTGACGGCATTAACTTGCATATAGAGGACACATACAAGGTTTTCACATTCTCAGTATACATGCAATGGCTCATGTGAAAGCTTAAAATTGGTTAAAAATCAGGTACAGGCCCTTGAAAGGAACAGTATGTAGTCTGCATTCTTGGTTTAAAAAAGGAAGGAATAACTGAACGTGGGTTGCCAGTGCCTAAGCCACGTTCAGTGGCAGTATATGGACAGGCCATGCCTCATGTGTAAACTCAGAACCTCCAGAATTCCCTCACTGAGCTGCAGAGGCTGCACTAGCACTGTGTAAAGATTGGCTGCAGGTGCTGCAGTTTCAGATCAGAATGAGTCCTTTTTAGGTTTTAACCTGCTGGATTTCAACAATTAAACTGGCAAGCCAAATGGGAAATGCACGTGAAGCATATTCTGCTTTTTGATTGAATAACTGTTTTGAAAAATAAAACACTACACGAAAACATCAATAACTTGACCATCATGTCCAATGTTTTAAATCAGCATTGCAACTGTTATCTGTAAGAGCAATATCAGATTTGAAGATAGATACAACAAGATGAGTTATGCTTATTAAATTTTATATAAAAATGCTCCATACATGCCTTTCAGTTATTCTCTCTTCCCCCCCCCTCCACCTCTCTTTTTCTCTCTTCTATAGTTTCTCACGGATCTTCCTACATACGGTGAAGGAGTTGGCCCCCAAATGTGACGTGACGTTCCTGCTTTCAGAGGACGGGAGTGGGAAGGGGGCAGCTCTGATCACTGCAGTGGGCTGTCGCCAGAGAGAGCTCGATGCACAGCAGCACTGAGGACATTAAATACACTACAACAACCACTACTACTGTCCCAATGTTTCCCAAAAGGACCCCTACCCACAAGTTTAAACCCTCACCACCCTCACCAATACCAACAAGGGTGCACAATATAACAAAACACCTGTCATAGGCTATATTTATGTTGGAAATGTGTGATAAACAGGCCTTTTAACATGGTAGACTCAGTCGAGTTAAACTAGGAGCATTTATCTACTATATTACTGTACGAATTGTGTCAACATTGAAGGAACAAAGACAAGGATGACAATGACAAAATTGTCGGACCCTCCACCAGTAAAGTTAAGTAAAGTACCATTAACTTGGGATTCTAACTTGAGTGTTAAACCAGGGCTAAACAAGGCTAAAAAAGGAGTGGTAAACCAGGACCACTCCAGTCTTTTTCAGAACTAAGCCAAGCCTGAATCAGAACTACAATTATGACACAATTGCAACATAAGGTAACATAATGATTGGTTTCACAGTTGAAATGATCGTCAGATTCAAATGGTAACATTCATAAGATATATCAAATGATTCATATTGTTATATTATGCAGCCTGTATTTCCATTGTGTTTTCACCTTCACCTGCTGCTGTATTTCTTCCACGCGCACATGATCCATCACGGCCGTGACTCCGTGCCCTGCCCAGAGAGACATGCTGCTTTATACAAGTACAGTGATGTGCAAAAGTGTACTCCCTCTAGTGGATGCATTATATATTGTGCAAATTTGTCGCACTAAAACGCTATAATCAAATTTTTTTGTGCAAAACAGGAGACATTGTTGTAAAAGTTATGTTAAACTTAATAAATCCATAATTACATGATCAGAAAAAATACTACTATTAATAGATGCACTATGCAACTTTTCTGGTGGGGAGCATTTACCTACTTGCCTCCTTGGAGATGTTATTGCTTTGTCTGGAAAGTTCCACTGTATGGCAGCATGGTAAGTTTAATGTTAAAGCAATAACATCTCCAAGGAGACATGCAGATGGCAGACCCTCCACCCAAAAAGGTTAGAGCACAATAGTGCACCATTAAATAAGTATTAATATTCTGTATGCAATTTTTAGTTCTTTTGACATCATTTTTTTTTACAGTGCATACTTTATAGACCCAAAAATATAGAGACTAATTTTGAAGACTTCAGTGCAGCAAGGGTTAAACCTGTCAAGAGCAGTGGACCAGATAAGAGCTAGGATCTTGGTCAGGAGTCCCTAGCTGGAGAATGTGTCTATTGTTGTGCATAATATTTTAGGTTTTTGAGGATAACGAAAATGTCCACTTGACACAGGGGGAACATGCAAACTCCACAAAAAGGCCAGAGAACTGAATATGGGAGCTACTTGTTGCTGACTACTCACTCAGCAAAAGTATTTCATGATTGCATCAGTGTGACAAATATGCCAAAATATAAGAGAACCAAATGGAGCAATACTTTTATCGCCACTGTAGCTAAAGTCACTATTTATTTATCGCACCTTTATTATCTTGTTTGTTTGTACATTTCCTTCACTGGGCTTGTTGATAATCACATGACTACTAGGTGTGCAATATATGTGTACTGCTAATTTTATTTTTATATGGAGCCAGATAAATATACTGTAAATTTATTTATACAGTACAACAGTACAACTGAGGCCTGAGCTGTGGTTTTCAAATGGTCGGAAACAACTGAATTTGTATTTATTTACAAGATAAGAAAACCTTTATTTATTCATTATTGGTTAAGCAATGTTAATGCTGTTTCACAATAATAAATAACACATGTATAAAGATAGGTCTCACCATTTCAGACAATCACAACAATTTAAACTTTTAGTACTGGCCTTGACCCACCATTTGGAAACCACTTACTGCTCAAGAGCTTATAAAGTAGAAAGCTATATATATATATATATATATATATATATATATATATATATATATATATAGCAGCGTTGTAATGTATTCTTCTAGGTAGTTCAAAAAGGTCTCAAACTCACAAAAAGGCTTGAAAAGTCGAGTCACGGCTGATAAAATGCATTGTTCACACGATTCGCTAAAGCTACTGACGCCTCTTTGTGTAACTGTCACTGTAACTTCCACTACTGAATACATGGACAAAGGAGGGTAGAGGGGAAGAGGAGGTTTTTTTTACCTCAAAATAATATTACTCAAGTAGAAGTAAAAGTAGGTAAAATGTGAAAAAAAGCTACAACAAACTACTATTTACTAGTATTGAGTAATAGTTTGACAAATCATTCAATTGGCAAGCTTGGTGCTTTCAGTTTGCATGAGTAGTCTTAAAATGTCGGCTACTGTTATAGTAGAGACCAGACTGTCTGGATTATTGTGTTACCAATTATATCAAATACTTATTAATTCAAGAAATAGACCAATAGTAAAAAATACAAAAAGAAATAAATGATGGTGTATGCATTTAGAAATCAGTTTTGGGGGTTTTTCCACAGTGCACAAGATTTAAATATATAAGCCTATGTGAAAAGAATAGTTTAAAAGTAGTATTGAGTATTGTTACTTCAAATACATTATAATGTAACAAAAAAGTAACAAATACTACTAATGTAGATTTATTTATATTATATAGACAAGCAAATGTAAATTATTACTATAGTCAAAAAAATGTTTTGAAAAGATAACTGCTATCCTCCTCTGTCCATAGCGCACTCCATACTGCTTCACCCATTTAGAGAGGTAGAACAAAAAGGCTCTATAGCGGAGGTATTTTAGCATATTATTAACCTGTTGCTAATTGTGAATTTTTGATGTTGTGATGACGTCCACTACTCCTACTCATTGTAAACATGCAAAAGAATAAATGGAGCCCCCTTGTGTTGAGCGGAAATTTGAGCGCTTTTGTTGTGTTTTTGTGGCTGGATGTCAGTGTGTCTTTCTGTAACAAAACCTGTAGCTTTTAAATGTCCAGAGGTCTGTGGAGAATGCATGCCTTACATTAAGATGAAGGGGAGAGATCGGTCATCAAATTTCCTTTTTATTATTATTATTATTATTATTATTATTATTATTATTATTATTATAGATTTGTGACAGACAAAAAGTGTACTCATTAAATTATTTTGTTGTGGAGAAAAAAATGTGTCTTTCTTAAAGGATTGGAGGAGGATTGGATTTTGTTGATAAAAAATGTGTACTGCTCTAATAATTGTTTCAAAATATGGGAACAAAACAGATGAGAAATTTGACAATGTAAGTGCATTGCATTTTAAAATAGAGAACTAATGTTTTATTACCTTAGATTTATTTAGTTGATTTAGGGCATAATAATGAGACATGCATTGAAATAAAAGGGTGGCATGTTTAGAGGCCAGTGGATTTTTAAAATTTTGTTAATATTGTGAATGGTGCTTTGAAGAATTTGAATATTAAGTATAATTACACATTTTGTAAAATGTCTCTTATAACCTTCAAAAAAGGGTAGAAAGTGACATTTCTGAACATTTGTTGGTTGTACAGTTATTTCATTTGTCTTACACTTGCACCTCACACTGCCCCTGCTAAATAAACCAAATAAATAAACTAATTCATTTAAATACACATTTTAGCACTTTTCTGGGTTTACATAAGCATCATAATGCTGTTACTGTAATACTCCAAAAAATATTGAGATATTATTTTTATTCCCTAGCCATGGTCAAATTACCGTCATTTGTATGCCACTCCCAAATCCTGCACACACACAAGTAACTGGAGCCATGGCGGGTGAGGTGTCTTGCCCAAGGACACAACAATAGAATGTATCACACCAGAGCCTCTGTAAACAGACCCTTAAATCACGTGATATTGCACACTACTATGTGAAACTGGGCTTCTTTATTCTAGTATCAAATGACAGTCCTGTGTGGACTAACAGTATTGTGTCTTATTATCCCTGAGCTCACTACAGCTTTACTGTAAATAAATAGTAAATAATAATAATAACTCAATAATCTTGCCTTTCCTATGAACTGTAACCACTTGTTTAGAGATTGTACATGCAAATAGTCATCATGGTTTTAGCAGTACATTCTTGGCAGTCGGTGTGAAATAATTTCATGCCATGCACTTCAAAAAATGCATGAGCAGCAGAGGAATTCAAACCTGTCATACCCCACTGACACTTTGGCATCAGGTAGACACTACATACATTATAATTATCACACCAGGGCATCTTCTAGCATACAACTGTATTTTACTTCCTCATTACTTGCTAACCCTAACCTTAAAACCACAAACAAAATATGCGCAAATGAAAATTGTGGTATACTTGATTGTACTTTTAAAAAAGTTATTAGTTATACACTGCAATTCTTATGTGTATATTTGATTTCTTAAGTGTGGAAGAATAATATTTTGCTTCTGCAAGAGGCTGTTATAAAAGCTGAGGAAAATTGTTAACAGGAGGCCTGCAAACCATTTTTAAATGCCATTGTACAAATACAACAACAGGGCTTGTAGATTATTTTTTTTAAAGACTGAAATCTTTTAACAAAAGGGAAAAGGATTTTTTTTCTTGTATTATTAAGATGGAGGGGCAAAAAGGTAAATATATGTTGTGTTTTAGTATAGCAAGTAAGAATTGCATGCTTGTACTAAATTGTGTGATTTTCGAAACATAGCTTGAGTCTCAAAAGTGTGTTAACATTTATGTGAGTAAAATTAGTATATTCCCTGTTATGTAGTAATTTCTGAAATTGTTCAAGCAAGATTGGCAAAAATGTGTTCTTTTTGAAAAAATGCTTGTTTCTTTTAATACAAGAATTAAAACCTAAATACCAAACCTTCAAAAAATAATTAGTTTTTACCTTAGACAACCTCATTCTTCAACAGATGAAAAGATTCATATCTTAAATCTGTGGAAATAATAAAATATTGATCAACAGACTCACAAACCAGGGTCATGTGTTTTAATGAATGTATCTTGTTTAAAATCAATTAAATTGTGGCAAATTTGGTGAATTCATGCTTTGTCTCTATCATCAAGCATTTGATAATAGATTTTTATTAATTAGCAGTCTGCTGACATACACTATGGGTAATTCAATTGTTGCTGTTTTTATACCAATGTCCCTATAGGATATTACTTCCTCATTATTTTTTGTGCTATATTACTGTGACAGAATAACATTATTGTAAAAGTGAGTTAGTACATCCCACATTTAAAATAGATAACATCTGGGCTCTAATTCCACCACATTATAAACAGGATGTATGGGATGTATAGGGCCACAAAAATCTGGTGTCCGTCTCCAGAGGATAGCTAACATATACAGGAGCTTAAAAACAGGATGGAGGCTATGAGGGTCAAAAATATTCCTCAAAACTATATATTGGGTAGACTGATACACAAAAAGAGAATGATATTCATTCAGTGATGACCTGACTATAGATTTCACTATATAAATGTCATTTAAGAATAATAACAATTATTTGGAAGCAAACTGGAATGTGTACCCTAATATAACCCTACTCCAGCAATATGTTAATGTAATGACACCTTCATTACATTAGCCTGAAATAGCAAATCCATACACTATAACGGTTCAACTCAAATTTGACATTGTGGCTTAATAAACAATTACTCATGTTGGTGCCAGGATAGAATTTTAAAAAAAGATGCTATTGTTTATTTGTAATATTTTACTTCCATTAAGCCATTATTAGTCCTTCAATTATTACTTATGTATGCCATAGTAACCTACTTTGAGTCAACATGGCTATTTGCTATTTTAATTGAATGCAAATGAAAGCTTAACAATAGCCTCACTTTCCCTATGTTTCTTTGTTGAGATAACCAGAAAGTGAGTGGGTGTTTCTGCAGATAGTTTGTATGCAGCCAGCTGGCACTGTGCAGGTATTTGTCCTACTTTTCTTTGGGTGTGATCAAGGGCTGAAACAGTAGAACAGAACCCGCCTGGCAGCATTCATTCGCGGCTGTGGATAGGGGCAATAATCCGCAGTCGCACCAGCAGCTCCAGCAGTGCCCGATGCGCGTGGGTCGGGCTGTCTGTCTCGGTCTAGTCTACTGTTTGTCTGCAGCTCAGGTTGGATCACGGAGGGCTTCCTGCGGCATCAATCTGCCTCCAACACACAAGCGGCGGGCTGACACTGCGGGTAGGTAACACATATAACACGTTAATAACGCCACATGAACAACGAGCATATTGCATGTGACGATGCGTGCCCGGAACATAAAGAACTGGCAGCAAGCTAACTTTGATAGTTGGCAGACGGTGATGGCTAGCCAGCATTGTAGCCACGTTAGCAAAGCTTGGTAGCATGGGTTGAACTCGAATAAATAAAAGGCTAGGCAATGTGCCAGCTTGGCTAACGTGTTTAGTGCGACCCCGTAACGACTTCTCTGGTAAAATTCTGTGGTTTGCACGTGTAAAACCAGATGCTTTTGCAGATTTCTCTGCGAGAGCTTGGGCGCTAATGTCAACAGCTAACGCTAGCCACCGTTAGCTGCCAGCGCTTAACCAGTTTGTTCTTGTTGTTCGTGCATTAAACCATTTGTTGTAGAGAACAGGGTGTATCGATGACACAGTGTAGTGGCTTTAGTGTTTTTTACCTTTACATCGAGTCGTCAGGTTTGTAACAGAACTGTGTCATGTGCGGTGCATTAAGGCCACCCACAGAGCAGCACGAAACTGACCCGCGGCACGTGCCGTCGCCACAGGTGAGTCAGGTGATGCGCCGAGACGTGTCCGTCCGCGACGGAGCGGGGACTCTTTTCTGTGGGGAACTGTTTGTATCGAAATGTACACAGTTAGAATTATTGACACGGGATTTTTTAGGCCTCACGCGCGATTTTATTGTCATTTTGCCAGGAGACAGCGCGAGCACTGTCATAGGAGCCCATTTTTTTTAAAGGTGCACTATGCAACTTTTCTGTTGTCTGCTTGTCTTCATGGTGATGTTTTTGTTTTGTCTGGAATGCTCCACAGTATGGTTTAATGCCAGCATTTCAGACTTTTATGGGTAGGCAAGCAGACTTGGTGTGGACTTTAATATTTAGCCAATAACAATTTAATAACACCACTTTTTATACATACTACATTGCAAATATATTTATTTACTTTACTTACATATTAAATCTATATATACTGAGCCAGTAAACGGTATATGGAGTCAAATTAGAGAGCCCTAGACCTACATAGTTTATTAATATTTGTAAATTGGACTGTATTTGACACCCTCTTTGTACAAATAGGGCTATTTGTGTTCTTTTTGTTTCTTCACAGATTTGTCCTATTCCTACACCTTATTTATCCAGCTGAGCCTTCAGTACTATTATTGTCTATGTAATTATTATTATCCATCTAGAAACCATATGAATAACATATGATAGCTGGAGACATGTGTCATGCACTACACAAAATGTACATTCATGAAGATCATGAAGTGATACAACAGTGCACTGATCACACAGGTGCGCTTATAATACAGCCTGATGTGTCACAAATGTTGTGTCACATTAGAACAGCGCGTTATCACTCACCTCTCACTGACGCAAAACTATGTCTTTCCTGAAGAAGCGTCCTGTATTTCACTGAAATGGAGTAGGTCCAGAACAGACACATGTTCCTCCACACATGTGTAATAGTGCTGTTATTCCACTAACACTGTCACTCCATTTCACACAAAATAGCCCTGAAACTAGCTCACTGTTTCATTAAGTCACAACCTGTATTTCTAACTAACATCTAATCACTACAAACACAAAACTACAAACAATGACTTGTGCCACTTACGCCACTGCATTAAACTAATGAATTTAGCTTCAACTCAATTTAATCCTGGTGACACCTGCTTGTCTCACTGGAGTTAGAGCAGCTTTTGCAACACTGCAAAACATTCAACAAAGCAATAACACCTCCATGGAGACAAGCATATGTTGGACCCTCTATCAGAAAAGTTGGATATTGCCCCTTTAAAACACAAGAAAATCACATTGATAATTGTATTGCACGTAGTTGTTAACCACAGCAGTGTTGGAGTCTCAAGGACTCATCATGATCATGTCCTAATTAAGTCATAATCATGTCATAATCATGCTGTCAATTGCAATCAAAGTGTAACATAGTATGCTTGGATGCTTTTCTCTTGTGCTAATTAAAATAATAGGCTACATGGAACACAACCCACTTGATTAAATACATTGCTATGAACAGTGGCTTTGTTTGCATGATTTCCAAAAATCTGATATTTCTCTGATTTCTGGAGTTATCAGATTACCAAATTGTAATGTAAACAGAACTTTTGATGTGATTGATGTTGTAAGTAATTGTTTCAGATTGTGTCAAAACATGCAATACTATGCAAAAGTATGACACTTTAGTGAAAGAAATGCAATATGTAATGTGTACAAATATGCTGATATTTAAACTAAGCGACCCTGGACAGTTCAAATGTTATGCATCACAAAAAACTAAGAAAATATGTCACGGCTCATGCAAAAAAGTATGTACAATAAATATTGTCCCACTAAAAATACTGCAATAATTATGGGTAGCAGTGGCATTATTGAACACAATTTATATCTCAATATTTTTGGATTTCTTCTGATGCCAACATTCGTTATTATGACAAACAGTGACAAACAATCTAAAACATGCCTGTAATTGTGTTTGTTGAGATTGAAGTATTGCAAAAAAAAAAACAAAAAAAAAAACAAAACACAAAAGTGCAGAAATATCATGATTGTTTGGACTATTATGTTATAAACTTTGTTTTACAGACTTTAAAAATAGATTTTAATCTGTTAATTTACTCAATAATCTTATTTTGCAAAACAACAATTGAGATATTATCAATCTTTTGGTACATCTTCCACTTCTAATAGTAATTATCATGACTGGCCTCTCTACTAATCACTGTAATTTTGTTTCTACAGGTGACTGAAGCTGTGCTCTCTCATTCCTCAGGACCACACACCCTGCCCCTCCCCTCAGCAGACTTCTCCCCCTCCTCTCGCCTCATGGCTGTGTGACTGGACAGGGCTCACCGTGGCCCATGCGTTGGACCCGTTTCCCTCCCTGTCCTCCTGCTCCCTCAAGCTGACGCAGAACCCCAGGCACCTCCCTCCCCTCCCCCACCCCATCTCCCACCCGGTCCCCAGCGACTCCCCCCCTCCTCCGCCCACGCCGCACGCTGCTATGGCCCCTGGCACAGAGACGGTCCACTACATCCACCTGCACAACTCTAGCCAGTCTGTTTTGGAAGCTCTGCGCACCCAGAGAAGAGAAGGCCTATTCTGCGACGTCACTGTACGCATCCACGACTCTTCTCTCCGGGCCCACGCCTGTGTCCTAGCCGCTGGCAGTCCATTTTTCCAAGATAAACTGCTCCTGGGTCACTCTGAAATCTCCGTCCCGCCACTAGTGCCCGCCGAAACGGTCAAACAGCTTGTGGATTTTATGTACAGTGGTTCCCTGGTCGTGCTCCAATCTCAGGCTCTGTGCATCCTCACCGCAGCCAGCATCTTACAAATCAAAACGGTGATCGACGAGTGCACGCAGATCATTTCACAAAGGAAAGCCGCGGCAGGGGCAGCAGCAGCAGCGGCAGCAGCAGCAGCCAGCGGGGGCGCTATGCTCGGGGGTATTCTGCCCAAACAAGAAGACCGCGGAGGGGGTAAAGGCCGCGACAGCAGTGGGAGTTGTTCTGGTAATCCGGGCGGGTATCCAAACTTCTCCAACTTCATGGCCGATTGTGCGAGTAACATGTCGGGGATGGGGAATGGCGTGAACGTGAATGTTGCAGAGAGTGGAGGGATAGAGCAGCAGAACGCAGTGAGTCTGATGGGGCTTGGAGACATGGGGCCCGGGGGCATGTGCGGAGGAGACGGACTTGGGTCAGGACAGATGCTGATGAAGCAAAGCCCAACCTGCACTCAGGATGTCCGGTAGGTGCAATATTGAATACCTTCACGGTTATATTTGATTTAGGGCTACTCAATATTGGAAAAAGGAAAATTGGAAAATCATAAGCCTACGGATATCTGATTTTATTCTTGTCAAGATAAATGCTCTTTACATCATGCATTGTATGGTAAAGCAGTTAAAAAAAAAACATTCATTTTGCATAGCATTTTTTCTGATAATAACTAATATAGAACCTCTTTTTGTCCAATCAGGGACATTGTTACAAAGAATAATGGGAAACCAACTGCCAACTACCAACTGTAAACAGTATTTAGCGTTGGAAGAACTATAAGGAAAGCAACTGCATTACACTATCCCAGACATTTGTTTCTGTGTCATGGTGCAATATCACAAGGGTAGACAAACCAAAAGTTAAACTAAACTAAAACATGATTAATACCAAAAACACCATTTAAAAGTGCACTATGTAACTTTTCTATTGGAGGGGCTGCCATCTGCTTGTCTCATAGAGATGTTATGGTTTTGCTTCTTCTATATCAATGAATAATATAGAAGAAGCATCTTCATGGCATTACTTGCATGGATGTGATTGGCCGACTTCACATGAACACAACAACTGCGTTTCCTTTGACTTGTTCTTTATTATTTAGCTCCTTGAATATGTTGTGATGTTGATCCTTCCTTGTTCCTTGTGTGTCAAGTACATAGGTATTTTTTAGCACCTTTTAGATCATTCTAATTAGCCCTAACCCTGGTCCCTGTTCGGTGAACCTGTGCGGCTTCATTCATTCCAGGCAGAGCAAGTTGTGAACCTGCTTCGGAGTATCGCTTATCCAGTGGCACTCATAGCTGGGTTAGTGTATTTGGGTAGAGAAACTTACCCAAGATGAGTTCAGTCAGCTTTACAATACAGACCTCTGATTTGAGGCCTGTATTAATAAATAAAAAATAAAATTGAACACAACACTTTGTGTAATAAAATAAAATAAGGGACTACAGCACTATAATGTACAATAAGTGGCTCTGACTATTATGCACAATGCAGGACAAATAGGAGGTAAAGGGACTCGACTGTATTATAGGTGGTGATTCGCATTTTTTACAGTATTGCACATTACTACAGGTGAATGACACATGTACAGGGATAGCATTGTTCATTGTACAGTCCGACAGCACCAGGAAGAAAAAAAGACCTGCGGTACCTCTTTAACAATGAGGGCGGATCAATCTGTCACTGAAGCTGCTTTCCATACCAGACAGGGTGTCCTGCAGGGGGCGACACTCACACTCCAGCATAGATGTGACTTTAGCCAGGAGCCTCCCATCTGTGCATCTATGTTGTAAGTTCAGTCCAGTTTGTTCTTCATACGAACACTCATATGAACACCCATAAGCTGGACCCCAACCAGAAAAGTTACATGCACCTTTAGAGTCATAGTTGTAATCACATTTCATTATTAACTGCCTAAACAATGCAAAAATCACATGGATTTAAGAACGTGTAGAGGTCCAAACTACAGGGCTTTAGGTTTGGTTCACAAGAGAACTCTATGAGGACACTGGGATATTTAGTTCTCTGCTGTAAACTTTTTAGTTCCTAAATTGTCTATTACCCAGAGCCCTATGTCACTGGTGATGTTGCAGGCCACAGTGGGATGAAATGAGATGTTTTGCTTTCAGATATTCAGTAACTCACCTCTGCTGAAACTGCTGCTATGCACTGCAGTAGATGACTCATAAACAGCACGTACCAACAGCAAAACGTATAGACAAACTTTTAGGAATACTGTGGAGACACTATTAATTGTGCCAAGTTTATTGTGTCATAAACTGCTATTTCTATTATTAACGCATAGGGAGGTATCGCATCAAAAAGACATGCAAGTATAGATGACATTGTGTTGTTGTTTTTTTTTGTTTTAGATCTTGTTTAATGGGGAGCTATGTAATTAGCCAAATTTTAATCAAGATCAAGGTTCTTATATAATGATTCATTATTTGCGTTTGGTGTTAAAAATCTATAGGCAAAGCATGTGGCTTGAAGTAGGCATGGGAGTGTCGGTATCGAGTATCAATACAAATGACTCAGTACAAATGTCATCACACACCCCCTCCATCAACAATATCACACCCATCCTACAACAGCTCCACTGGCTCCCCATCACACACCACATTCAATACAGAATGCTGCTCCTCACTTTCAAAGCCTTCCACAACCTTACACCTCCATATCTCTCTGAGCTCCTCCACATTGCCACACCCGCCCGCTCCCTCCGCTTCTCCTTCTCTCTCCAGCTCTCTGTGCCCTCTGCTCCTCCTCTTTTTCTTTCCGCTTCTCCTCCTCTCTCCAGCTCCCTGTGCTCTCTCCTCCTCCTCTTTCTTCCTCTACTTCTCCTCCTCTCTCCAGCTCTCTGTTCCCTCTGCTCCTCCCTCCTCTTTCTCTCTCCGCTCCTCCTCCTCTCTCCAGCTCTCTGTGCCCTCTCCTCCTCCTCTTTCTCCCTCTGCTCTTCTCTCCAGGTCTCTGTACCCTCTCCTCCTCTTTCTCCCTCTGCTCCTCTTCCTCTCTCCAGCTCTCTGTGCCCTCTGTTCCTCTTCCTCTCTCCAGCTCTCTGTGCCCTCTGCTCCTCTTTCTCCCTCCGCTCCTCCTCCTTTCTCCAGCTCTCTGTGCCCTCTGCTCCTCCTCTTTTTCCCTCCATTCCTCCTCTTTCCAGCTCTCTGTGCCCTCTGGTCCTCCTCTTTTTCCCCTCTGCTCCTCCTCCTCTCTCCAGCTGTCTGTGTCCTCTGCTCCTCCTCTTTCTCCTTCTGCTTCTCCTCCTCTTTCCAGCTCTCTGTGCCCTCTGGTCCTCCTCTTTTTCCCCTCTGCTCCTCCTCCTCTCTCCAGCTCTCTGTGTCCTCTGCTCCTCCTCTTTCTCCCTCCGCTTCTCCTCCTCTCTCCAGCTCTCTGTGCCCTCTGCCGCTCTGCTCCTCAGCTCTGGAACAACCTCCTGACCTCCGCAACACGACTCACTCCCACACTTCAAATCCAAACTCATCCATTTAGACTGGCCTATTCATTCCACCACACCACCATAGCTGCACTGTCTGCACTATTGAAATGCCTTAGGTTAGATGCAGATCAAGATTCGGTATAAAAAAAATTATCTCCTAATCTACTTGGTATTGTTTTGATAGAAAAAACTGTGGTATATATCAGTAATTTGGAGCAGAGTTCAGACTTTGGAGGAATAAATGTAACTATTATTTGCAATTAATTAGTAAAGATAAAATAAAACATAAAAGTTTTAAACATAAACATAAAAGAACATAAAAGTTCAAAAAGAGATCAGTTTTTAATAAATTAAATCAAATCAATATGAGAAAACAAAATCTGACTGAATGACTGTGTGCATCGAGCTATGGGAGGCTTGTTAAGTGTGTTAAGTGCAATAAAAATGTAAGGCATTATTGTAGTCTGTAGAAACTTTATGAATTACTGAAGTTGATCAGTTCATTCATAAATAGGCCAAGTTGTAGTGTCATTACTAAAACTCAATCGTGATACTAAGGAAAAAGCTTAATACCAACCTTTTCACAACAATGGAAAGACTATGATGCTTCATTTTTAAGTACTTTCTTAAATATTATTATGTGGTCTTATACCAGTTCTGATTTAGACCAAGACCATTCTAAAATATTCAAGAAAGGTTAAATTTTTATCATATATTTGTGTTTTCTTGAAATTAGTGTCTAGTTTTTAGTATCAATTAGTGTTGAGTATTGATTTTTTTGAAACCCATATGATTAGGACTGAACTTTTATTTATTTTATTTTTTTCTGGCGAGTGTGATTGTGATTTCATTAGAGCTGCAACAAGTTAATCAATTCATTGCAACTTATCTATTGTGACAATCGATAATTGTCAACTAATTTAGTAATGGAATAATAATTAATTAAAACAGACTCAAAACGTGCCTTGAGCTGACAGAAGAGGTTTTATGACTCACACAGAGCTTTAATTACATGGAAATGACTTGAGAAATAGATTTGTGTTTTAGATTGAATTGTCTGGTTTCAAAGGTAGTCATCTGTACAATGTTTTGAAATAAGTACAGTTCAACTGCTATCTTGCTATTTCAAGTCATTTTCATTTTCTGTCTGTATAATATGCTTTATTAGAATGACCTCAAGCCGTTTAACTTTAGCTATATCTGGGTAAAATTTGGTAAAAATTTCATGTTCACTGGCCTTTTGCGTTTTAAACTACTATTCGATTTATTAAAAGGGGAGTTTCTTGATTAATTAATTAACAAAACAATCGTTAGTAGCAGCCCTAGTTTTAATTTATGTTTTAATAGTTGGATTCTTTTCAGTGTACTCAATTTAAACACATTCAGGAAGATCTGAAATATGAACTGCTAAACTAATATAATCACATGCATTTCAGGACATGTCTGTAGATGTGTAAACTAGAGGGTTAGCAGATTTTATACATTTTATACAGATGGAAAAGTATAATATTTGAAATTTCAGTCTTGTCTAAATGCACCCATTTAAAATTTGATCAAATTGCATTTTGACAAATCTTGCAGTCTTACATGTAGTTGTAACATAGTTTTTTCTCCAGTTTGCTTTGTCTGGTCAGATAAATGACCCTTAGCCCTTGCATTTGTCCACACAGGTACAAACTGCGTGACCTGTTAGCACAGACAGCTAACGGTGCTAGCGGGGGGAGCACTGGAAACCTTTCGGGCGGCTGCAGCTCCGGGGTGGGCAGCGTGGACAGCATCAGCCGGGACAGTCTCCGCGGCAACGACCTCTCTGACGACCTGGTGGGCATGGACCGCTACAGCGAGGAGGAGGAGCTGGACCGCGAGCGCAGGGGAGATAGGGGGGCCGGGCACAGTCGCAAGCAGAGGCAGCCTCTCCGACTTCAGGTAAGGGGGGAGGGAGGAGGGAGAAGGGAGAAGGGGAGGAAGAGGAGAAGGAGGGGGTGAGAGGGGGAGGTTGCCATGGTTACAGCTTTCAGGCATGCAGAGCTGCAACGCGCCGCTTTTTCCTTTTCTGTTTCTGCTGGCTTTCCCTCTTCTCACTGCATTGGCGTATAGCGCTGAGATGTTTCGGCACTTTGCACAATCGGAGACAAGCCCTCATCCTAACTTCAACACCTTTTGCCTTGTTGTTCTATGGACTTCTGCATATTTACTGTAGGTCATTAAACTTGTTAGCCCCTGCTGCTTGCACAAAAAAGGACAACCGCAGGCTGCTATTTCTCTTGCTCTGCTCTTTGTCGCTCTCTGCTACCGCTGCTGCTGCTGCTACTGCTTCTACCTTCCAATGTATTTTCCGTGCAGTGTATTTTCTCTCTCTGAGATCTACTTTTGTGTGTGCAGGTGCTGGGGGGAGAAGGCGTGGTGGTGAAGGATGAGGGGGTCCAGGACACTGATGGGTCGGTGTATGCACTGGAGGACGGACGGAGAGAGGGAGACCACCAGGATGCACAAGAGACCATGGCAGGATTCGGACAGGTGAGCCACAAGCAAAAACTAATGAGCTAAGAAAACTAGTGTACACAAAAGAGACATTTTCTAATTTGAATAAATTAGGGCAGTGTTTCATGTTGCAGTTCAAATATCAATTTAATCCACATTTTAGAAAGCAATTATGCAGACCTTTAAGAAACAATAAGAAAATAAGAAAATTCCTTTATTTAAAATTGTAAAAGAGATATATTCTAATTTCATTAATTAGGACAGTGTTTCTCAAACTGTGTTGCATTCTGTTGCGAATATCAGTTTAATGCACCTTTTTGTCCTCTTTTGGGTTATCACAGGTTTAGAACTGGTAAAGTAGTCATGCAGACCTATTTTATACATGGTTTAAACCTAGTTAAGGCCTGGTTTAGACTTGTTATAGTCCAGTTCTAGACCTGGTTACAAGAGACCATTGCAGGATTCAGACAGGCCATAACCAAAAGCCAGTCTAAAACTGCTTTATGTCAAAATGTATATGCGAAAGAGATATTTTCTAATTTAAATACCTTGGTAACACTTATAGTAACCACAATTTTAATAACCTTAATGAAGCATGAACAAAGACTTAATTGATAATGAACAATTATTAAGAATGATTCAGGTTTTGTAACTGCCTAATTAATACCCTAACCCTACCCTCATAAAAAATAATACATTTTAAATTAAATTGTTATTAAATCTGAAGAATTCTTAATAAAGTGTTTGTTCATTATCAATGTGGCACTTTATGTAGCAGTTCAGATATTTACCATCTAATCCATATTTTGTCCTCTTTTGGGTCTTTTAAGAAAGCAATTGTGCAGCTCTATTTTCGATCCAGGTTAGTCCTAGTCTAGACCTGTAATAGTCCAGTTTTAGACCCGGTCTAGATCTGATGGTAGGTACTTGCTGTGAAAAGTTTAAGAACTGCAGTAGGAAGACATTAATAGGATACTGCAAAAAATAATTTTTAGTGCACTGCTGCACTTACTGCATGATACTTGAGAACACAATATAATGTTAGTATTAAAATGCAGAATTAATATCTTTTTTGTTTAAATGGGTAGTTTGTTATTCACTGGAATAACTTAAATTAAAATTTAATCTTTGTACCTGATGGCAACTTTTTAACTTTGTCAACTTTTATAAGAAAAATAAATAAATAAAATAAAAATAATTAAGCTTTATATGACTTTTCTGGTAGGAGGCCTGTCACCTGCTTGTTTCCACTGAGAAATTATTGCATTATCTAGAATGTTTCACAGTATGGCGTTAAATGTATATATCTCCATGGAGACAAGCAGGTGACACCATCTGGCAAGGGCAATAACACAACCTGCCATTGAATGAATGCTAGATACGTTGATAAGTTTAATGCCATACATCCAAACATTACTGGCAAAGAAATAACATTTCCACAGAGACAAGTAAGCGTGTATCCTGCACCAGAAAAGTTACGTAGTGTACCTTTTAAAAAATCCCATAATTTTCAGGTTCTTATGCAACTCAGCCACTCTATAATGGAAAAGTGTACTTGGTAGAAGGCTGTACAATATATGTAATGTCAGTGTAAGCCAAATTGTTATTCAAAACTTAAATCTACTGTATAGCATTAGCCTATGTGAATAATATGCAGTAATTCCCGGTGGCTCCATGCTGAAGTGAAGGAGAAGCGGTTGGATTCTGCCGCAGCCTGCTGTACTCTGCAGACTGTACCAGCAACATCTGCCACACAGAGAAAGAGACTCTACTGTCAGAGTCCTCCAAAGTGAGGCATTCAGGTGCAGGGAGGGAGATGCAATTTAGAAGCTAGAGATATCAGACACAGTATTTCCCTTTAATAGAGGAGATAATAATAAGATAAAAGATAATGTATAATAATGTATCCATTTTTTTGCAATAAGATTAACCAGAATAAAACAAAATTGCCTTTTGTTTGGATGCTAATTTGCTACTGCAATTGCTTAGGTCTGTGGAGCACTGGTTAGCACTCTTGCCTCACAGTAAGATGGTCCAGGGTTCGACTCCAGGATGGCACAGGGCCTTTCTGTGGGGAGTTTGCATATTCTCTCAGGTGCTCCTGTTTCTTCAAGCACTAAAAACATGTACAATAGTTTCCCTGGAGACAGGACTCAGGTCTCAGTGAGTCTATTCTGGTTAAATAAAGGTCAAAAATAAGCAAATAAATAAATTAACCGGTCAATCACTCATAGCCAAGCAGAGGCTGACCAATAGGAGAAGGGGGTGGGAAAGTGTCTATGTTTGAGCAAAAAGCTGCATTAGACAGAAAACCACTGAATTATGATGAGATAATCAAAATATCACCGCAGCTTTAGATCACAATTACATATTTTTTTCATCATAGCACCCATCCCTAAAGAGATTCATTTGGTCTTCTTTAACATATTTCAGCTGCTTGTCACCCTCAGTAGAGTCACATGAAGGTTGATGGCACGACATAACAGTAAAATAAAAATATATAATTGTTTCTGGCAATTTTGATTAGATTTGCAATTTATGTTTTTATAAGATTCTGTTCAAAGTTCACATTTTAAATGCAAACAGAGGACAAAATTCATGAAATATGAACTGCCAAACTAATAAAAGAATTATGTAGCTGTTTACGGAGGAAATTATGATACATCAAAAATTACAGCCTTTGTTTAGATTAATCTTGAAATAAATAAATCCAAGTAAAATTTGAATTTATCCCTGTTTATCACTACAGGTTTGACATAAAGTTACATAATAATTGACAGCATTTTAATCTTTTAGATGTGATATGTCATATGCATTAATCCAGCTCCACCCTTTTTGGCAAAAGCTCCTATTATCTCAGCTTTGGGACATACTGTACAATACAGAAAAGTCGCACGACAGGTCTAACCGCAACATGCTATCTTTGGTGGGTGAAAATACTGTATGTTGTGCATGCAAATAATGTTAGGCACTCTGTACATATATGAATGTACAAGAGGAACAGGAAAACTACCTCTGCTCACACAAGACTAAGCTAGTTTGAGAGCCCTAGCATGTAAGTTTTTCCAGTAAGGACAGTCGCAATGCAGTTTGTAAGTATTCCAAATTACTTAAACTATGTAACTTGTATTTGTTTTGCCTGTAATGTTACACAGTATGGACCTGAATGTATATGTCTTCCTTTTATGATTTCCCAGGTGTTTTTATTGCTCAAAAAATATGCATTTTGCTGAGTGAGTTCACCTTTCCAGAGATCTGACTTGTAACATGGCCTAGTGCTTGTTTCTATGGATGTAGACAAGTTTATTTTCATACTATGAGATATTCCAGGCAAAGCAATTACATCTCCATGTAGACAACCAGAAATGTTACATAGTGCACATTTAGACTACTGTATTTTCTACTGTTATTAGGTTAAAGTTAAGTCAAAGTTAGTTAGGTTAAAAAAGCAGCACAATGGTTAGAGACCTTACTTTAAAAAAGAGGTGTACAGAGTTTGCATGTTCTTCCTTGGTGCTTTTGGTTGCGCGGGATTATGTCTTCAATTTAAAAAGGGTTAGGTTTATTTTACATCACAGCTATATAAGGATCCTATAGTTTAGATGGAGGTCATAATTGGTAGAATTAGGACTGTCCAATTAATCTAATTTTAATCAAGATTCATTCATTTCTACTTATCAATGATCAGTTTTTAACAGTTAAGTCTCCAGTCAGTCCTCTTGTCAGTAAAAGCATGTGGTTTAAAGGGCTTTGGAGAAAGAAATGTGTAGATTTTTGGTGGTAAATGGCTATAATTACATGTATAGTTTATGTTCAGGAAATTAATATCACAAGGCTTTTTGGTTTTTAATAAGACAACATTAAATAAAAAATCTGAATTGATCAATAAAATGAAAGAAAATCATTATTATATTTTTGCTGTCCTCCACAGTCTAGGTAAGGTAGTCTAGGTATAATTTGTCTTTCAATTGTTTTTTGACATAGTTTACAGTTAATACTTCTGTAATTACTGGACAATATGCAAATAAATTTATTTCATTTTCAAATGGGCTTTAGCTGATAAATGCCATATTTTTTACTTTATTATTGATAACTGTGTTTGGCTTATTATTGTGCAATAATAACGTAACAGATGTAGATGCTAAGAAACAACTCCTAGAAGGCAGGGACCAGTAAACCCCAGAGAACAGAATATTGAGTTATGGTTGTATTTTGCACAAAATTACTTACACTTAGACTTAAACTTAGACAAACTTTATTGATCCACAAGGGAAATTATTTATTGTATATTTATTATATATTATTGTTACGTGAACTAAAATAACCAACATTTTTACCCAAAATAATACCGATAAATCAAACCAAATGAAATCAAATAATTGTCCATGATTCAACGCTATTGGTTGTAAGAGTCTGAGGTGGCTTTTGCCAAAACAAAAACCAGAGTGCAGTTCTCTCAGTTCAATTTCTTACTCGGGAAATGAGGCCACGCACCATGCAAAAGTCCTTTGGATTTATTGTTCAATTTGAAATGTCCATACCCTCAAATGATCTGGAGATTTTGATTATGGAGTATTTGTGTTAGCTTCAAGTAGTGGGAGAAATGAACACCCTGCAGAGCCTCCTACCAGACCATGGTTATGGGTGTAGACAGGTAAAAGAGAGAACCAGGCCAATTTCCCACTTCATTCATGTTCTCACATGATAATTCTCCACAAATATACAAAAACGTGATACAAAACTGTACACAGCAACTTGACAAAACTAATGCAATGTGCAGAAGTTTCATTAGCACGGTGCACACTGTGTTATGATAGCGTTTTGAAGGGGGAGTGGACTATAAACCAGTCTTTAGATATTCTATGAAGCATGTCATGTGACTCATGAACCGCTATTGTTTCACAAGTGTTTCACTGGGGGAGTTTTTTTTTGTTTTGTTTTTTAACAGGGGCTTTCACCAAACCACAGAACTCAACCAGCTTCAAAGTTTAAAGTTTAAAAAAGATGTTTGTGCATCTCTTCTATCATGGTGAGGGTTTGTGAAAAGAGAGAAGTAATGATTTTATGATAGTTAGTGATGTATCTTCAGAATCAGTTTGTGTTGAACAGAGAACCCTTCACTGTATGGAACGAGATGGTAAATCAGCACTGCAATGTCACATTGGTGCAGGGGTTAGCGTCGTGGTCCTATAGAGCAAAGAAAGTGAGACTCCCAGCCAGCAAATGTATGCAGTGAGGATTATCTCCTTATGCTATTGCAGGTTTCCCTTTGTCTAAAGAAGAGAAATATAAGCTAAATAAATAAGTGATAGAAGGCATCTTTCTTCAGCAGAGATTTTAATATAACCTAAAAAGGTTAGTATAATATATTATATAAACTGGCCCAACCAGAGGGACAAGAATCGTCGTAAGTAAGGGACTAATTAAAACCACACCTAGCCATTGACCTGTATAAAAAATCAGAAGTCAATGAACTCGAATTTTGAATGGAGTCCCTGAAAAAAAGTCAATACAAGCTGATTCCCGTCTTCTCGGACATCTTCAACACCTCCCTGGAGTCCATGTCCTGGCCTGTTTGAAGTCATCCATCAACGTTCCTATTAGGGATGCACCGATACCACTTTTTTGAAAAACGATACGAGTACGAGTATAATAATTTTTATACTTGCTGATACTGAGTGCCGATACCGATACTTTAACCCCCACCCCCATGAACAGACACTGAGTGCGTTTACATGCACATCAGTATCCCAGTTATTAGCCATATCCCAGTTATGGCAGTATTCGGGATATGCTGTTTACATACATGAGAAACCGGAATACTCATATCCCTGTATGATCAAATGCACATTTGTTTACGTTTTACAGAAACGAAACTTGCCTCATTTGCATAAAGGACTGTCGGACTAAAGGACACGACTCAGTGGAATATTTGTGTTCTTTCTGTGACAGGGGAATGTGCCGCTGAACTTTTCAGCGATCACATGTGCAGGTCATACATGTGCAGCGCAGTTTTTTTATTTTATTCATTTCACTCATGTACAGTCACTGTTTATCCTGGTTTCCCATTACCGGGATACTGGTTTATTCGGGATACTGAAACTGGGATACTGTGTAATGTGTCGTGTAATAGTGGTATCAGTCCGTGGTATCGACAAATGTTTAAGGAGTATGAGTATATTATGGAAGTATCGGGCTAATACCCGATACCAGTATATGTAGTGGTTCCCTAGTTCCTGTCCCCATGAAGCCCTAGATTACAGGACTTAATGACTACAGGCCTGTGGCCCTGATGTCTGCAGTCATTAAGTTTGGACCTTGGTCTTGTCTTGTCCCACCTCAAGTCCATCACATCCTCCCTCCTGTACCCTTGCCATTGGGTTTGTAGGGGTTGTACTTTCCCCTATACTTTTCTCCCTGTACATCAACTGCTGCACCTCCTGCCATCACTCCGTAAAGCTGATCCAGTTTGCAAATGACACCACTCTCAAATAAAATAAAAATGCTAATATTATTGGCATCATATCGCATAGGATGTTCAGGTCACATTATAATTGTAAGAGTTAAAAAATAATAATCATGGCCATTTTAGAAGAAAAATTAAGTTATTTCCATACAATATATGCTCCAAAAAAGTACAATCTATGTAAAGTGCTTTTTCATCTGGCAGTTTATGCCTTAGCTTTACTTCATTCATTCCTCAAGTTAGGTTTCATAAACCAGGTCACTACTGTAACATGTCAGACAATGAAAGAAGATTAAGGATTTTACTGTTGTTTGATCAGAGTGTTAATAATTTCAAATAATTGTTACATTGGTGGCATAAACATGAGAAAGTGGGAAACCCCAGACTGGATTGCATTGAGAAGATGGGAAAACCAGGACTGGATTGAAATGGATTAGATTTCAACCCTAGGTTACATAAGTCTTATCTCTTCTGCTGGTTAGCTGCATGTCTATAACAAAAAGAATCACCCCTTTGGGATTAATATAAGTAATTTCTGATTCTGAAACAACTGATAAGTTCAAAGTCTTCTCTGTCAACACAAATTTAAAAATGGACATTGAAAAGTGCTGGTAGTTCTCTGTCTCAGTGTAAGGATGTAAGCCAATCACACATTTAATATCATAATTTTTCAATCCAGTCTTAAATAAGGGATCAGGGTTTAATGTTTGGGAATTTTCAATTTTGACTGGTCTTTCATATGTCCCTCCTAGCTCTCTGTCTGGAATTTTGACTGACGTGTTACTACTGCAGTAATCAAAAAATGTTTCTACAATAAAGTCTAACCCACTGACTGTACCCTAAGAGGTTAACACAAGACTTCTTAAATTCTGACCCATGGTTTCAGCCCATAGTATTATATTTATTTATATTTATTTTCTGAAATTCTGATTCCACAAGTAAAACCCAATAAAAAGACTGATATATGAACTGACAAACTAATACAAGAATCACATTTCAGAACATGTTTGTACAGATCTAAACTACAGGGTTAGCAGCTTTTATGCAGAACACAATGTTTTATTGTTAGTGGAGGAAATTAATTATTAAATAAAAAAAATGCAGCCATTTACTAATTGTCAGTGTTTTCTTGTTGCTTGCATGTAATCCAATTTTGACATCTGCTTTTTTTTTTTTTTTTAGGATTTCTATGATGAACAGGGCGTCTTTTCGGAGAGTTTTTGGCCTCAAAGTGAACCAGCTCAGCCCATGCAGTTTAACCCTAGGGGGCGTGTCAACAAGCCCCTGACTCCGCCTCCAACCTCACAGTCCATGACCAACCCGGTAAGAACACTGTGATTGTCCTTCAGGCATTATATGAGTAATGTAATCAAGGAAGCTCATTGACAAGGATGTGTGCGTGTGCATAGACATTACTTTGTATTGTCTTTTGTCATTGTGGTATCAAAATGCGTATAAATAGGCAGACAAGCCAAGTTTATTTCTAGCGCAATTTCTAGTGAAATTTTAGTATCGTGACAAACATTGTAATTACGATTAGAATAGTTGAATTCAACTCTAAAATATGTCTGCTAAACTATTGCAGAAAATCGGAGCCTTTTTACTGGACTTACAAAGATTCAGATTGATGGGAGAAGTGGATTTCTGCAACTTAACGGCTAGCAGTTAATTTTAGGTTTTATGTTAATTAGGCTACAAATGTATTTTTTTTTTAGGTTTTTCAATTGGTTTTATTTGAATGAGCTAACCATTGTCTTATAACGATTCAGAAACTGTATGTTTGTGTATAGTCAATTTTAGCAATCTATACTCCTTAAAAACACACCCCAGTGCCAGGTAAGGGCTGCTAATGTTCAGATTAGTTTTAAGATAATCACTGTTTATGATATTTAATGACAAAAAAAAAAAAGCTCCAAAAGGGGACTCAGTGCCATTCATTACCGCTAATTAACCACTGCCAGCATGGCCTCAATATCAAATTTAGTCACGAGAGTGCTTTATACAAGAATCCCATGCAATTTGAGGTATATACGACGGGTTTAGCAGGTTTTTAAGTGTGGATATTTTGTTGTTTACACACAATTGCAGATTGTGCCAGTTGCTAATTATGACCATTCAAAGTCGGGGTCTCGGGATCTTGTTCACGAGTGAGGGGAGGATGGAGCGTGAGAGGGCAGCGTCGGCAGTGATGTGATCACTGTATTGGACCGTTGTGGTGAAGAGGGAGCTGAGCCGAAAGGCAAAGCTCTCGATTTACCGTCAATCTACGTTCCTGCCCTCACCTATGGTCATGAGCTTTGGGTAATGACCGAAAGGACAAGATCACGTATACAGGCAGCCGAAATTAGTTTCCTCCGCAGAGTGGCTGGGCACTCGCTTAGAGATAGGGTGAGGAGCTCAGTCACATGGGAGGAGCACAGAGTAGAGCCGCTGCTCCTCCACATCGAGAGTAGCCAGCTGAGGTAGCTTGGACATCTGTTCCGGATCCCTCCCTCAGGAGGTGTTCCGGGCATGTCCCACCAGGAGGAGGCCCCGGGGAAGACCCAGAACACGCTGGAGGGCCTATGTCTCCCGGCTGGCCTGGGAACGCCTTGGGGTCCCCCCGGGGGAGCTGGAGGAAGTGTCCGGGATGAAGGACTGTTGCCCCCATGACCCGGCCCCGGATAAGTGGAAGAAAATGGATGGATTGATGGACCATTCAAAGTTAGGACCCAAGCAGCAGTGTCCTGGATGTCCTGTAGGTGTCTTACAGTGAGCAGGCCATTATAGTAGTCTAATCTACTACAAATGCATGGAAACGTGTCTCCAAGTCTGGTTTAGGTTGATTTATACAATGTTTTAAGATGGTAAAAAGCCGCTGATGTTATTGATTTGATGTGGCTGCTATTATTATTATTACCCCTAGATTTCTAACCTATAAGACAATGACTTCAGTCTTGTCTGAGTTTAACTGGAGAAAGTTGTTTTGCATCCACAAATTGATCTGCTGGATGCAGTGGCAGAGTCCACTGGGCCAAAGTCCTGATGGCTGCCAGTGAGATATAGAAAAATAAGAATTTCACTGTTCTTTGGTCATGGTAGCAATTCCAGATGGGGGACATGAGCCATTTTTTTTCTCTTGATTATACACTGGACTTTGCCATGAGATATCTATAAGGTTAATGCCCAATGTTGGTGACTGGATCCTAAAACTTACTGTATCACAACAAAAATCTGCATTTTAGCATTTATTATTTTAGCTACCCCCATCTGTATTTGGTTTCGCGAAACATATTCGATTCTACCTCAATTCTACTTGGACGACTGAGCGATTCTACACATTGCCTATAGAATGTTGTGATGTCTGAAATCTAGCAGATATCTGAAATGTAGCCGTAATCATGAATAATTGTTATGTGATGTTTCTTCTCTAACACTATCATTCCTATTCTCTTCATCAGCTCCTGTTCCAGTACCCAGTGAGCCAATCGCAGCCCGCTCCATATTTTGTGGCAGGACCAATGACGGGGATGGACAGCATGGCTGGGGCAGAGCCTAATCAACAGGCCCCGCCTCCCACTCAGATGCCGCCGGTCCCTCCCCCTTCCACCTCATCCTGTTCGGCGGGGCCCTCTCCCTCATCACAGGGATCGGAAACCTCATTCGACTGCACGCACTGTGGCAAATCTCTGCGCTCCCGGAAAAACTACAGCAAGCACATGTTCATCCACTCCGGTGAGAAGTCACTCACATTTCACTCATATTTCACTGTCTGGTAGAACAGGTATGGCCTAAAATGTTTGTACTTATTTTGGGCTATTTAAAGGCCCTGTACCCACTTTTATTTTATGTATTTGAGGAAAATTTATCCTGCCTCAGAACAGATATATTGTATACTCTGCTGCATGCTGTTTGCATCAAAATTATAAAGGGTTTCATTGTCAGAGTATCAGGAAGTAAGTAGTAATATGCTAGTTGTTGGCTGTGTTTAAGGCCCAATCCCAATTCTCCCCCTTAGCCCTCTGTCTTTGTCTTAGCCCTACCCCTCTGTCTTTAAACAGAGGGGTAAGGCAAAGGGGTGTAAGTATTGTGCTCCTTTTGAGTTTGTTTTAAATGAACTTTGCAAAAAGTCAAATGTTTTTTTTATTTTTTAATTTGTTAAAATTACCATACTCTGTACAACATATGTAAATCAAATTTTAATCAACTGTAACACAAAATAAAATGCTGCTGAGGTGGACGGAGTTGTAGAGGATGCCTGGTACACACAAAAAAGAAAACAAAATGAATACATAGTCATAAACATATATAGTTGTTCTGGTACCTACAAATATTATAGAATGTAATATACCTTATATTTTATTTTCAAATTCTCCCACTTTTTTGAAGCTTGTTGGGCTGACACAACTCCAACAAGTCCAGCCTCCTACAAGAAATTTCTAAACAAAATACAAACGTGATTAATAACATGTCGTTTTTAATATAAATAGTATATAATAGGGGATAATTTACAAGGCGAAACGAAACAATAATATTTTAGGCCATGCATGTTCGTAATACTTTACACATTCTACGTAACATGTGTCTAGTTCTAAAAGCGCATGAGACGAGTTACGAGGCGAAATGAAAACATATACAGATACAGCAATATATTTGACACATTCTAGTCTAACATATATGCGTGTATAGTTCTTTTAGGCCATGCATGTTCGTAATACTTTACACATTCTACCGTAACAAGCGTATAGTTCTAACCGGGCATGTTACGATAAGCTGTATTTGTCAGAAAGCGTAAATGCTGCCGCCATGAGTATACCTACAACTTTTCAAAAGTTACTACAGTTTTATACAACTTTTTATGAGGTTCTTGAGTGCAAATACTCACATTTGTCCAATTTCTTCCCGATTGCTCGACACTTCCCGATTTCCTTGTTGCTTTTTGCTTCGACTTACGTTAAGCCACGCCTATCCCCTTTGCGCAAAGTGTGCATCTGAAAAAGCTTTGCGCAGAGGGGTAGAACAGCCCTTCCCCTTAGCCCTCGCACTTACAGAAAAGAGTATTGGGACACCCCTCTGTCTCTCGTGAACGCGCACAACAGAGGGGTAGGGCTAAGACAGAGGGCTAAGGGGGAGAATTGAGACGCAGCCTAAGTCTCTCTAGGCTTTAGCTTTAGAAATTACCCATGATCTCTGTTTGTTCCCCTCACAGCTGAGATGAAAATCAGCTGATCAATTGTGTCATGATATTCCAAATTTCATTTCATCCTTAACTGTATCATGATATATCACCAGCAATGTGATATGGTCCAGGTTTGCTCTTTCTCAGTTTACAGTACGTGATCCACATCTACACCATAACATGGACAGAAAGCAAGTTTAGATCATAAAAGCAAACGAGCAGAGAGTTGTGTGGCAGCAGGAGGATATAGACACTCGCGCTCACATGCATGTGTCAGTACTCTCTGCAGGTAGATGCATAAAATCACTGGATATTGCCCGGTTTTACAGTAGTGTTATTGAACTACTAAGCTTAAAGGGATGATATACAAAGAAGCTGTTTTACATCTGTAACTCAAATCTGAGTGAACCTGTGTCTGGGAACATAGATAGGTCATGTTTAAAGCTTAAAGCATGCTGTTAAAGTATTCTTTCAAATTATAAGCTGGTTAAGTTAGTTTCGATGAGATTTTTTGAAGAGTTAAGTTTTGTCTTCCTTTGATATTACTGTATTTATTTGGGCATTTCTTACCATTTTATAGACCTTTAGTGCTAAAATTGACTTGATAAAGTAATGTTTGCAAATAGGCTATGCAGTAGTAGTAGCAATCCATACGTTCTAACTTTTCAGACTCCTTCAAACTCTTAAGTGCTCTGCAGTAATTTCACAGCTGATAGTACTTAAGGAAGTTTCTCTGTTTTGTTGGAAGGACGACCTCAGGGCCTAAACTCTTATAGCGTTTACATTACATTTTACAGCCGGCTGTTGTTTGTGAGCTCAAGCTGTGCCGGAATACTTCCTTTAAAGGAGACATATTGTGCAAAATCAACTTTCCAGAGCTTTTAAACATGTTATAATTGTTTTCCCTTTTCATTAACCCTCTCAAAGTTGTATTTAGAGTGTTTCGTGCATGTTTGAATAACCTTTATTATCCTGCATTCTAGATGTCATTTGTCCATTCTCCCTGCATTATCACCGTCTCCAAAACACGCCCACTGCTCTTTACATACTTTGTTCCCTAATTTTATTTCCTTATACATGTAGGATTCAGCTATGTTTACGGTGACTAGCTGTACTGGGGCAAGCAGGGAAAGGATCCTAATGAAATTCAACTGTCCCAGGAGTAAATTTTCCATTCATTTTCCCATTGACATTTCAGAAATCCAAAAGGGCCATTTAAAATGCAAGATAATACAAATTGTTTTATAAAATAACAAAAATAAAAAAACAAAAATAAATATCATAGGTGGTAATTAGTTACATCCGGTTAGTTAGACATTCGGAACCAGGGGCCATTGGGCTCTGTGATTTTCCAAACCAGAAATCAGCAGATTTGTTTCATTCATTAAGTTGTTTTAGATTGATATTGTTATTTATAATGTGTGTAAAATCCCTCAGTCGTCCAGGTAGAATCCGTGGCAAAAGGAGAAATTCAATTTGTCAACTGGACAAAAGTTCATTTATTTATAATGATTCGTAGGTGTCATAGATGATACTGTATAGCAAACAAAATCACAATATGTCTTTAAGCCTGTATTCCAGCGGGTGAAGAAATAGTTTGTTTGTCTTAGTTGAATGTGTGACACTAGGCATCTAGCTGCCTTTCACACTGCTGCCTGGCTAGTTCCGGTTATCTCAAAATGTGCGGATCTGCTCTTCCTGCTCCATTCATTCTCTATGAGGACTTAGCCAAGCAATCAGTATTTAAATATCAGGCAGTGATCAGCAAGTTACGGATGGATAATCACACACACCATGAGAAGACTCAGGAAACTTCTGTGGCCCTTGTACTTTTTGTTGAAGTCTTATCTTTTAAGCAAATATCACTGTTTTCATCATGTATGATGTAGCTCATTGTTTGCTAACCTTCAACAGTAATGACACACTGACCTGTTATAATAACAAATTTTAAAGTCGGATGTATTGTTGAAGAAATTATAGATAATAAATGATCATATTGAAATGCCCCCAGAAATATAGATATTCTAAATGTGCAATATTGTTAAAAATCATGTTTGAATTAATAACATATAATCAGTCAATTTATTTATTAGCACAAATAGTACTGTAGTACAGAAGACTTGCCCACTTGTATAAAGAAAAATCACCTGTGATAAATATGGACCCCCAAAAATGATTGTTCCATGTATTATTTATTTAATGTTAAACTGATATAGTATTCATCATTAAGAGGCCTAACAGCGCATGTTTTTACCCTGTGCAGGTCAGAAACCTCACCAGTGTTCCATCTGCTGGCGGTCCTTCTCACTGCGCGACTACCTCCTCAAACACATGGTGGTGCACACAGGCGTCAGGGCGTTCCAGTGCTCCATGTGCGGCAAACGCTTCACTCAGAAGAGCTCCCTGAACGTGCACATGCGCACGCACCGAGCCGAGCGCACCTTCCAATGTAACGTGTGCCACCGCGCCTTCACCCACCGCACCCTCCTGGAGCGCCACGCCCTGCAGCACGCGCACCACAGCGCCCCCCAGGCCCCGGGACGAGACATGACCTCACCAAGCACCAAGCACAGTCCCCCGGCGCTGGGCGGGCCCTCAGGTATGGCCCCGAACCAGGGCATGGTCGGAGGCATGGCCAACATGTCCAGCCATGGGGCGCCCACCTCTTAGGCACAGGATGTGATCACACAGGGGAGGGAAGGGGAATGTAGACGTATTTAGCCCAAAACTAGAGCCATGAAAGAGAGTAAGGACAATGCAAGTTCTCTGCTGCTCTCAGTCGTTTCAAGTGTCATGTTCCTGAAAATGAAGATTATACTATGATCTATAGTAAATGGAAAAATAGCCTGAGCAGTCAGACCCATTCACTTTTTGAAGTGAGTTATAAAAAAATATACAAATTTTTAATGTGAAGAATTGAATCTTTTTGATTGGCAGGTTTGACCAAAAAGTCATATTTTAATTTTTCTCTATAGGCAAAGCTTATAGTTCCCAATGCATTTCATATGTAGCAGTCATTGGTTGTTACCAAAATGAGAGAACTTATGGGCATCAAAACTTGCAAAACTCTCTTTCAACAGCTCTTATAAGAATTTAGTTAAATACATAGATACCATTGAAACACCGCATTGGGCAGGTCAACATAATGTAATAATGTTTAATGACAACTTTTGTGAGGAATTTGAAATCTCATGATGTGTATGTACCACTGCCAATATTATTTGACTGCACAGTTGACCTGTCCAATATGGCGTCCACGTAAAGTACACTTAAGACACTGTTAGTCAAATTCAGCCTCATTCTTGTGGTGGGAACAGCTAAAGACACATTTCAGGGTTCCTACAAACAGGCAACATGTACATTTATAAAATCTTCAATAGGAAATTGCACAAGATATTTGGGAAGAAACCCCTAGAAAAAAATTAATCTTCAGGTCTGTGTCCATTTTGACATAGTTCATTGCTTCAGTGCTTCAAATAAAAACACTTTATTTGTTACAAGCACTATTTTTTGTGCAGTGACCCAAAGAAGATTTTAGCTATTATAAGGCTGCTAGTCTAACTGGCACTTTTTCCAAATGAGGTGAGCTGAAATCTGTCATAGTAGATTAAGAATAATGTAGCAATTAGCATATTTTTATCAATTTCATAATTAGGTGTTTACAATTTAATAGTATATTGCACTGAAAGAGTATAAATATATTGCAGCCTTCAAATCTGTCAATTGCGTCAATCTGACCATTTCTTAGTTAAATTAGATTTTATTAGATTGTGAAATAGCAAGTGAATGTATTTGGATTTTTACACTATTCCAAATTACATTGATATTGTATTACATTAGAATGGATTTTGGTAGTTTCTTTTGTCTAAGATGTCAATGGAAAGCTGCCTCTAGCCCTGCTTATTTTATTTTTTACTTACAGGTAGCATAATATAGCTGCTTGTATATTGGCTCAAAAAATAAAGTCCTCCATTACATAGATATTCATAGATATTCATAGATACTTCCTTGCTGCATGTGCAAAGCTTTCATTTTAACTATAGCCTTCTATACATTTTACTGCAGTCACAGTGGTGCCGAGTTGTCATGGAAACCATACTGTAAGGAAAATGTTCACTTTTTTGCACGGACTGCATATATCCCAGCACTTTTCCCCTAAAGAAAAAACTGAAAAACTCAACATGGACACGGACCTTGTTTTTTAAGATGTAAATTGTAGTTTTAAAAGAAAAAAAACGTAGCTGTCATTGCTCTGTGTTGTGACATTAATGCTGTAATCATCGCTAACAATCATAAATGCTAAACAGCCATAGAACATAGGCTAACAAAATAGCCAAATATAATAGTTTTTTTGCGAAGGTTAAGAGTAGGAACCCTGTTTAAGACACCTGGAGTCACCAAAGAGGTTAGCAACATAAAGCAGTCACGAAAAGGGTTAGCATAATGGGGTGGGAGGGGGTAATGCTAAATTCACTTCATTCACAAATTAATCAACAAATTCAGGATCAAAAAGCCAAAAAATAAAAGGTTAAATTGTTTCTCTTTCTTTCTCTCTCTTTCTAGCTCACATTAATTTCCAAATTCATTATAAATGTGCCTCACTTTGTGCTGTGATGGACCATGACTGAAACTCCACACAAATAAAAGATTATTTAGATTGGGTTCTGCCTTGCAACAAAATAGCAGTTAGTAGTTAATAGTAGGGCACTAGTCATTTAGTCAATTAATTAGTCAATTTTTTAAATGTGAAACAAATGATTTTATTTGGATAATAAGGATTAATAGATAAGAAGTGGGTTGTCTGGAGCTTTGTAGTGACTGGACAGTGTAATCTGACATACATAGTAGTTTTTGTTAATATTTTAATAGTTTTAAGTGCATTTCGCAGCCACATCCTCCACATAATACATTTTGAATAGAAACATTGTCCAGGGATAAAGTACTGTTATAACTAACCAAGGCATTAGGTATGGAAATAGGGTATAGTAGTAGGTCTATTATTAAACTGGTTAAATGTGAAATAGCCAGAGCAGCTAGCGTTTCTGACAGCTGTCACATAGAAGCCCATTAGCCGTAGTAATAATGGCACACAGGTAACGTTAGCATTAGTGCTACACCGTGGGGATCGTGTTTGATCTGCAGAAACCTGTCAATCAAAGTATAATGTGAATCGAGAGAAACAAAATTAAAAATCCACAAAAAGTGACAAATTTTAAGGAAAAACAAAATGTACTTGGTCTCCTCTGCACGGGTATTTTCTACAGTTTTATAAGCAGTTTTTTTCTTTGGATCGCACATTCTACTGTTATCCAACCATTACCTCTTTTAACATAAGCTGAACTCTTGTGCAATATTTTAACTGTGGCCAAAACAGTGTTGGTGCTAATACTATTAAATAAAGGACCTGCATGTACACATATATAGACCAGCCAAATCATTATGACCAGTATAAATCTCAGGCTAAAATATAGTATAGTATATATAAATATATATATATATATATATATATATTCATGGGTTTCAATTTCCTCTTGCGGGCACCATTTTAAGGACTCTTGACCATTCAAATGATAGAATATTTAGTTAGAAACAGTCCTGACTTTTCATCGCGCTGAAAGCCATGGGTAATCAGATAAGCTATAATAAAATCACCTATTTGTATTGAAGGGTACTTTGTAGGGTTGCATTTTTAATTCAATATTTTTTACTTAACAAAATGTTTCATGTAAAAATTTCCAAACTTCCTCGAGAATAGGCTACGTGACCATGGCGTAGAAAAGGATGTCATATTTTCAAATGGAGAACAGGAGCTTATATAACTCTATGGGTGATTCACAGCGTTTGAAAGAAATACCCAAACTTATTGTCCACGAACCATAGGCCTTTTCATTTTGCCATATTAATCTTATGGCATAAAGTAATTAATTTGACACCAATCATACTTCTGTGATTGAATAATGCCACCACTTCTAGAAGCTATTGTAAAAACACAATTTGTTGTGTTTTGTATACCAGTTTTTGTTTCATGTGGATAGGTCCAGAAATTACAGAGATATTAATCATAAGATAAGACAAAAATATATTTATTTTGTTTAAAGGCGAATACTACCATAGAAATCTGACATGACAAATTGTGGTTTAATTTTTTGGTGCATAGTTGTAGATTAAAAATGCAATGTTTTTTGTAACCCTACTAGAGATTATTATTCTGTAAAGTTTTATCAATAGTTTAGCCTGAATTTATGTCAAATTTATGTGAAAGATATGATACAGAAATGCATATAGGTGAACTTAAATGAATGTAAAGAATATGGTTAAGTTAAACAGATGTTTCTTTGATTGAAATTTAAGTTTAAGCAATAGCCTCCAAGCATCACAAATTTATTACACTGATTAAGTTATGGTTTTAGGCAACAATTGACTATGTGTTTAATTAAACATAGAACATATGTAAATAATTGAAAAAATGATTTAAGTATAGTACAAATAGTTTTAAGTTGGAACTAAACCTGGACTAAACCAGAGCTATAACAGGACCAAGCACAGCCTTAATTAGTGATCATTTGCTCTCATTATAAACGATTCTAAACATTCTTGCATAAGCACTAACCACTCTGCCACTGTGCATCATGAAAACCTTTTTTTTTTTTTTTTTTTTTTTAAACTTGGTCATAAAGTTGTGGCTGGTCAATGCAAACCGTTACTCTTCCTCTATTTTCAATACAATGCAGTACTATAGGAACTCAAGAGTATGTTTTATCACTGCCTAAGTACCTCACTCACACTCATACACAAATACCTCCTCATGTACCCTCAACAGACCACTTACAAGATGTTTTTCCCTAAGATTTGTCACTTTGAACACCGTACAAGGAGTGAAAATAGTTTTTGTAAACCTTTTCACAAGCTAACAGGGACCTGCAGATCCTGAATTGGTTGAATTAAAGTGAATGAAGCTATTTCAGAGCAGAGCAACACAGTTGCTGAATGATGCTATGAAGAAGAGCAGTGTAGTGTAATGGAAGCTCTAGCGTCACAGAGGTCTGCGGGAAGGGGGGGGCTATGGTGGGATGGGGGAAGGGGGTTAAGGGGGGATTCAGTGTTGTGAATGACCTTCACCTCATCATCAAAACAGCTTTTAACATTTTCCACGGCGCCACTGGTCAGGCCCAGGATCATATACCTCGAACCAGGATGGACACTATCCTCCTGAAATGTTTGGGAAACATTTCGGCAAGTTTTACACATCCACACACACCTATGATTACCTCTGTGGTCCAAAGACAGGCATTGTGCTCCACATCTGTAAGCTACATCCGAAACAGTGAAAGCTAAGATAGTTTACTAAATCCTTGTGTAAAGTTCCTGTACATCGCTTAGCGCTCAGTCTGTCCTCTGTTGCTCATGTGATTCTTTGATGCAGAAATAAGGCTTAAAGCTTAAAAATCTTTTTAAAATAAGAGCCATTCACAAAAGTGAACCAGGTGAAATCAAGACAAATCAATGACTTTTTCAGGATTTCTATTGAGTGTTTGTGTTCGTCTTTTTGGAATCTTTAAAACATGGGAAGTGTTTGTTGCTTAAAAAAATGGAAAAAAAAAAATGCAGCACTATGAAATAGACTTTGTAATGTTTTAGTAAAACTAAATTAATCATAACATGTACAATCAGCCCTTGAGTTTTGACTAAGTCAAAGCGGTGACAGTGTGAGCTGCCACTCTAATATTTATTAGATCTGATCTCTATGCACACTTGAGTTTGCACATGGTGTAACTTAGACCTTGATGTTGTTCCCAGAAGTATTTGGCCTAAGATTGTTTTTTAGTTCCTTTTTACACCTAAAAGGTGATTTTTAAATCCTTGTGTCCCAGCTTTTTCTTAATGTTTGTGAGTCGAAGCATTCTATAATATTCTGTAGTTTTCTGAAGCTTAAGAGCCTTTAATCGAAACTTGCTTAATATGGACCTTGGTCACTGCCAGATTTGACGAGTGACAAGAGAATATGCCTAAAATTAAACTTCACTTCACTTCAAAATACAAGTGAACCTAACTAAGACATATTAAAATCCCTTCTGTCTGGAGTTCACTATAATAGGCTATTTGACATGAAATGTCTGATGTGGGAAGGCCTCTTCTCTGGGAGCTGAGCCAGGCCTCTGCACACTGTATCCTCCATCAGGTCGGTACTGTGATGCTGTAGTCCAAAGTGAGCTAGGCTAAAACTAACCACAAAAGGAGCTAGGCTAAAGTGTAGCCTCTGAGACCTGCTTCTCTCCACAGAGAAAAGCTGAAGTGTTTGAGTGAAGTTTGGTGCATCTGTCGAGGCGGACCCTTGTACAGTACTGTATATGTGTGCTTAAAGCCATGTCAGCGCATTGTAATGTACTGTGTTTTGCCTTTCTGTTTTTGTTTCATTGGGAGGGAACTTAATAATTGTTTTTCTACATTATTTCTTTAACAAAGGTAAAAAATATGTCCGAACAGAAGCGGTCATTTTATAGTCATGGTAAAACCACATGTTTTCTGTAAAAAGCTAAAGGCATGATTTTAACTTTTTCTGAGATCTTCGATGTCGTACTCGATGAATTAATTGAATTTTAAAAATTAGTGATTTCAAAGATTTCTTTCTCCAAATAAAAGTCTTCTATGGCTTCAGGCCAAACAATGTCTCCTGTCTGATTTTGTATTTAACAAACTTTAAATTACAGAAAGAACCAACATACACCTTTAGTCACAGAGACTGTATTTTGTTCTGTCTTGTGATTGGCTGATAGTTCCACACCCAAAAGCTGCTAATGCATGTTAACAATGGAGTTTACTACATATTCTTCTCAGCAGGGCAGTGGGCATTGAATACAGGGATTACCCATGTAATGTATGAGAATGAATGGGATTGTGAATGGCGCGCTAACAGCAGAGTCTATTTGTTTTAGCTCTCATAGGACAAATTTGTGCTTTCAATAACATGTCTTTAAGTAATATAATATTTTTGAACATAGGAAGAAGCTTAGTTTTAACCATCAGAAGGTACATAGTAGCACTCAATACTCATATTTTTTTACACCATATTCATAATAAACATCTTACATAGGCTATAGGCCTACATAACCGATTGTGTAAGAGGTACTAGTTTCTTTATGAATACAAACTGCGCTAAAGTAAAAGCTAATTTTTAATTGAGTATTAGGAACCTACACCTTTGTTTTAAGTGTGTATACTTCAAAAGGTAATGCAGTGTGCATTACCTTATAGCTGGATAAAATTAGTCACATTTTTTATGCTTCTACTGAGAAATGTGCAGCCTGTATTTTGTGAATAATCAATATCAAGTTAGTTAAAAAGTACAGATATGTAATTTAAAAGTAGATACTCAACATATAAATGTATGCTTTATTTACGTACTTATTACATGCTTAAAACATGCTTCCTTGTGAACAAGCTTGTATCTCCACAAAACACATTCTTATTTGGCCTGGTGGAGGACCATCAAGAAAAGTATGGTTTTAACGTTTTATTTCCATGGAACCAGGCAGTTCCAGAAAGTTACATACTATGGCTTTTTGTTGTTTTGTTTAAAAATAATACAGAAAATTTTAAAAACAGCAACACACTTTTACAGTTATTTTCCACTGAATGCATCCACTTACACTAACTCTGTCCACACTCTGGTCTCTTGCTTATCTCCCCTCTTTATCTCCTTTATACACCACAACAGCTTGTATCTGTGTCCCATTGAAGGAGGCTGAGCTGTGGCCAGGAGGCATCTGTTCCTCCGGCACATCTGTTTCCCAATGAGCCTGCATTACCCAGCATGCCGAGGGAGGGAAGGCCTTTGTCAGCGCACCATTGTCAGTTCTATCATTGTCTACTTGTGTCAGTGCCTCCGTAAGTCTAAGGCTATTTATTCAGAAACACTATATGGTCACTTAAAAAAAATATATGTTTTGATGTATGATGTTTTTTCTCTCTCTCTCTTCTTCTCTCAACATTGCTCTCTCTTTCTCAGTCCATTTATCAGTCTTTCACTCTTACTTCCCCTCTTTTTCGCTCACTATTTGTTCATCTATTTTTCTCTCCTTCCCTTTCAATCTCATGTTCACTCTTCTCTCTCTCCTCTCTCAAAATTGTTTTAGTTATCTCTTGCTCTCACTCCCCCTATCTTCCTCCACTCTCTGTCCATCCATCTTATTCTCTCACTCTCAATCCTTCAACCTTTCTCCTTTCCTCTCTCCCTCTCAACCCCTTCTATCTCTTCTATCCTCTATGTTTATCTCCCCTCTTTTCTAGTTCTCAATGTCTCATTCGTTCTTTCTCTTGTCTAACCTCTCTCAGTCCTGCTGTTTTTTTTCTATATCTATGTTATATGTTTCTATCTCTGCCTCTTTCTCTCTCTCTCTCTCCCTCTCTCTGTCTGTGTTTTTTTTTTTTTCCCAGACCAGCTGACAAATGAGCAGAGACAGAACCAAAGTCATAGAAAATAATTAATTTATTTACAAAACAAAAAAGTCCAGTTAAAATGGAAAGTAGCTACTAAAGTGCCGGTGTGTTAGGGTCTGAGACAGAGGTAGGGGATTTGATGATGGGACCATCTCTGTGGCTGTGTCAGGCAGGCCGAACGTGTGCTGATAACAGTGGGGGCCTTTATGCTGCCACCACACGTTGTATGGATCACTCTCATACACATACCTTACAGTGTGAAAACAAGACCACAAAGAGTGCATTAGTTATATGGTGACTGACCTTCAACAGGTAAGTGTGATGATCTTCAATTTGTTTTTCTGGGAAGTATTATTCAAAAGTAATAAGAGTGAACATTTACCTTACAGGGTGGGAAACAAGACCACAGAGAGACAGAAACAGACTGTGTCACATTCACCCAAACCACACCCACAGCAACAAAAGGCAAGAAAAAAGCAAGCTGGTACAACTACCAGGTTACATCCCTCCCTGCTAAAATGGTCATTGTCCTAATGACCACAGTGACACACAGCTCTAGACTTCTCTGTAACGCTGAGGTGATACGCCTCTGGTCACTCTGGTCTTGGGTCTGCAGTTTCTTGGTAAGGTCTGGAGTCTTCTGATGGCTGAGGGCTCCCTCTAGTGTCTGACCCTGTAGGGACTCAAAACCCAACCCAGTGAGGATCTATTTGGGGCTGGGGGCCTCCCTATGATATTATGGAGCTCAGGATTATAGGGTAAATTAGATTGACAAGATCCTTAAGGCTCTTCCTGTGGTTGTCCTGTCACAGGTAGTAGAGGGTTGCCACGCATCACTTTGCCCAGGTAACAGCTCTCTTGACCAGAACCAGGTAAATATACAGGTAAGTCAGGGTCTAGTTGTTGTCCGGTAAGGTGTTTCCTACCACTTATTTGCCACCTTGCCACATGATTTTGCTCTTGGCTTTTTGCTGAGCTATATCAGTGTCATATTGTTTTTAAGCCTTTTCCACAGCAAATTGAAGATTTCTAGTGGCAGGTGACCCAGTTCTTCACAGATGAGCACCCAGCACTTTCAGAGGGAAGGAATCCATGTCTCCCAAACATTAAATAATGTGGTGTGTATCCAGTTGTATTGTGAGTTGTTGTATATCTGCCCAACAATTAAACTTGATCAAGATTGTGTTTTTGTACTGAACTGTGAACTGTGTTTCTATTCGTTATAATGTTGTGATAATTTTCTACAATGCTCAACTTTTTTGTCATGGTCTAAATTAGTGGAAATTTTATTGTAGCGAATACTAGTCAAAACATCTTTTTTTCTGAGATTTTAAGTCATGCAGTCTTTTTTGCAGTGTTCTGTGAGATTCTGAATCACAATCTGTTTAAATAAAGTTAGAAAACAAATGAAACACTTTGGAGTAGGCTATTGCTGAAAAATAGTGAAAACCTGTCCCAACCAAATGTACCTAATAGGAAATATAACCGGTCAAAACTAGTCAAAACAACTTACATTTGTAAAGTCATGCAGTCTCTTTTTTGCTGTGAGTCTGTGTGCTCCTGTGAACAAAGTTAATCATGAACATCTGTTGTATTGGCGGCCGGACCCCTTGGTGAGTTTTTCTGCAGCCACGAGCTCCGAGTGTCGCCGTGGAGACGCACAGAGGCCCATTCACCAAAAACAATGACCCCACACCACCCTGGCCCCTCCCACCTCCGCGCCCCAAAGAAAGTCAGGTAATTCATGGCCCTAAAATTCAGATGGATGTCTCACTGGGGAGTCTGTTTACAGCATTGCTTTCACCCAAATCCAAAAACAACTTTAAAGAGCTAGTTTTGGAGGAAGAACTTTTTTGTTAAATTAGATTTTCTGTATATATATATATATGAAATAATTCCTACTATGATATTCATGCTTTTAAAGACTGCTACCAGAGTGATTAACAATTTAAAACAACATATTATATCATTTGAATGAAGAGTCTCTTAAATGACACCATTTAACAGAAAGTTAAAACCCGTGAGTCCTTATTCCCAACCAAAGCCCCAGTGCAAAGTCACAGAGTCACATTTAGCAATATTTATTTGGAAAAATAGTCTTGGCTAATTCCTTCATTCAACAAATGGTAAAGGACACAGTGACATAACATTTGTACAATACAATCCCATTTAAATAACATTTTATTAAAAAGTCCCATTGACCTGAAGTGCCTTTGCAAATATCATAATTAAAATAAAAAGCAACTTAAATAATGATAACAAACATCACAAATATACAATATCAAATAAAACAACACAAATAATTAAATTAACTTAAATTAAATCATAACTTTAAATCTTTTTCTTGTTTTTCAGTATTTTACAAAAGGGCAATCTGTATCAAAAACATATGTAATTAAGACAAAGTTTCCTGTCCAAAAGAAGAGAAAAGAACAATACTATGTCATGGGGTTTGGAGACACTTCAGTTACACAGTGATCAGTACATTAGGCCACTATGGCCAAACATCACATCCATGCAGCGCTCAGCCTCGGCGCGTGGGGCAGAAAAGGCCTGGGTGCAAATGTTGCAGAAACTGGAGCATGAGTCCATTACATCGTTTACCCCTTTCCCGAAAAAGGCAGTGAAAGCTAGTGGTTCTATGACCATAATATTACCCCGCCAGTCCTCCTCCCACAGGCCGCGCCGCTGCGCTCAGCCTCCTGTAGAGAACCAGCTCATCTGAATATCAGTAAACTATCAGCAGCAGTCTCAAGGCGGGACATCCCCCCGGGTTCAGCAGCATCTGAGGAGTTAAAACTCTCCATAGAGCAATGTGCAACAGGCAGCCAACGCAGCTCTATACCTGTGGAGACAAGAGGCACAGGTCAGGGCATGGAGTACAGGCATACAACACTTCATCATAAGAGCAGTAACTCAGATAAGGACTACAAACAACACAAGTCTATGAATGTGGACTCACCTCTGTTGCAATTATACATTCGTCCTTCTCCTCCGACATGACAAACACAGATTTGTACTTGGTGTCTGCACATGCAGACAGTTCTGGGGCTTTCTTTTCTGAAGCATCACTATTGGGAAACAGGAGAAAGGTGAGCTCAGTTATTACATTATATTACAGAATAACATATAGAATTTAAGGAGGGGGATATGTACCATTTTAATCGTTTGCTTGGTTTCTCCTCAAACTCAAAGGAGTCGAGTGAGTGGCACTTGTCGTCACAGGCAGCCTCTAACATGGAGTCTTTGGCGCTGTGGTCGTAGTGCACTTCCTGGAGGTTGTAGTCTCCGGTGAGGGGCCGGCTCTTGTAGCTGCTGCGTCCTGGGGAGGAGCCCTCCTCTGGGTCTGCGCTGCTGAAGTCCATCTTCTTGTTGATGTTTTTGACGCCGGGCATGGGCATGACGCTCACTGCTAGGTCACGGTCGCTGCGGTGACAGTTGTTGGTCAGGTTGAGGTTGTTGATTGGTTCGATTTCACCTGTGACCTCAATGGGCCCTCCACGCTGAGCTTTGGAGCGGTAAAACCCGACCAGAACTGCACAGCCCGCTAACAGTAACAGGACCAGAGCCACCCCAGAGCCCACAGCCATCCAGGGCACATCTGACCCCCGCACAGCCGCATGTTCAGGCAAAAGGAACTGACAGTTGCGTCCACCATAGCCCGGGGCGCAGGCACACACGTAGCGGTTGTTCCTCTCATGGCAGGTGGCTCCGTTGTGACAGGGGTTGTGCTCACAGCGGCTGATGGGCGAGCTGCAGTTCTGGCCTGTGTAGCCAGGTGGGCAGGTACAGGTGTAGCCATCAAGACCCTCCTGACAGGTGCCTCCGTTCTGACAGGGGTATGTTCCACACTCGTCGCCCGTGTGGTCACAGTTCATCCCCGTGAAGCCCTCCGGACACTGACAAATGTATGAGTTCACCAGGTCCACACAGCGAGCGCCTGTCAATCAAACACACAAAAATTATAAGAGAAGCGTTCTGTAATCAATATATAAAAAAACTTTGATCCAGATTCTGGACTAGTCCGGCTGTAGTCTCTCACCGTTGGAGCAGGGGCTGGAGGTGCAGTGGTCGATCTTCTTCTCACAGGTGAAACCTGCGTAGCCGCTGGGACATTGGCAGAAGTAGCCTCCGTCAGGGTTATCGCTGCAGCGCCCCCCATTGGTGCATGGCCCGTCAGCACAGGTCATGGCACTGAGCTCACAGTTGTTTCCATAGAAACCATGTGGGCAGGTGCACTTGTATGTGTTTTCCATATCCTATAGAGAGAAAAGATTATAACTTTACATGATGTCCAAATGTGATAGTTGCCAAATATAATATATCGCTTTCACTTGGGCAAAAGTATTTTATCTCTGTCTGGTTTAGAGTCACTTTTCATCCTTTGGTCCTCGTTTGGGTCATTTTTTGTTAGAACTACAGAAGCAATTTTGTAATCCAATTTTAGACCTGGTTTAGACCTGGTATAGTCCTATTTTAGATTTTAGCTGGTTGGTGTGAAATGTTTGAGAACCACTGCTATTTACTGGTTTCAGAATGATGAAAAAGTAGGACTGTTTCCATACTGTTTGTCAATTTAAACCAAAATATTATATCTACCTATAAATTGCGAACAGTACTCAAAATGTCACCGATAACAGGATGCTGAACCCCATGAATAGCCCTTTTCAATTTACTATTACATCAACAATTACTCAACAAGTAATTTTCAGCGCTACCCACTGCTGTCACTGTGCCACATGTTGCCTATTGTTTAAACTGTGTATCTTTTAATCTGTTTTTAGCAGGCTTACCGTACAGCTCCCTCCATTGCGACAGGGATTTCCAGCGCATTCGTTGACTTGGATTTCGCAGCTGGCTCCAGTGAATCCCGGGCGACACGAACAGGTGTAACTGCCCTGGCCTGTGTTACTACAAGTGGCCCCATTCATGCAGGGTTTGTGGTGAGTGCAGTAGTTTAGATCTGTGGAAAAAAAAAGAGGGAGAGAAAGAGGGAGAGTGAGTAACACATGTGGATTAGGTCTGGCGACAGTGAGGCCTTTTGTCGTATGAACACTTGCGCTCCTCTTGCTCTGCTTCTGTCTCTCCAGTGGTTTTTTGTTACCGTTCTAGTCGCCGCTGGCCTGCTGTCCAAGCTCCTCATCCCCCAAAACAACTGCTGTTCTGTTGACCCCCCTTTAAACTCGCCACCCCACCCTCCCTGACTCCTTTTTATGTCTGGTGCACACAAATGCATTGGAAATAGCTTCATGTTGCCACCCACAGACAACTTCAAACTTCAAAAGCCTCATTCCAGGAGTCAGATTTAACTTTTTATTATTAGGTATTGTTCATGTACTTAAGTAACTGTTGACTATGAGATTTCTTTCATTTATGTAAAGGTAAAATGACACCAAAAACATACTTTTTTGCCTAACTCCAGTAGTTCATAAAGGGAATATAATATTGGATTGTTCCTGGCCTTTTATAGCTTTATTGAAATATAAAGTTTACCTTTTTGCTAAATGGTTAGTCTCTTCAGTTTGATGGTTTGTATATTTGTATATATCTTAATTGTAAGACTTTTCTTTCAATAAATAAAGCCATTCACTTCCCTATTTCCTAGCACCTGTGCATTATAAGTGACAATGAACACACAGTCATACTAAGAGACTAAATGTAGATTATCCACTTCTCTTAATACAATAATCTAAATCTCACCTTGGTTGCAGAACAGACCACCCCATCCTTCTTGGCAGTTGCATTGCCAGGGCTGTTGGCAGGTCCCGTGGAGGCAGCCCGGATAGCGGATACACTCATCGCAATATCGCCCCTTGAATCCTACTCTGCACCTGTTCAAATAAAAATAAGGAAAAATACTGGTGAGTCTGGGCCAATCACGTTACCTTTTGCTAAATAACCAGCCAATTACGGTGCACTTACTTGCACTCGCCCGGTTTCTCGCAAAATCCATGTTCGTCGTCACACCCGGGAAGACAGATTGCTGTAAAAACAAAAAGTATTTAAATAATGATAGAAAATAAAACAATTACAAGCAAGCACTATATTACAATTTCTATTTTAAATCGATCCACTTGTATATGCACAAATTTGAATTCATAAAGCATTTCTTCATTTTGATTCTAAACTTTTCTTAAATGAAGTAATTTTTCCTCAATATTTCATTTGATTTGTTCTTTCCTGTTAACTTTTCCAGATGTATGTAACTTTCAAAAGCATAAAGTAATACATAAAGTATATTAATCAAGTAAATGCTCTTCTGTATCTGGTGTCTAAAACAACAACAATGACCAATGCCTTTTCCCCTAACCCTTTTGTAAGCAACCTGTTTCCATTGAAAACATCACAATCTCTCTGTGTTATCTTGAATGCAAACTTTTTCAACTAAATTCAAAGTTACTGACTACAATAGCCCTGCCAATTGTCCTAAGCCTGGTGGATGCTACCTCTTGCTTATCTCTTTATCAGCGTGGAAGAATTTGCTGCTTAACATAGGCCCGGGACAAAGGCAATAGTGTGTGAATGCAGGCCCCCTTAAGACCCCACCCCACCTCCACTACCACCACCAAACTCCTTTCTTTTTTTCCTCCCTTCTTCTTTTGCTTCAGGGTCAAAACTCTTTTATTCTCCCCCTCTTTTGCGCGCTCCCCTTAATGTCTCGGATTGGGGCAGATAAGAGTGGACAGGTGGCGAGTGTATTGCCAGTGCGAGACAGCTGCTCCATTGTCTGCACTCTGCCGGCAGCTGCCTACTTCAAACAATACACGCCCCGCCTCAACCAATCAAAAGCCAAGCCCACTGCGGCATGGGCCAATCCGGAGGCAGCATGTAAATTTATGGCACGCGTGAGATTATTCCCCCAAAAAACTTTCCTTAGAATAAATCAAGTGGTCGTGTGGGAGAGGAGGAGAGGAGGAGGAGGAGGAGGAGGAGGAGGAGGAGAGGAGGAGAGGAGGAGGAGGAGGAGGAGGAGGAGGGGAGGATAGGGGGGAGTTAGGGCACTGGGGCTGTTTACGCACAAGTTGTCTTCGCCCTTTCTAACGGCACTCACTCATTAGTCAAGCTGAATTGCACTTTGGATACAAGAAACTGGGCAAAACAGACCAAGCTAAGCCATCATTTTCAGTTTGATATTTGAACTGTTTTGGCTATGTTTTGGTATACATAATTTATCCCTTGGCTGAAACACAATGAGTGAATAGTTGTTTTGATGGTTAAACCCAATCAAGTCCTATACATCTAAATAATTACCTCAATGTACAATGTGCTCTATTACCTAAGATGTAATTGAAATGTCTATGAATTTCAGGTTATTTCTAAATAATGCCAGGAGAAGTTGAACCAATATGCCAGCGTTGATCTGAACAACTTTCACTGGCTTTTGGTCAACTTTCTTCTGTTATAATCAAGAATCAAAGCACATCTGAAATTAAGCTTTGTCTAAGCCTCTTATGCGGTATCAATACACTTCCTATTCACAATACAAAAAACTACACATCCCCAACTTTTAACCTACTTTCCAATGGCGTTCTCTCCAGTTTAATCAACCAGTTTCTTTCCTAATTATTTGTTCTACTCACGTTCAGTGCAGTATTGTCCTTTCCAGCCAGCATCACAGACGATTTCTCCTCTCTCTCCACAGGTGAAGTGTCCGAAAGCATCGTCCCTGGGTCTGCAGAAGACGGAGCATCCCTCGCCGTAGTAGTGCTCATCACATACAAATCTATACGAGTATTTGAGTTCGGTTCTTCCACCGCTGTGGAGGTCCTGGGACCATTCCTCGCCAACAGTTAGGTGCCTCTGTGTTGTCATAGTGCTGATGATGCGGTCTGGATTTTCTACAATGAATAAAATGAAAGTTATTAAAAACAGAACAAGTTGTATTGTGGGTAGGAATTATGGAATCTTTTGGCTAATTTATAGACAGGATGACCTCAAGCATTGCTACACCCAATTGGAGAGTTCTCAGCTGTTCTCCTATCTCACAATTTCTACACTTCTAGATTAGTGAAAGTCCCATTGTATTTTTTATATTATTCACGGAACTTCATATACTTCAACAAGTTTGGTAAGGGAAACCTGTTTTGACACTCTCAGCGTTTACAGTATGGTTTTCTTTTGTAGGTTTTACGAATAACACAAGAGCATAGTACAAGACGCATACTGAATCGTCTATGAGACAAAAGACGCATGGGAAAGGGAACGTGCGCGCGTGTGTGACGTGCGCGTGGCGTGCGTAAAAGGCTCGTGTGGGGCTCGTTACCTGTGGAGAGGTCGTCTTTGGAGTCCGTGTGCAATGCCTCGATGATCAGTGAGAAGGTCCCCTGGGAACACAAATGGCTTGGTGAGACAGGTGGCCAGCGTGATGCGGCGATAACATCAGGCAAGAAAAGACCCAAGGCGACTATAACGCCAGCGTGCACCCAATGAAACTAAACACCGCTTTTACGAGAGACAAAAAGGCGCCATTTCATCTGTCTTCACGCTTTTACGCACGGTTACTTTTACTACTGTGCACACTTACCGGCCACGTGAAGCCGAAGTTTATCCTGACTGGGTTGGTGAAGGCGCTCTCCGGAATGGCATCGGGGACTTGGAAGGAGTTGGACCCAAGCACTGGCGTCACAGCCCCGCCGTACGTACACGGGGGCTCAGGCGACGCGTTGGGCTGGTAGTGCTTGAGACAGATTCTGAAAAATGTTTTACACTCGCATTGCTGTTGGAAAGATGAAGTCAGTCCGCCTTTACAGCAGTTCTTGTTTCCCTGTATTCCCTTCTTGTTCAAAAATTCTTGTAACTTCAGCTCAAAGACTCCCGAACACAAGCCCTGCAAAGAAAGTTACTCTAGTTAGCGCATTGAAGGATGCTGTAGTTTTCACTATCAAGTGAGCTACAATACAAACAAGCTTAAGTTATCACCATAATGCTACTTACATCTACTTTCTTGACATGAAAACTACTTATTAATACCAATTTCAACACTTTGCTATCTGTTCTACGTAACTTTAAAGCGTGCGTAAAAGTTCATTATAGCGACTCTTACCTGGCAAAGTAGCATAGACATGACGGAGAGACTCAGCAGGATAGCGTGCCCCATATTCAATAAATATAAAATAAATATAAAATAAATAGGTGAAGAGCTTGAGTGCCTCCTCTGTTTCAGTCCCGCTGTTGTTGATGCATCGAGAGCGCGCTTCTGTCTCTTTCATTCATTGAGTCGTGTCCCGAGGAGCACGAATATAAAAGCGGTAATTCCCAAAAGTTCGCTGCGTCTTGAGTCCACCACGCGTTATAATCCAATACTGAAAATCCTTATGGTGGAAGCGTGGACGGGGTGTTTTTCTCTTTCTCAATTGTCCAACATGCTTCCCTTGTCCCGTTTGTGTCTTTCTGTGGGCTGTGCGCGTGCCTCTGTGCCGTTATATACCACCGGACACATGCTATGGTAATGACATGGAAATGCACCTCCTCCTCCCTCCACACTGCACTGTCTCCCAATCTGGCCCTGCGCCTTTACAATAGAGCAACATCACAGCAGCGTGGGAGCGCTTTAGTCCCGGTTTAGTCCTGGTTTACTGTTAGTTTAGGCTATGGCTTTATTTTGGTTTGTTCATAGTTTAGACGGGGTCATTTCACGATTGGTTTTGAAATCCACCTGTTGCTGTATGTGTAAATGAAGTTTCTAGTTTTTGTTTTGAAAATCTTAAAGTTTTCATTGAAATGCATTGTGCTTGGTGGAGTAAGCCTTTAGCATTTGGGCTAGCTGGCTAATGGTGGCATGGACATAGTTTGAAGAAGGAGCATCACCTTTCATTAGACTAAATTACACTTTGGTACAGTTAGAATCCATTTTTCTTGACACGAGAAAGCAGACTACACTTGTTGATTTAAAAGGTGCACTATATAGCTTTTCTGGTGGATGCTTTGCCAGCTGCTTCTTTCCATGGAGATTTTATTGCTTTATTGGAATGTACCACAGTATGGCAGTAAGCCACCAAACCAAGTTATAGATCATTTAGAAAACAGTGCATTTTCAAGTTCTGACACACTTAAACAGAGTACAGGTTATGCCCGCTTCAACCGTCCTGCTGCTGTTGGGTAAGACACTTCACCCACCATACCTATGTATGAATGTGGCAGCACTCGGAGGGGCAGATGGCACAGATTGGCAGCCCTGCTTCCATTAGTCTACACCAGGGCAGCTGTGGCTAAAGAAGTAGCTTACCACATTTGAGTATGGAGAAGCTGGATATTTTTATTTATTCAATATTTTACCAGGTAAGTCAGTTGAGAACACCTTCTCATTTCCAATGACGACCTGGCCAAGAGGCAATTTAAAACAGCGCAAGCAGAATACACTCACACATTTGCAGATTAAAGATAGACAAGTGTTAAAAGCATGTGCAATGTGTAAAATACTCTGAATTTAAAGTCTGTTGAAAGTGGTTCCAGTCACTTGCTGCAGAGAGCTGAAATGAGGAGCGGCCGAAAGCTGTGCGAGCTTTAAGAACGATCAGGGTCATGTATCTGTTGGAGCACAGTGTGCGGCTAGAGCTGTGGATGTGCAGTAGTGAGGTGAGGTAGGACGGAGTGTTACCAATTAAACGTCATTAACCAGTGGGTTTGTGTGAGGGCCACTTCATCAGGGAATAAAGTGCACAGTGATGGGTGATACACAGTGTATCTGTGACAAAGAGGATGGCTGCATGGTAAATCATCAATATGAGTTCCTGGAAAAGGGATATATAGATCTAATGCTGTAAAAGTGCATTATGTAACCTTTCTGGAGGAGGATACACCTGCTTGTCTCTATGGTGATGTTATTGCTTTGCCTAGAGATGTAAATAATTATGAAACTAATAGTATTAACAATAACTAATAACGTACTTTTAACAGATGGTGATAATGAAAGCCGTCTAAATAAAATGTATTATTATTATTAAAAGTGAGTTACTAATCAAGTCAGTGAACATTTTTTCAGACACTTGGACACTGACCCACCAGTTGAGACTCTCAGGAGGCGTTTGATTGACAGCTGATCGTAACATATTCCTCCCCCGGCTCCATGGACCTGGTGCTGTGTTGTGCGTCCTCCTACACTACACTGTCACATTAGCATTAGCATTTAGCATTCTCTCACAGTGAATCACATATGACCGTCCACAGCTGCTTCCAAGGGTCTATAGGATTCTGGAGATTAAAATATGATGCAGACTAGATTAGACTGTTATTGCTCTTTCTAACTTTGATACCATGAAGAAATATCGTACTGTGTTGTCCCTGTGACTCACCTAAAAATTTTTCTTTGTGTTGTTGATTTGGAAATTTTCAGAATTTTCTGCAACAGGAACCATCCTTTTGAAAGTTGTGTTGGGATTAGAGATACAACATGATTTGACATATCATGACACATGGGCCGATTATTGTTACCTTTTATTCAATTACAAGATGTCTTCTTCTCTGATGGAAACACGGGATAGACATGTATTCTTTACCAGGCTTGAAATTCTTTAATTTCCTGATTGTTTTACATTTATTTTTTACAATTAGAAATCTTTATTTATTGTTATTTGACATAGAATAGAAAATGACTGTGTTGTATTCAGTGTGTACATTTTAACATTTAGAAGTGTGTTATATATTTTTTCTTTGTGTTGTGAAAAGTATTAAGTTACACCAAAAACATGTTGCATGTGAACAGGTGTATTTAATAAATTCGCCAGTCAGTGGTTCACACGCGGACCAAACCTTTAAAATTATCGAAATTACATGTAAACTGCATTAGATACATAAATGTGTCATCTAATGTGTGTGAGAACAAAGTTATAGCATGGCAGATTGCTCCATAAATCCACTTTCCATGATACTCCATCGTTTTAGTGAAGACTAAATTTGTGCTCGCAATGTGAGGACTCCAGAAAACTGTTGAATGTCAGAGCTTTTTAGCATGAGACTGTCAATCACTTCCTGTTAGTCCTCTGCAGGGGGTCATATGTGCTCCACATCTATCAATAACCTGCAGATGGACCCTCCAAAACTGAAAAGACACAGATCAATACAGCCATTGGCATTATAACTGTATAGTACTGACTTAGTATTTCTTAACATTTGAATGACAGTCAATGGAGGACAATCTTTAACTATGCATGAGATTCCCAATTACCAACTGTAAACCACTTCTGCTGAAGATTCTGTCACTTCAAGCAAGTGTCCAATTAACCATGTATGCATTCTGAAAGTGAAGTGTGTTGATTTAAAACACATAATAATCACAGCTATGTTCTTTAATGGGAAACTAAGAAAATTGTGATTGAAATGTGCATTTGACCCTTCCTTAACCAGTGCTGCCAGGGCATTCTGCCCTGTGATATTGTTGCCCAATGTTTTGGGTAGATGGGGGAAACTATTTTGAATTTATTATTACCGTTTAAATTTTTGCTCTTTGTCATTATATTTACTGTGCTGTGTGAGCTACTGTGTCCAAATAATTTCCCTTGTGGATCAAAAAAATGTGTCTGTTTAAACTGGAGCATCTGGAAGAAACCCATCCAGACACGGGGAAAAACATGCAAACTCTACAGAGGCCCATTCCACTAATATATGTAATGCAAAGGTCAAGAACAACAGGAAAATATATGAAGATAAATTATGCTGTAAAGAGTAACAATAAACAAAAACACAGCACTCTCAGCAGAATAAAGGTGCAAGAGGACTAATAACACAGAGGACTAAAACAGCTCAGATTTCTATAAAATCAACAAAGCACTAAACTGTTACTTATCTCAGGTAAAATGAATATTTTGTTCTGAATGTTACAGAATTGTAAGAATTTTGGAGAGGAGTTGTCTTCAGCATTTGAGACATGATACAAATTAGCAGCTGTGGTTGGATCTTTCCAAATCAGCACACAGGTTTTTCACGCTCTATGTTCCAATTCCAGACCCTTCTGTATTCAGACAGAATGCTGAATACTTTAGATAAGACTTACCAATGAGAAAAATAAATATGTAAGTATAAAGGCTGCATTTGTAGGTGCGATTAAAAGATAAACCTTTTTTTTTCTATCAATCTCAGAGTGGAGATATTCACTTGGTCTTAAAATATAATGCCAATATGATATAGAAGGCTATATGTTTTTACAAAATTCTAAAATGCCAGATTAAAAGATATGGTGTTTTTGTTCAGTATAAATAGTAACAGAGATAGGTCGTTTTGTGTGAGGTGAGTGTTGTGTGATAAGATAATGTATAATGTCCAAACAGGAAATGCTAAAATGATGGCAATACAGTTTTAGAAATGCAGCAAGAGGGTGAAACATGTTTGTCCCTCCCCCAAAGGAAAACCCTGGTCACTCTGTTATAAATGGCTGCAAATTTTAACTTGAATTACATCAATGCAGATATGAGTAAAGTAGCCCAAAAATGTACTCAAGTAAGAATAGCATTACACAAGTAGAAGTCCAAAGTGGTTCAAGAAATTACTTTGTTATTATTTGGAGAAACACTCAAGTGAGTCAGGACATAACATCAGATTTAATTTAATTGGAAGGACATAATATCAAATAGTGCACAAAATTTAATATTGTCAAGATAAAGTTTTGTGGAAATTACTTTTAGGTAAGAGTACTCTTACTTCTTAAATATTACTTAACAGTAGCTGAGTATTATACCCATCTCTGTATTAAGTTCACAAATTAACTGGTGAAAACATGTTTAGTGCATTTGAATGTGAATGCTTTGAAACGTATCTCTATTCTAAGCCTCAAAAATGTGGTCCAATTGTCAAGAAAAGTGTGTTGAAATGAACCTCTAAAACAGAAGAAACCCTGACTGAGCTAATTGTTTACACCCCTCCTTTTTCCCTTTCATCCACACGCACGCGCACGCCCTCTCACGCGCACGGCACAGTTCTTAAGTTATTTCTAATTGTGGGAAGAAATTGGGTCTTGAATTGCTACCAAATAAGCGACGACCAAAAGAAAACATTCCTTGGCACAGCAACGCGATGAGGTAAACGACTCCTGCCTGCGCGCGCTCTCCTTCAGTGAATAGAAAAGAAGCGCGTGCGAGCGACAGGGCACGCGCATAGCGGAGTCGGCTCGCGTGGCCAGCGTCATTGTGAGAGCGCACGGAGTGAGTTGGCTCCTTTCCTCAGCTGTATGGTAATGCGCTGCGCACCTGCTCCTCTGCAAGCGGGAGCGCGCCTCTCTCAGCTCTGCGCGCTCCCCCGGCCTTTACGCACGCCGTTACGCACAGACACACACACGTCCGCACGCGCACAAACACCTGTCCTGCTTCCTTCACACACTTCTCACTCACATCAAACAAACGGGACATTTCTGGGCGCGTGCTCATGGCTTTGGTCCTCTGTGTTTTTCATCCACAGTTTGGGCTTTGGCCAAAGAGCGCAGTGATGGAGGAGGAGCTCTTTATATTTATGCATACTTGAGTAATGGTAGTAGGCTGCTTAACTGTATTGGAATAGTCTGCCAACTTTTCCATTAAATTTCTTTTTTTTTTACTTTTATAAAATAAATCCATTCATTTTATAACAATATAAAATATAAAATACTATAAATATGAACCTTTGTGCCACTTTGCCAGTCTGAAACATAGAAGCTCTGGTGCAGTTTAGTGTATGGATTTTATTTTTTCAGTTAAATACAATATGCAGTAATTTACAAAAGTAATGCATTTGATCATTTTGGACCATCTTAAATGCTCATTTGTGCCCAGGGTGCCTATATTACTAACTGTTCCTACTCTACAGCTAGCTACAAGCCCAGTAAAAGTGAAACTCTCTGCCCCTCTCAGTTGGTTTGTGTAAATGCAGACATCATAAATTCTGGACGAAGGCTCTGAAGACTCCATTGGGAGGTTTGTGAGGCTCTTGGGGGCCATAGTAACACACAGCTTCTCTAAGCAGGTGTCCTCCACAGCCGAAGGAGAGATATATGACCGGACTGGACTTTGTCTCCTAGCGCTGCTGCTACTATGGCGGCAAAATGACTCTCCTCTTTGCAAAAAGGTTCCAGCTTCTTCTCCTGGGCTGCCCTGTTTCCTCCATCAGTCCGAAACATGCAGAGTAAATTCCACCCACTCAATCAATCAGTCAATAGATCTGGAGAAGGAACCCCAAGTGCAGTGGACTAAATTCCATACTCTGAAGTGTATCTTAGCTTTAATCTGTCTACTGCTACTACTACTACTATTACTACTACCCCACTACTGCCAATACTACTACAACAACAGTTACTACTACTATTCTACTACTATTGCTGCTTAGTTTGTTTTTCAATGTATTTTTAAGCAGCAAAAATAATTGTATAGACACAAGATAGATATGTTTATCCCATACTGAGAAATATTCAAATGAAAGCAACAGCAGGCATGCAAGCATGTAGTGTACCCCCTTACACAAATGGTAGATTGTGCAGTTTTAAAAGAACATTATATAGCCTGCATTTTATTAGTTTTAAAAAAGGGTAATCACACCTGAACCGGGGTTGCCAGTGAATTAACATGTATATACAGGACACATACAAGGTTTCCACATGTTCAGTAGTTGGACAGCATATACAGCAGCAGCATAATGACTGGCTGCAGGTGCCGTGGTTTAGGTTGTGAGGATTCAGATTAGACACAGACCTTTTAGGTTTAAGACAATGGGATTTTGGCATTGAAACTGGCAACACAAAAGACTGCTTTCTGATGGATAATTGCCTAAACATCAGATTATAACAACCTGGCCATGATATTTGTCATAATTAAGAATACATTAGCATTACAATTCTTAATGTGACATGTTTGCGATTGTTGGACATCAGAACTGAATACAATGCAAAGTCCAAAAAAGTGAATAAATATTTGTATTATTCAAGTATTAGTTTGGGTTGTTTGCCTTTTGTTGGTCAATACCTTAGTCAACCAAAAATTTCAATAGTCAACTACTCATTTTATTTAATGGCATGCACATATTAACACCACAAAGTAAAATATTGATAATTTATCTTACATAAAAGAGAACAAAAACATAATGCTTTTTCATATGCTTTATTTGAGAAGCAATGAATAAGTTCAGTGGGCACAGAAGAATCTGCCCACAGCTGCACACAGCCGAGAGAGTCCCTTCTTCTTTTGACCAAACAGGAAGTTGCTCAGGCGATTGTTGAGGTGTTTCACCATGGCTTCCTGGAAGGCCTCATCCTCTGCGCTCATCTGCGCCCCCTGCAGTTTCAAGTCCTTTAGGAGGTCTTTGGCTGCAGCTTTGCCCACGGCCCTCATGTTTGCGATAGAGATAGGGACGTCCTGATAGAGAATGTTATCTTTGGTTTTCTCCAGCAGCAACCTGACCACTTCTGCTTGGTCTTCTGGTTTGCAGATAGACTTTTGGACCAGTTTTCCGACCAGGGCTCTGATCAGGAAGCAGGCCACAGGAGGTCCATCCAGGATCTGAAGAGAACTGGTAGGCTCTTTTTGACTGTAAGGCATAAAAAAATCACTTTATTATTATTGCAATATCATTTATATTCAAATAGCACTGGTTATGAAAATCACATACAAATCAGAATGAAAACAAAGATTGTTTTTTTTTTACCTGGAGATATCGGCTTCACTCATACCCTGGTCCTGTTCAGAGGTATGATTTTTGTCAGATCCTGGGGTTTTCATGTCTTCATTTAGATCTAACACCTCAGTCTCTTCCTCAGGTGGACCATCAGGGACACTGGCCTTAACTGGACTGTCTTCAGAAATAACCTCTGTATGGATCTTGAGGAGGATCTCCGGCAGACTTATGGAGTCCAGGACATAATCTGCCTCACACTGGATTGAAAGTTCTGGTCCAGTGCAGTCTTCAGTGACATTAGCATCACTATATGAAGGTGAAGGTTGAACCTCTTCTTGTACAATAATCTCTGAAAACTCAGGAGTGTGATCCTGGTCAGATCCTGGGGTCATGTCCTCCTGTACAGGAAAGACCTCAATCTCTTTGAGGACCTGTGATGGACCATCAGAGTCTGAGACAGGACCTTCATCAGAAGTGACTTCTTCAAAAACTTCTTCCGTTTCACCCTCTGGTTCACTGTAAGAGAATCATGATTAAGTGCTATTCTAACAGTAACAATAAGTAATAAGCCAATACCTAGCAATGTTTCTATAGGAACAAATGTTTTTGTGAATATTTGAAAGACATTTTACCTGGACATCTCAGGTCCAACAATCTCGAGTGTTTGATTGGTCTCTGGATCAGTCTCTTCATCTTGGGCCTCACACAGACCCTGCTCCTCTGATCCAGTCTGGGTCTCGAGGAGCATCTCACACAGACTGATGGAGTCCAGGACAGGATCTGTCTCACATGGGACAGAGGCCTCGTCGAGATATTCTACAATCTCCTCTATAATGACATCGGGAGAGCTAGACATATCCTGACGATCCTGATCGAAACATGTTTCAGAATTTAAGAACATCCCGTTCTCCATCAGGTCCTCTTCCTCCACCTCCTCTTCATGTGAGAGGTGGAGGAATCCTGTCACCATATTAATGGTGACAGGATCTGTCTCATATGGGACAGAGACCTCGTCGAGTTTTTTTATAATCTCCTCTATAATGACATCGGGAGAGCTATAAATATCCTGACAATCCTGATCGCAACACATTTCAGAATTTAAGTACGCCTCCCACAGGTCCTCTTCAGGTGAGAGGTGGAGGAATCCTATCACCATTTTCATGGTGACAGGATCTGTCTCATATGGGACAGAGACCTCGTCGAGTTTTTTTATAATCTCCTCTATAATGACACTGGGAGATCTACACATATCCTGATCGAAACATGTTTCAGAATTTAAGAACATCCCGTTCTCCATCAGGTCCTCTTCCTCCACCTCTTCTTCATGTGAGACAGATCCTGTCTCACATGAGACAGAGGCCTCATCGAGATATTCTACAATCTCCTCTATAATGACATCGGGAGAGCTAGACATATCCTGACGATCCTGATCGAAACATGTTTCAGAATTTAAGAACATGCCGTTCTCCATCAGGTCCTCTTCCTCCACCTCCTCTTCATTAAACTGGTTCACCTGAAATATATATAAAATGAATATATTAATAATGGCATTCAAATGTGGGATAAACTCTAGAAACAAATAATACAAATTTAGAAACAAACTGCAACCAAATTCTTTAACCAACAGTTTGTATTTCCAACAGGTTTCACATCTTCTATCGACAGATTAAAAAAAAAAAAAAAATCTAATTCATTTCACAGCTTTAAATGCACTGTACTATTCTTCTTATTTATAGATATTTCAGCTATACAGATATAATGTTTGTGTCATAAAAAGTACACCTCTGTCTATGTACCTGTGGAGTTGTTGAGGCGTCCTTTTTGTCAATCAGGGGGTGGTATTTGGGACACTCTAATCCCAGTACCTCCAGCATTTTGGCTGCTGCATTCTGTTTGGCAGCTTTCACGGTGGGGCCTGTCCCGACCGCATCTACCCCCTGGACTGAGACCTTCAAAGTGAAGAGCCAGCCCCAGGGGAGAAGCCTGGAGTCCACCACCTCGTAGTGCGGAAACCCCCACCCATTCGCCTGTGCCGCTTCGAACAGGTGCCCATTGGGTTTAAGGTCCATTTTACGGCACAGGTCCTTCAAAGGTGCCAGGATGTTGGCTGCTGCACTGACTCTGGCCTTTTTCTTGGAGTGAGCCTGACCCACAGCCAAGACAGTTCCCACTTCCATCGTGACGGAGTAGATCCTGTTGTGAACGGGGCCATACTCCTGCCAGTCAAAGAACCTAGTGCGCAATTTGTACTTTTTTGCCAGATCCCTTACCTGTAACACAAATCGAAATCAAATATTCACTGTATGATCATTCCCACACTCAAGATCACATTTGCTCATCAATGACACAGCATACAGAATGGGGTTAAGATTTTGTTTGGTATATTTAGGAGCAGATGGACCCAACTGTAAATGGATGTGTGTAAGTTCTGAATACATGTACATGTTTTACTGATAACTGACTATTACATTTTTAGTTGTTTCTATTGGTTAAATCAACATTTTTTTTGTGAAGCCTCGAATGATCAAATAAATCTGATTGAATAGCCTCACTGTCTGGAGAGGCAGAACGAAGTTACATTGAAAATTGATATCTTGGCACGGCCGTTTATGTATTCACATAAACATAAAACTTTGAACTAGTATGATTTAAAATTTATGTGTGATCCAGAAACACAGTTTCCACACGCATCCGCCCTTATTTAGTTTTAAATTACCACTACCTAACTGTACTGAATAGGCTAAGCAGTTGAGGCACATTTGCAAGCCAAATACACAAACATGTTTTGCACATACATTTGCTTCATTGCTGATTAAGTTGTAACACAATGAAAAATAATTACAAAAGAGTGTTATCAGAGTTTGCACAAGTAGTTTTACAAAAAACGTTTGTTAAACCTGGGTCTGGGCATTCTTGGAGTTGTCACTGGCTGTGGACATGCAGTTTTCCGTAGCAGCCATCTTTAATTAAGGTCTAAGAGGAGTCTTTAACTGTGTATCTGCTCTGAGTGTGCAGTGGTTATACAGCGTCGGACTGTGGAGGTTTTGCGTAAAGTTGCTCTGAGCTCGTGAAATGTGTCTTTCCAGTTCGAGTCTCTGGTCAGAAATGACTGATTTGTTTACTAGTTGCCGTGGAACTAGTTAGTTACCGTGACATTCTATATGGTAATTAAACATGATTATATAATACAGTAACTGCATAAGAATTTAAAGACAAACAAATTTTAAAATATCTATTTTTTTAAGATGGGAAAAAATATAACAGTTCTTTTAGAAGAGATGGTGTAATGTATTTAATAACTTGCATTTACTCCAGAATTCCTGAGTAGTAGTGGGCGATACCAGTAATTTTTAGACCCAATACCAAGTCCAGTACTGCTATGGCAAGTCATGCAATATCGATCCAATGGTGATCTCAGAGTGTTTTGAATAAAAAGGCATTGAAACCTTACAAAAAGAAGTATACCTTGGCTATCATTATCTTTGCTCTACATGTGCAGAGAACTAATATATAATAGTATGGTATGGATATGTAGATATCTATCACTACTTTTACTTTTGAGAGCTTCTGTAATTTGTTTTTTTTTTTGATAAGGAAACACCATTATAACAGATCAGAAAATAGTGTAATTAACAGGAAATTAAATACAAAAGAAACTGTCTATCAACAAGGGTTAAGTTGTTTTTTTTGGGGTTTTTTTCAGAGGTAGGCTTTTTTTTTTTTTTTTTTTACTTATGTAAGAGTACTTCAGAATAATATTTCTTAAGTACATGTACAAAGTAGTGGTCCAAAATAGTAAGGGTAAAAAGGCATTTCGAGAAATTACTACTTATTACTATGCATTTGATTTATAATTTAGAGGTAATCTAATTCAAAAGACAAAACATTAAATAATACAAAATTTGAATTATAACTGAAGGAGAGATATGTGGCCGGACTGGACTTTGTCTCCTAGCGCTGCTGCTACTATGGCGGCAAAATGACTCTCCTCTTTGCAAAAAGGTTCCAGCTTCTTCTCCTGGGCTGCCCTGTTTCCTCCATCAGTCCGAAACATGCAGAGTAAATTCCACCCACTCAATCAATCAGTCAATAGATCTGGAGAAGGAACCCCAAGTGCAGTGGACTAAATTCCATACTCTGAAGTGTATCTTAGCTTTAATCTGTCTACTGCTACTACTACTACTATTACTACTACCCCACTACTGCCAATACTACTACAACAACAGTTACTACTACTATTCTACTACTATTGCTGCTTAGTTTGTTTTTCAATGTATTTTTAAGCAGCAAAAATAATTGTATAGACACAAGATAGATATGTTTATCCCATACTGAGAAATATTCAAATGAAAGCAACAGCATGGATGCAAGCATGTAGTGTACCCCCTTACACAAATGGTAGATTGTGCAGTTTTAAAAGAACATTATATAGCCTGCATTTTATTAGTTTTAAAAAAGGGTAATCACACCTGAACCGGGGTTGCCAGTGAATTAACATGTATATACAGGACACATACAAGGTTTCCACATGTTCAGTAGTTGGACAGCATATACAGCAGCAGCATAATGACTGGCTGCAGGTGCCGTGGTTTAGGTTGTGAGGATTCAGATTAGACACAGACCTTTTAGGTTTAAGACAATGGGATTTTGGCATTGAAACTGGCAACACAAAAGACTGCTTTCTGATGGATAATTGCCTAAACATCAGATTATAACAACCTGGCCATGATATTTGTCATAATTAAGAATACATTAGCATTACAATTCTTAATGTGACATGTTTGCGATTGTTGGACATCAGAACTGAATACAATGCAAAGTCCAAAAAAGTGAATAAATATTTGTATTATTCAAGTATTAGTTTGGGTTGTTTGCCTTTTGTTGGTCAATACCTTAGTCAACCAAAAATTTCAATAGTCAACTACTCATTTTATTTAATGGCATGCACATATTAACACCACAAAGTAAAATATTGATAATTTATCTTACATAAAAGAGAACAAAAACATAATGCTTTTTCATATGCTTTATTTGAGAAGCAATGAATAAGTTCAGTGGGCACAGAAGAATCTGCCCACAGCTGCACACAGCCGAGAGAGTCCCTTCTTCTTTTGACCAAACAGGAAGTTGCTCAGGCGATTGTTGAGGTGTTTCACCATGGCTTCCTGGAAGGCCTCATCCTCTGCGCTCATCTGCGCCCCCTGCAGTTTCAAGTCCTTTAGGAGGTCTTTGGCTGCAGCTTTGCCCACGGCCCTCATGTTTGCGATAGAGATAGGGACGTCCTGATAGAGAATGTTATCTTTGGTTTTCTCCAGCAGCAACCTGACCACTTCTGCTTGGTCTTCTGGTTTGCAGATAGACTTTTGGACCAGTTTTCCGACCAGGGCTCTGATCAGGAAGCAGGCCACAGGAGGTCCATCCAGGATCTGAAGAGAACTGGTAGGCTCTTTTTGACTGTAAGGCATAAAAAAATCACTTTATTATTATTGCAATATCATTTATATTCAAATAGCACTGGTGATGAAAATCACATACAAATCAGAATGAAAACAAAGATTGATTTTTTTTTTTACCTGGAGATATCGGCTTCACTCATGCCCTGGTCTTGTTCAGAGGTATGATTTTTGTCAGATCCTGGGGTTTTCATGTCTTCATTTAGATCTAACACCTCAGTCTCTTCCTCAGGTGGACCATCAGGGACACTGGCCTTAACTGGACTGTCTTCAGAAATAACCTCTGTATGGATCTTGAGGAGGATCTCCGGCAGACTTATGGAGTCCAGGACATAATCTGCCTCACACTGGATTGAAAGTTCTGGTCCAGTGCAGTCTTCAGTGACATTAGCATCACTATATGAAGGTGAAGGTTGAACCTCTTCTTGTACAATAATCTCTGAAAACTCAGGAGTGTGATCCTGGTCAGATCCTGGGGTCATGTCCTCCTGTACAGGAAAGACCTCAATCTCTTTGAGGACCTGTGATGGACCATCAGAGTCTGAGACAGGACCTTCATCAGAAGTGGCTTCTTCAAAAACTTCTTCCGTTTCACCCTCTGGTTCACTGTAAGAGAATCATGATTAAGTGCTATTCTAACAGTAACAATAAGTAATAAGCTAATACCTAGCAATGTTTCTATAGGAACAAATGTTTTTGTGAATATTTGAAAGACATTTTACCTGGACATCTCAGGTCCAACAATCTCAAGTGTTTGATTGGTCTCTGGATCAGTCTCTTCATCTTGGGCCTCACACAGACCCTGCTCCTCTGATCCAGTCTGGGTCTCGAGGAGCATCTCACACAGACTGATGGAGTCCAGGACAGGATCTGTCTCACATGGGACAGAGGCCTCGTCGAGATATTCAACAATCTCCTCTATAATGACATCGGGAGAGCTAGACGTATCCTGACGATCCTGATCGAAACATGTTTCAGAATTTAAGAACATCCCGTTCTCCATCAGGTCCTCTTCCTCCACCTCCTCTTCATGTGAGAGGTGGAGGAATCCTGTCACCATATTAATGGTGACAGGATCTGTCTCATATGGGACAGAGACCTCGTCGAGTTTTTTTATAATCTCCTCTATAATGACATCGGGAGAGCTATAAATATCCTGACAATCCTGATCGCAACACATTTCAGAATTTAAGTACGCCTCCCACAGGTCCTCTTCAGGTGAGAGGTGGAGGAATCCTATCACCATTTTCATGGTGACAGGATCTGTCTCATATGGGACAGAGACCTCGTCGAGTTTTTTTATAATCTCCTCTATAATGACACTGGGAGATCTACACATATCCTGATCGAAACATGTTTCAGAATTTAAGAACATCCCGTTCTCCATCAGGTCCTCTTCCTCCACCTCTTCTTCATGTGAGACAGATCCTGTCTCACATGAGACAGAGGCCTCGTCGAGATATTCTACAATCTCCTCTATAATGACATCGGGAGAGCTAGACATATCCTGACGATCCTGATCGAAACATGTTTCAGAATTTAAGAACATGCCGTTCTCCATCAGGTCCTCTTCCTCCACCTCCTCTTCATTAAACTGGTTCACCTGAAATATATATAAAATGAATATATTAATAATGGCATTCAAATGTGGGATAAACTCTAGAAACAAATAATACAAATTTAGAAACAAACTGCAACCAAATTCTTTAACCAACAGTTTGTATTTCCAACAGGTTTCACATCTTCTATCGACAGATTAAAAAAAAAAAAAAAATCTAATTCATTTCACAGCTTTAAATGCACTGTACTATTCTTCTTATTTATAGATATTTCAGCTATACAGATATAATGTTTGTGTCATAAAAAGTACACCTCTGTCTATGTACCTGTGGAGTTGTTGAGGCGTCCTTTTTGTCAATCAGGGGGTGGTATTTGGGACACTCTAATCCCAGTACCTCCAGCATTTTGGCTGCTGCATTCTGTTTGGCAGCTTTCACGGTGGGGCCTGTCCCGACCGCATCTACCCCCTGGACTGAGACCTTCAAAGTGAAGAGCCAGCCCCAGGGGAGAAGCCTGGAGTCCACCACCTCGTAGCGCGGAAACCCCCACCCATTCGCCTGTGCCGCTTCGAACAGGTGCCCATTGGGTTTAAGGTCCATTTTACGGCACAGGTCCTTCAAAGGTGCCAGGATGTTGGCTGCTGCACTGACTCTGGCCTTTTTCTTGGAGTGAGCCTGACCCACAGCCAAGACAGTTCCCACTTCCATCGTGACGGAGTAGATCCTGTTGTGAACGGGGCCATACTCCTGCCAGTCAAAGAACCTAGTGCGCAATTTGTACTGTTTTGCCAGATCCCTTACCTGTAACACAAATCGAAATCAAATATTCACTGTATGATCATTCCCACACTCAAGATCACATTTGCTCATCAATGACACAGCATACAGAATGGGGTTAAGATTTTGTTTGGTATATTTAGGAGCAGATGGACCCAACTGTAAATGGATGTGTGTAAGTTCTGAATACATGTACATGTTTTACTGATAACTGACTATTACATTTTTAGTTGTTTCTATTGGTTAAATCAACATTTTTTTTGTGAAGCCTCGAATGATCAAATAAATCTGATTGAATAGCCTCACTGTCTGGAGAGGCAGAACGAAGTTACATTGAAAATTGATATCTTGGCACGGCCGTTTATGTATTCACATAAACATAAAACTTTGAACTAGTATGATTTAAAATTTATGTGTGATCCAGAAACACAGTTTCCACACGCATCCGCCCTTATTTAGTTTTAAATTACCACTACCTAACTGTACTGAATAGGCTAAGCAGTTGAGGCACATTTGCAAGCCAAATACACAAACATGTTTTGCACATACATTTGCTTCATTGCTGATTAAGTTGTAACACAATGAAAAATAATTACAAAAGAGTGTTATCAGAGTTTGCACAAGTAGTTTTACAAAAAACGTTTGTTAAACCTGGGTCTGGGCATTCTTGGAGTTGTCACTGGCTGTGGACATGCAGTTTTCCGTAGCAGCCATCTTTAATTAAGGTCTAAGAGGAGTCTTTAACTGTGTATCTGCTCTGAGTGTGCAGTGGTTATACAGCGTCGGACTGTGGAGGTTTTGCGTAAAGTTGCTCTGAGCTCGTGAAATGTGTCTTTCCAGTTCGAGTCTCTGGTCAGAAATGACTGATTTGTTTACTAGTTGCCGTGGAACTAGTTAGTTACCGTGACATTCTATATGGTAATTAAACATGATTATATAATACAGTAACTGCATAAGAATTTAAAGACAAACAAATTTTAAAATATCTATTTTTTTAAGATGGGAAAAAATATAACAGTTCTTTTAGAAGAGATGGTGTAATGTATTTAATAACTTGCATTTACACCAGAATTCCTGAGTAGTAGTGGGCGATACCAGTAATTTTTAGACCCAATACCAAGTCCAGTACTGCTATGGCAAGTCATGCAATATCGATCCAATGGTGATCTCAGAGTGTTTTGAATAAAAAGGCATTGAAACCTTACAAAAAGAAGTATACCTTGGCTATCATTATCTTTGCTCTACATGTGCAGAGAACTAATATATAATAGTATGGTATGGATATGTAGATATCTATCACTACTTTTACTTTTGAGAGCTTCTGTAATTTGTTTTTTTTTTTTTTGATAAGGAAACACCATTATAACAGATCAGAAAATAGTGTAATTAACAGGAAATTAAATACAAAAGAAACTGTCTATCAACAAGGGTTAAGTTGTTTTTTTGGGGGTTTTTTCAGAGGTAGGCTTTTTTTTTTTTTTTTTTTACTTATGTAAGAGTACTTCAGAATAATATTTCTTAAGTACATGTACAAAGTAGTGGTCCAAAATAGTAAGGGTAAAAAGGCATTTCGAGAAATTACTACTTATTACTATGCATTTGATTTATAATTTAGAGGTAATCTAATTCAAAAGACAAAACATTAAATAATACAAAATTTGAATTATAACTGAAGGAGAGATATGTGGCCGGACTGGACTTTGTCTCCTAGCGCTGCTGCTACTATGGCGGCAAAATGACTCTCCTCTTTGCAAAAAGGTTCCAGCTTCTTCTCCTGGGCTGCCCTGTTTCCTCCATCAGTCCGAAACATGCAGAGTAAATTCCACCCACTCAATCAATCAGTCAATAGATCTGGAGAAGGAACCCCAAGTGCAGTGGACTAAATTCCATACTCTGAAGTGTATCTTAGCCTTAATCTGTCTACTGCTACTACTACTACTATTACTACTACCCCACTACTGCCAATACTACTACAACAACAGTTACTACTACTATTCTACTACTATTGCTGCTTAGTTTGTTTTTCAATGTATTTTTAAGCAGCAAAAATAATTGTATAGACACAAGATAGATATGTTTATCCCATACTGAGAAATATTCAAATGAAAGCAACAGCAGGCATGCAAGCATGTAGTGTACCCCCTTACACAAATGTTAGATTGTGCAGTTTTAAAAGAACATTATATAGCCTGCATTTTATTAGTTTTAAAAAAGGGTAATCACACCTGAACCGGGGTTGCCAGTGAATTAACATGTATATACAGGACACATACAAGGTTTCCACATGTTCAGTAGTTGGACAGCATATACAGCAGCAGCATAATGACTGGCTGCAGGTGCCGTGGTTTAGGTTGTGAGGATTCAGATTAGACACAGACCTTTTAGGTTTAAGACAATGGGATTTTGGCATTGAAACTGGCAACACAAAAGACTGCTTTCTGATGGATAATTGCCTAAACATCAGATTATAACAACCTGGCCATGATATTTGTCATAATTAAGAATACATTAGCATTACAATTCTTAATGTGACATGTTTGCGATTGTTGGACATCAGAACTGAATACAATGCAAAGTCCAAAAAAGTGAATAAATATTTGTATTATTCAAGTATTAGTTTGGGTTGTTTGCCTTTTGTTGGTCAATACCTTAGTCAACCAAAAATTTCAATAGTCAACTACTCATTTTATTTAATGGCATGCACATATTAACACCACAAAGTAAAATATTGATAATTTATCTTACATAAAAGAGAACAAAAACATAATGCTTTTTCATATGCTTTATTTGAGAAGCAATGAATAAGTTCAGTGGGCACAGAAGAATCTGCCCACAGCTGCACACAGCCGAGAGAGTCCCTTCTTCTTTTGACCAAACAGGAAGTTGCTCAGGCGATTGTTGAGGTGTTTCACCATGGCTTCCTGGAAGGCCTCATCCTCTGCGCTCATCTGCGCCCCCTGCAGTTTCAAGTCCTTTAGGAGGTCTTTGGCTGCAGCTTTGCCCACGGCCCTCATGTTTGCGATAGAGATAGGGACGTCCTGATAGAGAATGTTATCTTTGGTTTTCTCCAGCAGCAACCTGACCACTTCTGCTTGGTCTTCTGGTTTGCAGATAGACTTTTGGACCAGTTTTCCGACCAGGGCTCTGATCAGGAAGCAGGCCACAGGAGGTCCATCCAGGATCTGAAGAGAACTGGTAGGCTCTTTTTGACTGTAAGGCATAAAAAAATCACTTTATTATTATTGCAATATCATTTATATTCAAATAGCACTGGTTATGAAAATCACATACAAATCAGAATGAAAACAAAGATTGTTTTTTTTTTACCTGGAGATATCGGCTTCACTCATACCCTGGTCCTGTTCAGAGGTATGATTTTTGTCAGATCCTGGGGTTTTCATGTCTTCATTTAGATCTAACACCTCAGTCTCTTCCTCAGGTGGACCATCAGGGACACTGGCCTTAACTGGACTGTCTTCAGAAATAACCTCTGTATGGATCTTGAGGAGGATCTCCGGCAGACTTATGGAGTCCAGGACATAATCTGCCTCACACTGGATTGAAAGTTCTGGTCCAGTGCAGTCTTCAGTGACATTAGCATCACTATATGAAGGTGAAGGTTGAACCTCTTCTTGTACAATAATCTCTGAAAACTCAGGAGTGTGATCCTGGTCAGATCCTGGGGTCATGTCCTCCTGTACAGGAAAGACCTCAATCTCTTTGAGGACCTGTGATGGACCATCAGAGTCTGAGACAGGACCTTCATCAGAAGTGACTTCTTCAAAAACTTCTTCCGTTTCACCCTCTGGTTCACTGTAAGAGAATCATGATTAAGTGCTATTCTAACAGTAACAATAAGTAATAAGCCAATACCTAGCAATGTTTCTATAGGAACAAATGTTTTTGTGAATATTTGAAAGACATTTTACCTGGACATCTCAGGTCCAACAATCTCGAGTGTTTGATTGGTCTCTGGATCAGTCTCTTCATCTTGGGCCTCACACAGACCCTGCTCCTCTGATCCAGTCTGGGTCTCGAGGAGCATCTCACACAGACTGATGGAGTCCAGGACAGGATCTGTCTCACATGGGACAGAGGCCTCGTCGAGATATTCTACAATCTCCTCTATAATGACATCGGGAGAGCTAGACATATCCTGACGATCCTGATCGAAACATGTTTCAGAATTTAAGAACATCCCGTTCTCCATCAGGTCCTCTTCCTCCACCTCCTCTTCATGTGAGAGGTGGAGGAATCCTGTCACCATATTAATGGTGACAGGATCTGTCTCATATGGAACAGAGACCTCGTCGAGTTTTTTTATAATCTCCTCTATAATGACATCGGGAGAGCTATAAATATCCTGACAATCCTGATCGCAACACATTTCAGAATTTAAGTACGCCTCCCACAGGTCCTCTTCAGGTGAGAGGTGGAGGAATCCTATCACCATTTTCATGGTGACAGGATCTGTCTCATATGGGACAGAGACCTCGTCGAGTTTTTTTATAATCTCCTCTATAATGACACTGGGAGATCTACACATATCCTGATCGAAACATGTTTCAGAATTTAAGAACATCCCGTTCTCCATCAGGTCCTCTTCCTCCACCTCTTCTTCATGTGAGACAGATCCTGTCTCACATGAGACAGAGGCCTCATCGAGATATTCTACAATCTCCTCTATAATGACATCGGGAGAGCTAGACATATCCTGACGATCCTGATCGAAACATGTTTCAGAATTTAAGAACATGCCGTTCTCCATCAGGTCCTCTTCCTCCACCTCCTCTTCATTAAACTGGTTCACCTGAAATATATATAAAATGAATATATTAATAATGGCATTCAAATGTGGGATAAACTCTAGAAACAAATAATACAAATTTAGAAACAAACTGCAACCAAATTCTTTAACCAACAGTTTGTATTTCCAACAGGTTTCACATCTTCTATCGACAGATTTAAAAAAAAAAAAAAAATCTAATTCATTTCACAGCTTTAAATGCACTGTACTATTCTTCTTATTTATAGATATTTCAGCTATACAGATATAATGTTTGTGTCATAAAAAGTACACCTCTGTCTATGTACCTGTGGAGTTGTTGAGGCGTCCTTTTTGTCAATCAGGGGGTGGTATTTGGGACACTCTAATCCCAGTACCTCCAGCATTTTGGCTGCTGCATTCTGTTTGGCAGCTTTCACGGTGGGGCCTGTCCCGACCGCTTCTACCCCCTGGACTGAGACCTTCAAAGTGAAGAGCCAGCCCCAGGGGAGAAGCCTGGAGTCCACCACCTCGTAGTGCGGAAACCCCCACCCATTCGCCTGTGCCGCTTCGAACAGGTGCCCATTGGGTTTAAGGTCCATTTTACGGCACAGGTCCTTCAAAGGTGCCAGGATGTTGGCTGCTGCACTGACTCTGGCCTTTTTCTTGGAGTGAGCCTGACCCACAGCCAAGACAGTTCCCACTTCCATCGTGACGGAGTAGATCCTGTTGTGAACGGGGCCATACTCCTGCCAGTCAAAGAACCTAGTGCGCAATTTGTACTTTTTTGCCAGATCCCTTACCTGTAACACAAATCGAAATCAAATATTCACTGTATGATCATTCCCACACTCAAGATCACATTTGCTCATCAATGACACAGCATACAGAATGGGGTTAAGATTTTGTTTGGTATATTTAGGAGCAGATGGACCCAACTGTAAATGGATGTGTGTAAGTTCTGAATACATGTACATGTTTTACTGATAACTGACTATTACATTTTTAGTTGTTTCTATTGGTTAAATCAACATTTTTTTTGTGAAGCCTCGAATGATCAAATAAATCTGATTGAATAGCCTCACTGTCTGGAGAGGCAGAACGAAGTTACATTGAAAATTGATATCTTGGCACGGCCGTTTATGTATTCACATAAACATAAAACTTTGAACTAGTATGATTTAAAATTTATGTGTGATCCAGAAACACAGTTTCCACACGCATCCGCCCTTATTTAGTTTTAAATTACCACTACCTAACTGTACTGAATAGGCTAAGCAGTTGAGGCACATTTGCAAGCCAAATACACAAACATGTTTTGCACATACATTTGCTTCATTGCTGATTAAGTTGTAACACAATGAAAAATAATTACAAAAGAGTGTTATCAGAGTTTGCACAAGTAGTTTTACAAAAAACGTTTGTTAAACCTGGGTCTGGGCATTCTTGGAGTTGTCACTGGCTGTGGACATGCAGTTTTCCGTAGCAGCCATCTTTAATTAAGGTCTAAGAGGAGTCTTTAACTGTGTATCTGCTCTGAGTGTGCAGTGGTTATACAGCGTCGGACTGTGGAGGTTTTGCGTAAAGTTGCTCTGAGCTCGTGAAATGTGTCTTTCCAGTTCGAGTCTCTGGTCAGAAATGACTGATTTGTTTACTAGTTGCCGTGGAACTAGTTAGTTACCGTGACATTCTATATGGTAATTAAACATGATTATATAATACAGTAACTGCATAAGAATTTAAAGACAAACAAATTTTAAAATATCTATTTTTTTAAGATGGGAAAAAATATAACAGTTCTTTTAGAAGAGATGGTGTAATGTATTTAATAACTTGCATTTACACCAGAATTCCTGAGTAGTAGTGGGCGATACCAGTAATTTTTAGACCCAATACCAAGTCCAGTACTGCTATGGCAAGTCATGCAATATCGATCCAATGGTGATCTCAGAGTGTTTTGAATAAAAAGGCATTGAAACCTTACAAAAAGAAGTATACCTTGGCTATCATTATCTTTGCTCTACATGTGCAGAGAACTAATATATAATAGTATGGTATGGATATGTAGATATCTATCACTACTTTTACTTTTGAGAGCTTCTGTAATTTGTTTTTTTTTTTGATAAGGAAACACCATTATAACAGATCAGAAAATAGTGTAATTAACAGGAAATTAAATACAAAAGAAACTGTCTATCAACAAGGGTTAAGTTGTTTTTTTGGGGTTTTTTTCAGAGGTAGGCTTTTTTTTTTTTTTTTTACTTATGTAAGAGTACTTCAGAATAATATTTCTTAAGTACATGTACAAAGTAGTGGTCCAAAATAGTAAGGGTAAAAAGGCATTTCGAGAAATTACTACTTATTACTATGCATTTGATTTATAATTTAGAGGTAATCTAATTCAAAAGACAAAACATTAAATAATACAAAATTTGAATTATAACTGAAGGAGAGATATGTGGCCGGACTGGACTTTGTCTCCTAGCGCTGCTGCTACTATGGCGGCAAAATGACTCTCCTCTTTGCAAAAAGGTTCCAGCTTCTTCTCCTGGGCTGCCCTGTTTCCTCCATCAGTCCGAAACATGCAGAGTAAATTCCACCCACTCAATCAATCAGTCAATAGATCTGGAGAAGGAACCCCAAGTGCAGTGGACTAAATTCCATACTCTGAAGTGTATCTTAGCTTTAATCTGTCTACTGCTACTACTACTACTATTACTACTACCCCACTACTGCCAATACTACTACAACAACAGTTACTACTACTATTCTACTACTATTGCTGCTTAGTTTGTTTTTCAATGTATTTTTAAGCAGCAAAAATAATTGTATAGACACAAGATAGATATGTTTATCCCATACTGAGAAATATTCAAATGAAAGCAACAGCAGGCATGCAAGCATGTAGTGTACCCCCTTACACAAATGTTAGATTGTGCAGTTTTAAAAGAACATTATATAGCCTGCATTTTATTAGTTTTAAAAAAGGGTAATCACACCTGAACCGGGGTTGCCAGTGAATTAACATGTATATACAGGACACATACAAGGTTTCCACATGTTCAGTAGTTGGACAGCATATACAGCAGCAGCATAATGACTGGCTGCAGGTGCCGTGGTTTAGGTTGTGAGGATTCAGATTAGACACAGACCTTTTAGGTTTAAGACAATGGGATTTTGGCATTGAAACTGGCAACACAAAAGACTGCTTTCTGATGGATAATTGCCTAAACATCAGATTATAACAACCTGGCCATGATATTTGTAATAATTAAGAATACATTAGCATTACAATTCTTAATGTGACATGTTTGCGATTGTTGGACATCAGAACTGAATACAATGCAAAGTCCAAAAAAGTGAATAAATATTTGTATTATTCAAGTATTAGTTTGGGTTGTTTGCCTTTTGTTGGTCAATACCTTAGTCAACCAAAAATTTCAATAGTCAACTACTCATTTTATTTAATGGCATGCACATATTAACACCACAAAGTAAAATATTGATAATTTATCTTACATAAAAGAGAACAAAAACATAATGCTTTTTCATATGCTTTATTTGAGAAGCAATGAATAAGTTCAGTGGGCACAGAAGAATCTGCCCACAGCTGCACACAGCCGAGAGAGTCCCTTCTTCTTTTGACCAAACAGGAAGTTGCTCAGGCGATTGTTGAGGTGTTTCACCATGGCTTCCTGGAAGGCCTCATCCTCTGCGCTCATCTGCGCCCCCTGCAGTTTCAAGTCCTTTAGGAGGTCTTTGGCTGCAGCTTTGCCCACGGCCCTCATGTTTGCGATAGAGATAGGGACGTCCTGATAGAGAATGTTATCTTTGGTTTTCTCCAGCAGCAACCTGACCACTTCTGCTTGGTCTTCTGGTTTGCAGATAGACTTTTGGACCAGTTTTCCGACCAGGGCTCTGATCAGGAAGCAGGCCACAGGAGGTCCATCCAGGATCTGAAGAGAACTGGTAGGCTCTTTTTGACTGTAAGGCATAAAAAAATCACTTTATTATTATTGCAATATCATTTATATTCAAATAGCACTGGTGATGAAAATCACATACAAATCAGAATGAAAACAAAGATTGTTTTTTTTTTTTACCTGGAGATATCGGCTTCACTCATGCCCTGGTCTTGTTCAGAGGTATGATTTTTGTCAGATCCTGGGGTTTTCATGTCTTCATTTAGATCTAACACCTCAGTCTCTTCCTCAGGTGGACCATCAGGGACACTGGCCTTAACTGGACTGTCTTCAGAAATAACCTCTGTATGGATCTTGAGGAGGATCTCCGGCAGACTTATGGAGTCCAGGACATAATCTGCCTCACACTGGATTGAAAGTTCTGGTCCAGTGCAGTCTTCAGTGACATTAGCATCACTATATGAAGGTGAAGGTTGAACCTCTTCTTGTACAATAATCTCTGAAAACTCAGGAGTGTGATCCTGGTCAGATCCTGGGGTCATGTCCTCCTGTACAGGAAAGACCTCAATCTCTTTGAGGACCTGTGATGGACCATCAGAGTCTGAGACAGGACCTTCATCAGAAGTGGCTTCTTCAAAAACTTCTTCCGTTTCACCCTCTGGTTCACTGTAAGAGAATCATGATTAAGTGCTATTCTAACAGTAACAATAAGTAATAAGCTAATACCTAGCAATGTTTCTATAGGAACAAATGTTTTTGTGAATATTTGAAAGACATTTTACCTGGACATCTCAGGTCCAACAATCTCAAGTGTTTGATTGGTCTCTGGATCAGTCTCTTCATCTTGGGCCTCACACAGACCCTGCTCCTCTGATCCAGTCTGGGTCTCGAGGAGCATCTCACACAGACTGATGGAGTCCAGGACAGGATCTGTCTCACATGGGACAGAGGCCTCGTCGAGATATTCAACAATCTCCTCTATAATGACATCGGGAGAGCTAGACGTATCCTGACGATCCTGATCGAAACATGTTTCAGAATTTAAGAACATCCCGTTCTCCATCAGGTCCTCTTCCTCCACCTCCTCTTCATGTGAGAGGTGGAGGAATCCTGTCACCATATTAATGGTGACAGGATCTGTCTCATATGGGACAGAGACCTCGTCGAGTTTTTTTATAATCTCCTCTATAATGACATCGGGAGAGCTATAAATATCCTGACAATCCTGATCGCAACACATTTCAGAATTTAAGTACGCCTCCCACAGGTCCTCTTCAGGTGAGAGGTGGAGGAATCCTATCACCATTTTCATGGTGACAGGATCTGTCTCATATGGGACAGAGACCTCGTCGAGTTTTTTAATAATCTCCTCTATAATGACACTGGGAGATCTACACATATCCTGATCGAAACATGTTTCAGAATTTAAGAACATCCCGTTCTCCATCAGGTCCTCTTCCTCCACCTCTTCTTCATGTGAGACAGATCCTGTCTCACATGAGACAGAGGCCTCATCGAGATATTCTACAATCTCCTCTATAATGACATCGGGAGAGCTAGACATATCCTGACGATCCTGATCGAAACATGTTTCAGAATTTAAGAACATGCCGTTCTCCATCAGGTCCTCTTCCTCCACCTCCTCTTCATTAAACTGGTTCACCTGAAATATATATAAAATGAATATATTAATAATGGCATTCAAATGTGGGATAAACTCTAGAAACAAATAATACAAATTTAGAAACAAACTGCAACCAAATTCTTTAACCAACAGTTTGTATTTCCAACAGGTTTCACATCTTCTATCGACAGAAAAAAACAAAACAAAAAACAAAAAAACCCTAATTCATTTCACAGCTTTAAATGCACTGTACTATTCTTCTTATTTATAGATATTTCAGCTATACAGATATAATGTTTGTGTCATAAAAAGTACACCTCTGTCTATGTACCTGTGGAGTTGTTGAGGCGTCCTTTTTGTCAATCAGGGGGTGGTATTTGGGACACTCTAATCCCAGTACCTCCAGCATTTTGGCTGCTGCATTCTGTTTGGCAGCTTTCACGGTGGGGCCTGTCCCGACCGCATCTACCCCCTGGACTGAGACCTTCAAAGTGAAGAGCCAGCCCCAGGGGAGAAGCCTGGAGTCCACCACCTCGTAGTGCGGAAACCCCCACCCATTCGCCTGTGCCGCTTCGAACAGGTGCCCATTGGGTTTAAGGTCCATTTTACGGCACAGGTCCTTCAAAGGTGCCAGGATGTTGGCTGCTGCACTGACTCTGGCCTTTTTCTTGGAGTGAGCCTGACCCACAGCCAAGACAGTTCCCACTTCCATCGTGACGGAGTAGATCCTGTTGTGAACGGGGCCATACTCCTGCCAGTCAAAGAACCTAGTGCGCAATTTGTATTTTTTTGCCAGATCCCTTACCTGTAACACAAATCGAAATCAAATATTCACTGTATGATCATTCCCACACTCAAGATCACATTTGCTCATCAATGACACAGCATACAGAATGGGGTTAAGATTTTGTTTGGTATATTTAGGAGCAGATGGACCCAACTGTAAATGGATGTGTGTAAGTTCTGAATACATGTACATGTTTTACTGATAACTGACTATTACATTTTTAGTTGTTTCTATTGGTTAAATCAACATTTTTTTTGTGAAGCCTCGAATGATCAAATAAATCTGATTGAATAGCCTCACTGTCTGGAGAGGCAGAACGAAGTTACATTGAAAATTGATATCTTGGCACGGCCGTTTATGTATTCACATAAACATAAAACTTTGAACTAGTATGATTTAAAATTTATGTGTGATCCAGAAACACAGTTTCCACACGCATCCGCCCTTATTTAGTTTTAAATTACCACTACCTAACTGTACTGAATAGGCTAAGCAGTTGAGGCACATTTGCAAGCCAAATACACAAACATGTTTTGTACATACATTTGCTTCATTGCTGATTAAGTTGTAACACAATGAAAAATAATTACAAAAGAGTGTTATCAGAGTTTGCACAAGTAGTTTTACAAAAAACGTTTGTTAAACCTGGGTCTGGGCATTCTTGGAGTTGCCACTGGCTGTGGACATGCAGTTTTCCGTAGCAGCCATCTTTAATTAAGGTCTAAGAGGAGTCTTTAACTGTGTATCTGCTCTGAGTGTGCAGTGGTTATACAGCGTCGGACTGTGGAGGTTTTGCGTAAAGTTGCTCTGAGCTCGTGAAATGTGTCTTTCCAGTTCGAGTGTCTGGTCAGAAATGACTGATTTGTTTACTAGTTGCCGTGGAACTAGTTAGTTACCGTGACATTCTATATGGTAATTAAACATGATTATATAATACAGTAACTGCATAAGAATTTAAAGACAAACACATTTTAAAATATCTATTTTTTTAAGATGGGAAAAAATATAACAGTTCTTTTAGAAGAGATGGTGTAATGTATTTAATAACTTGCATTTACACCAGAATTCCTGAGTAGTAGTGGGCGATACCAGTAATTTTTAGACCCAATACCAAGTCCAGTACTGCTATGGCAAGTCATGCAATATCGATCCAATGGTGATCTCAGAGTGTTTTGAATAAAAAGGCATTGAAACCTTACAAAAAGAAGTATACCTTGGCTATCATTATCTTTGCTCTACATGTGCAGAGAACTAATATATAATAGTATGGTATGGATATGTAGATATCTATCACTACTTTTACTTTTGAGAGCTTCTGTAATTTGTTTTTTTTTTTGATAAGGAAACACCATTATAACAGATCAGAAAATAGTGTAATTAACAGGAAATTAAATACAAAAGAAACTGTCTATCAACAAGGGTTAAGTTGTTTTTTTGGGGTTTTTTTCAGAGGTAGGCTTTTTTTTTTTTTTTTTTTACTTATGTAAGAGTACTTCAGAATAATATTTCTTAAGTACATGTACAAAGTAGTGGTCCAAAATAGTAAGGGTAAAAAGGCATTTCGAGAAATTACTACTTATTACTATGCATTTGATTTATAATTTAGAGGTAATCTAATTCAAAAGACAAAACATTAAATAATACAAAATTTGAATTATAACTGAAGGAGAGATATGTGGCCGGACTGGACTTTGTCTCCTAGCGCTGCTGCTACTATGGCGGCAAAATGACTCTCCTCTTTGCAAAAAGGTTCCAGCTTCTTCTCCTGGGCTGCCCTGTTTCCTCCATCAGTCCGAAACATGCAGAGTAAATTCCACCCACTCAATCAATCAGTCAATAGATCTGGAGAAGGAACCCCAAGTGCAGTGGACTAAATTCCATACTCTGAAGTGTATCTTAGCTTTAATCTGTCTACTGCTACTACTACTACTATTACTACTACCCCACTACTGCCAATACTACTACAACAACAGTTACTACTACTATTCTACTACTATTGCTGCTTAGTTTGTTTTTCAATGTATTTTTAAGCAGCAAAAATAATTGTATAGACACAAGATAGATATGTTTATCCCATACTGAGAAATATTCAAATGAAAGCAACAGCAGGCATGCAAGCATGTAGTGTACCCCCTTACACAAATGTTAGATTGTGCAGTTTTAAAAGAACATTATATAGCCTGCATTTTATTAGTTTTAAAAAAGGGTAATCACACCTGAACCGGGGTTGCCAGTGAATTAACATGTATATACAGGACACATACAAGGTTTCCACATGTTCAGTAGTTGGACAGCATATACAGCAGCAGCATAATGACTGGCTGCAGGTGCCGTGGTTTAGGTTGTGAGGATTCAGATTAGACACAGACCTTTTAGGTTTAAGACAATGGGATTTTGGCATTGAAACTGGCAACACAAAAGACTGCTTTCTGATTGGATAATTGCCTAAACATCAGATTATAACAACCTGGCCATGATATTTGTCATAATTAAGAATACATTAGCATTACAATTCTTAATGTGACATGTTTGCGATTGTTGGACATCAGAACTGAATACAATGCAAAGTCCAAAAAAGTGAATAAATATTTGTATTATTCAAGTATTAGTTTGGGTTGTTTGCCTTTTGTTGGTCAATACCTTAGTCAACCAAAAATTTCAATAGTCAACTACTCATTTTATTTAATGGCATGCACATATTAACACCACAAAGTAAAATATTGATAATTTATCTTACATAAAAGAGAACAAAAACATAATGCTTTTTCATATGCTTTATTTGAGAAGCAATGAATAAGTTCAGTGGGCACAGAAGAATCTGCCCACAGCTGCACACAGCCGAGAGAGTCCCTTCTTCTTTTGACCAAACAGGAAGTTGCTCAGGCGATTGTTGAGGTGTTTCACCATGGCGTCCTGGAAGGCCTCATCCTCTGCGCTCATCTGCGCCCCCTGCAGTTTCAAGTCCTTTAGGAGGTCTTTGGCTGCAGCTTTGCCCACGGCCCTCATGTTTGCGATAGAGATAGGGACGTCCTGATAGAGAATGTTATCTTTGGTTTTCTCCAGCAGCAACCTGACCACTTCTGCTTGGTCTTCTGGTTTGCAGATAGACTTTTGGACCAGTTTTCCGACCAGGGCTCTGATCAGGAAGCAGGCCACAGGAGGTCCATCCAGGATCTGAAGAGAACTGGTAGGCTCTTTTTGACTGTAAGGCATAAAAAAATCACTTTATTATTATTGCAATATCATTTATATTCAAATAGCACTGGTGATGAAAATCACATACAAATCAGAATGAAAACAAAGATTGATTTTTTTTTTTACCTGGAGATATCGGCTTCACTCATGCCCTGGTCTTGTTCAGAGGTATGATTTTTGTCAGATCCTGGGGTTTTCATGTCTTCATTTAGATCTAACACCTCAGTCTCTTCCTCAGGTGGACCATCAGGGACACTGGCCTTAACTGGACTGTCTTCAGAAATAACCTCTGTATGGATCTTGAGGAGGATCTCCGGCAGACTTATGGAGTCCAGGACATAATCTGCCTCACACTGGATTGAAAGTTCTGGTCCAGTGCAGTCTTCAGTGACATTAGCATCACTATATGAAGGTGAAGGTTGAACCTCTTCTTGTACAATAATCTCTGAAAACTCAGGAGTGTGATCCTGGTCAGATCCTGGGGTCATGTCCTCCTGTACAGGAAAGACCTCAATCTCTTTGAGGACCTGTGATGGACCATCAGAGTCTGAGACAGGACCTTCATCAGAAGTGGCTTCTTCAAAAACTTCTTCCGTTTCACCCTCTGGTTCACTGTAAGAGAATCATGATTAAGTGCTATTCTAACAGTAACAATAAGTAATAAGCTAATACCTAGCAATGTTTCTATAGGAACAAATGTTTTTGTGAATATTTGAAAGACATTTTACCTGGACATCTCAGGTCCAACAATCTCAAGTGTTTGATTGGTCTCTGGATCAGTCTCTTCATCTTGGGCCTCACACAGACCCTGCTCCTCTGATCCAGTCTGGGTCTCGAGGAGCATCTCACACAGACTGATGGAGTCCAGGACAGGATCTGTCTCACATGGGACAGAGGCCTCGTCGAGATATTCAACAATCTCCTCTATAATGACATCGGGAGAGCTAGACGTATCCTGACGATCCTGATCGAAACATGTTTCAGAATTTAAGAACATCCCGTTCTCCATCAGGTCCTCTTCCTCCACCTCCTCTTCATGTGAGAGGTGGAGGAATCCTGTCACCATATTAATGGTGACAGGATCTGTCTCATATGGGACAGAGACCTCGTCGAGTTTTTTTATAATCTCCTCTATAATGACATCGGGAGAGCTATAAATATCCTGACAATCCTGATCGCAACACATTTCAGAATTTAAGTACGCCTCCCACAGGTCCTCTTCAGGTGAGAGGTGGAGGAATCCTATCACCATTTTCATGGTGACAGGATCTGTCTCATATGGGACAGAGACCTCGTCGAGTTTTTTTATAATCTCCTCTATAATGACACTGGGAGATCTACACATATCCTGATCGAAACATGTTTCAGAATTTAAGAACATCCCGTTCTCCATCAGGTCCTCTTCCTCCACCTCTTCTTCATGTGAGACAGATCCTGTCTCACATGAGACAGAGGCCTCGTCGAGATATTCTACAATCTCCTCTATAATGACATCGGGAGAGCTAGACATATCCTGACGATCCTGATCGAAACATGTTTCAGAATTTAAGAACATGCCGTTCTCCATCAGGTCCTCTTCCTCCACCTCCTCTTCATTAAACTGGTTCACCTGAAATATATATAAAATGAATATATTAATAATGGCATTCAAATGTGGGATAAACTCTAGAAACAAATAATACAAATTTAGAAACAAACTGCAACCAAATTCTTTAACCAACAGTTTGTATTTCCAACAGGTTTCACATCTTCTATCGACAGATTAAAAAAAAAAAAAAAATCTAATTCATTTCACAGCTTTAAATGCACTGTACTATTCTTCTTATTTATAGATATTTCAGCTATACAGATATAATGTTTGTGTCATAAAAAGTACACCTCTGTCTATGTACCTGTGGAGTTGTTGAGGCGTCCTTTTTGTCAATCAGGGGGTGGTATTTGGGACACTCTAATCCCAGTACCTCCAGCATTTTGGCTGCTGCATTCTGTTTGGCAGCTTTCACGGTGGGGCCTGTCCCGACCGCATCTACCCCCTGGACTGAGACCTTCAAAGTGAAGAGCCAGCCCCAGGGGAGAAGCCTGGAGTCCACCACCTCGTAGTGCGGAAACCCCCACCCATTCGCCTGTGCCGCTTCGAACAGGTGCCCATTGGGTTTAAGGTCCATTTTACGGCACAGGTCCTTCAAAGGTGCCAGGATGTTGGCTGCTGCACTGACTCTGGCCTTTTTCTTGGAGTGAGCCTGACCCACAGCCAAGACAGTTCCCACTTCCATCGTGACGGAGTAGATCCTGTTGTGAACGGGGCCATACTCCTGCCAGTCAAAGAACCTAGTGCGCAATTTGTATTTTTTTGCCAGATCCCTTACCTGTAACACAAATCGAAATCAAATATTCACTGTATGATCATTCCCACACTCAAGATCACATTTGCTCATCAATGACACAGCATACAGAATGGGGTTAAGATTTTGTTTGGTATATTTAGGAGCAGATGGACCCAACTGTAAATGGATGTGTGTAAGTTCTGAATACATGTACATGTTTTACTGATAACTGACTATTACATTTTTAGTTGTTTCTATTGGTTAAATCAACATTTTTTTTGTGAAGCCTCGAATGATCAAATAAATCTGATTGAATAGCCTCACTGTCTGGAGAGGCAGAACGAAGTTACATTGAAAATTGATATCTTGGCACGGCCGTTTATGTATTCACATAAACATAAAACTTTGAACTAGTATGATTTAAAATTTATGTGTGATCCAGAAACACAGTTTCCACACGCATCCGCCCTTATTTAGTTTTAAATTACCACTACCTAACTGTACTGAATAGGCTAAGCAGTTGAGGCACATTTGCAAGCCAAATACACAAACATGTTTTGTACATACATTTGCTTCATTGCTGATTAAGTTGTAACACAATGAAAAATAATTACAAAAGAGTGTTATCAGAGTTTGCACAAGTAGTTTTACAAAAAACGTTTGTTAAACCTGGGTCTGGGCATTCTTGGAGTTGTCACTGGCTGTGGACATGCAGTTTTCCGTAGCAGCCATCTTTAATTAAGGTCTAAGAGGAGTCTTTAACTGTGTATCTGCTCTGAGTGTGCAGTGGTTATACAGCGTCGGACTGTGGAGGTTTTGCGTAAAGTTGCTCTGAGCTCGTGAAATGTGTCTTTCCAGTTCGAGTGTCTGGTCAGAAATGACTGATTTGTTTACTAGTTGCCGTGGAACTAGTTAGTTACCGTGACATTCTATATGGTAATTAAACATGATTATATAATACAGTAACTGCATAAGAATTTAAAGACAAACACATTTTAAAATATCTATTTTTTTAAGATGGGAAAAAATATAACAGTTCTTTTAGAAGAGATGGTGTAATGTATTTAATAACTTGCATTTACACCAGAATTCCTGAGTAGTAGTGGGCGATACCAGTAATTTTTAGACCCAATACCAAGTCCAGTACTGCTATGGCAAGTCATGCAATATCGATCCAATGGTGATCTCAGAGTGTTTTGAATAAAAAGGCATTGAAACCTTACAAAAAGAAGTATACCTTGGCTATCATTATCTTTGCTCTACATGTGCAGAGAACTAATATATAATAGTATGGTATGGATATGTAGATATCTATCACTACTTTTACTTTTGAGAGCTTCTGTAATTTGTTTTTTTTTTTTATAAGGAAACACCATTATAACAGATCAGAAAATAGTGTAATTAAATACATGTACTTAACATGTTTCTTAAGTACATGTACAAAGTAGTGGTCCAAAATAGTAAGGGTAAAAAGGTATTTCGAGAAATTACTACTTATTACTATGCATTTGATTTATAATTTAGAGGTAATCTAATTCAAAAGACAAAACATTAAATAATACAAAATTTGAATTATAACTGAAGGAGTGGTGCGACTAATACACATTTTCTAATCATTTAGTATTGTCACCATGAAGCTTTTGCCACTATTCATCATGAAGAGTAGCATGAACTAACATGGTAAAATAGTGCAGTAGCAGTGGCTTAGTGCATACTGTTGTCTTCACCCACCTTGCCTTTGTATGTACATAATGTTATACAGTAAAAGCTGTATTTGATTTGAACATGGTCACAACTTGGTCATGTTTATGCAATTTAATCAAAATTTTACATACAGTTCCCTTTAGGTATGCACTGATCCAAGCTTTTTCAGGTCTGATACCGATTTCAGTACTATAGCTTTATCTTCCGATACCCGATGTAAACCGACACTTGTGCAGAGACTGAAAACAGCATTTATTCCTTTAAACAAACAAGCAAAAACAAACAAAATAAGACAAACGGATCCAAATGTGTTATTTGTCTGTTATTTATCTCTCAAGTAACAGAACAACTTTGTATAAATAAAAATTCAAATTCATTATGAGACTTTGGGTCAACTACGACCTGTAAATAGTCTTAGTACATCAACTGATATGTCCAACCAGGATATTGATGGAACCAATATTTGGAAGCCGATATCTGATCAAGCAAATTTTTCAGTATTGGCGCTGATATCCAATACCAGTATCAGATATAGTTCCTTTAATTTACTCGAAAATGAGTGAACCAGCGTTATCACTGCCCATCCCCCCATCCCACTGCCGTCTTTAGCCTGGTCATGATGTGTTGTAGTTACTGATTAGCCTCAGTCAATGCAACCAACCCTAAACAAAATGCACTCATTTATAAAGCTGTCACTCTTTTCTTTCTCCACCACCCCAAGATGACAGCTGAACCATGACCATTGCAATTATCCTCAAACAGGGAAATTTGTGCTTTTTTCAGTGCTGTGATTTGTGGCACAGAAAGAAGAATTATTGTGGCACTAAATGAACCTCAGACAACAAAAACTTAACTGCATTGTACTGGCCAGTGGCATGTCCAATATTCAGAAAATCATTAGAAGAATAGGGGCTAATTGTATACAATTTATGCTCACAAATATTTGAATAGTTTGAATTATCTTGAGCCTAATATTACAACTAAAATAATGTATATTGTTCAAACTGGCTGCACCACATCAAAATTGGGACTAAAAAACTATTAAACCTGGGACTATATCAGCACTAAACAAGGTCTAGAACAAGACTAGTTCAGTTCTTCTACTACTACTATTACTACTGCTACTGCTACTACTACTACTTCTACTATTACTACTACAACAACTATTAGTATACTGGTGCTATTACAATTACAGCAACAACTACTACTACTACAAGTTCTTGAAAAGAATGAAGGGTTAATTAAACACACACAAATCAAATAAAACACTACTCCTGGCAGGTTTTTAAGGAGGGAAAAATCATTATGTTAAGTATAAATGGTTTATACAGTCAAAAAAATTGCCTTTAGGGTGAATAAAACATTAGACATTTCAACTTGAGCGAATAACCCAGTGAATTTAGTGAGAGGAGTGAGTGAACTGAGTGAAACTAATGTGACATAAACAGGAGGTGACTGGGACCATCCAGCGCCGCATCTGAACAAGACCAAAACAATTAACATCAGCTCAAAATCAATAATGTTTTCATTGCTCCACACAACAAAGTACAGCCCTATAGAAATGCACATGGACCTGGACTGGGTGTAGCTCTGGCTTACAATCATGTAACTACATACTGCTCAAATTTCACTTCTGACATTCAAAACGACAAATATATTTAAGTGACACTTTAGTTTTGGGGCTACATAAGTTGTAGTATGTTACTTGGTTATTCATCTATTAGGTAGTGTTTATAAAGCACTTATTAATGCAAATTAAGATAAAAGTTAAGGTAATGTTGATGCTAAAACAGTGATTAAATGGTAAATGAAAAAAGTTAAGGCATAATAGTGTATTCAGTATAAAACATTAATTAGTACTTTATAATCACACAATTAAAACAAATCTAATTACTACCTACTTAGTCTGCATATTACTGCTAGTTCATCACTAATATGTAAACTAAAGTGTTTTCTATTTCGCTGCCTACAAGTTTGACAGTGCCCTACGTTAATAATAGCAACCTCAGTGACAGTTTGATAAATAGACTAGATAGGTTAAGAGAAGGGTTAAGAGAAGATTAAAATGTTAAAAGTTGCAGTCAGTATATAATAAGTGCTAAGGAGTACTGAGGAGTTGGAGAGTTTGTGACCCTGCAAGAGCAAAGTAATTTCTGCAGAGATTTGCCCAGAAGGAAAACTGACATTTGACCCATCCTTCAACCAGCGCCCGAGGACCCATCTCCAGATCTGAGTCCAGGGTCTTGGTCAGGACTCAACTAGAGGTAACTTTACTGTATGGGCTTATATATAGTTGATGCATGCCTCCACAATGTAACAGTTAAATATTTAAGAGGAGAAATATTATTCAAAATCAGCTTTTAACCTTACTATAACAGTGTTCAGAGTTGTAGTTGTATTAATGTTTTTTTTATCCAATTGCTCTGTATTCTAGGCTTGGGTGGAGATTTTTTTTTCACTTAGCCCCTATCTCTGCCCACATTCATGTATTTAGTAGGGATTTGAAAAATTAAGATAGTGATACAATTAGGGTTGTAAAATTTCCACTTAAAAACACATAATAGTAAATTCAAATCTGCTTTCTATAACTATGTTGTTTTATAACAACAACAAAAAAAGCATAATGTCTTTAATATGAAACTAAACTCTAAATCTCTGGGTATTGTGTTTTAATAGCATTGTGTACTTTTCCTAGTGCTTTTTTGAGAATGTCCCGGATCTAATGGCCACTGCAATTTCAAGTAGTTGGTGACATCGCACAAGACTGCCCTGATTACAGACAGGCATTTCTGATTCCAAACACCTGGCTGCAGGGGTGGAGTTTGGATTATGGTTGATTAGGTTTAGAACATACTAGGTTAAAGTTAGTAAAAAAGTTAAAAAGATAGATTGGGTTTGTTTCATAGACACAGAAGTTCAGAACTATTCTATTGAATGGTTGGACATTTTTCCACAAACGACCATGACAACAAGTTTGGATAGCAAAATAGCAAAAAGAGTTGGCAGCCATGAAAACTAGAAAAAACAGCTCTGCAGCATGCATGTGCATTTTTCTTCACTAATAGTGATTATTAATAAATGCATAGCCATTTAACACTATAATTTAATGTAACTCAAAATACTAAAAAAAAAAAAGTTAGCTACAGGGGTTATTCTGTATTCTGTAACTAAATACATTTTCAAGACAGTAACAGGCAACACAGGAACGTTTTGTTACATCATATAAGTTCCTTGACAATTCCAGTTCTGAAAAGGTTCTGCAGTCTGGACTTGCTTTTAATGAGGGATGTTTCTTCTCTCATTGGATCCATTAAGTGTCTTGATCAAAGAAAAACATGTCACTATATCAGTATATATAAACGTTGGTGGGCCGGTGCTTCCTGTGTGCTGCCTGCTTAACCCTTTGCACCCTGAACCTTACCCCATAGACCCCTGCATTTCTTTACTGTATTTTCCACTGCTGTAACCTCTAAGGGTGACTCGGCCTGTGACTATTCATCCATTCTTGTGCTTTCATTCCCATTGACTGTGAATGCACCAGGGGAGGGAATAGAGTTTGGTGAGCCAGCCAGGGTCTTCCCCACGCTGCCGGACCCTTACAAGCCATCTGCCACCAAAACTACCCCCACCTTCTCCTTCTTCTCTGAGGCTACGAGCACACAAGTCCCCCCTTTCCTCCTCCTCCACCTCTCTCCTCCCCTCTCCCCCTCTCTCCCTATCTCTGCTTCAGTCTAATACTAGAAGCATGTTAAAAAAGGTCCCTGGCTGTAACGGTATGGCCCTTCGTAGCCATATGGTGAGGGGGGAAGCCACTTTTTTTCCATGTTCTCCTTCTCTTCGCGGTCCCAGGAGTAGACGGCACATGGCATGGTCACTCGTGGGAACATAAACACGGAACGCCTCACACGATATCGATCATATTAGGATGATTGGGCAAAAGGGGGAGGGGCTGATGCTTAAGCGACGGTGAATGTGTATGATCAATTGATTTTTCTTCTTCTTTTCTACATTGATAGCTCTTCATCAAGGCATGAAATATTGACTTAAGGAAAGCTTCGGAAAAGAGGGTGTAGACTTGATAAATGATAAGCTGTGTGCCTATGTTTGCCACTTATCAAAAATCAGTGGATTGTGTTTGGAAAATTTTAGCAAAATATCTCAACTCAACAAAGATTTATAGATGATATTGATTATCCGATAATGACTGATAAATAAAGTAAATAAATAAATAAATAAATAAATAAATGTTGCATTTAATCTGCCACCACCAGACCAGGTTACAGGTCAGGTCTGTGGAGAAGCAATCCTGCTCACAGTAAGAAGTAAGTTATTTTTTCAATAAAAGCACCCCTAATTCATTATGTAGTAAATCTTATTTGTTGATTGCCATTACAGGGGAACATCTCAAGCAGAGGACAGTTACAAAAAAGTTATAATAAAAGTTGTGGTTGGCCTTTTCAAGCCGTATCATAAACGGCTATGTTGATGACAAGCATCCGGTAGACTGAACGGCTGCTAGACGCTGCAAGTTTGTGCCACCAATAAAACTTATCTGGGCCAAGAACCCGTTTTGATCTGTGCGTGTTGACGTCTTTCCCTGACGCTGTACTTTCTGGCTTGGAGTTGGACCAGTTGTTGGCATCGATCGGTTTCACAGAGCTCCACATCTGTCGCGGTGCGTCACGGGGCGATGCGCGCGCGGCAGATGTGTTTTCATAAACATTGGCACGCGACTCGCCACGTACGGCTCCTGTCTCCCCCCCCTCCCCATTCACCCCCTCCCGCGTGTCAGCTCCCCCCTCCTCTCTCGTGCCTCTCACACACTTATGCCGCGCGCCCCCCGCCCCGTGCGTAATTACGGCACGCTGTGGAAACCACACTCACAGCACTTCTCTGGTCTGCTTCTGCTGGGTTTCACGAATATGTTGATTTGCTTTTCTCAGAATGGGACAGTAGCGTATTTCTGATGGTTTAATTAATTCAAAAATATTCATAAATGTTGAACCTGATCACTTTTAGTTCCACTGTTCATTCCATTAGTTATTAGATAAATGCAACCTCACCACGATGATGGATTGAGCAATAAAATACAAGTAGCCTATTAACCAACATTCACAATCTGCATATTTATTAAGTAATTTCACCTGCCCCCATTTTAATTAAACAGCAAGAGCTTATGGGATGCTGTGATGTCATCTGAAACCCAGTATTAGGCATACATGTAAATGACAAGCGCGGGGACGGGCGGGTGGGTTTGGCTGACTGGCGGGAGGGCAGGCGGTTACGCGAGGCACCGTGGGAAGCTCCGGGAAGCCTCACGCAGCCTGAAGACCCCCACTCGCAGCAGCTGGCCGCGGTAATCGGATCCGGACACAAAGGGCCTGTTGAAGTGGCGTGAGCAGGTACCGAGGAGAGGCTGTGTCCCCGTGTACGCTGATGGGACTTATGTATTCAACTGTAGTGTAATGAACGTCTGACGCCACGCTTTCAACAATAGAGAGTGAAGGAGCGTTTGGATAAGTCAATTAATTAAGACAAAGAACTTACAAATTAAACATAACAATGATGAAGGAGAAAAGAAGTACCTGTGGTTTTAGATTAAATGTGAGAATGCTTTGGTCAATGCACGCTCTGTTACAAGCACTGACAATTTGAGTGAGTTGTTATTGGCCAAGTGATATAAATCAAGTCAAATTCTAGCCTGCAAACATTTTATACAATGCAATAGAGTCACAGAGAGAACATTAAGACATGTTTTCGATATCAAGGAAATTCCATATCGATTTCAATACTACAGAGATGACAAACACAATGATCAACACAAAACAATTGGAGTTAATATTTCCATGATTTCCAAGATCATTTATAAAACTGTTCCGAAAAGGTCAAATTTGAGTTTCTAGTTTTGTGTCTAGTTTTAATACTGATTAGGTACTATCCGGGTAGGTACAGTATCTTTGACAACCACAGTGCAGGCTAATGACAAAACAGTTGCTCAAAGCAGTTCCTTAAGTTTGTTTTTGGCTTATCTTTCTATTACTGCAGCTCAAAGTGCTGTTATTAACTTGAAATTATAGGCTTAATACAGAATTTGATAAACACTACTTTCACTAAAGAAGTTGGAGAATCAGGAGTGACTTGATTATAGGCCAGGCCCAAACTGCACTGCACAAAGTCAGGTCATGGGAGCCAGTCCAATGTCCAATGTGTTTCCACTTTCTTAACATGTAAAAGATGACCAAACCAAGACAAAACTAAGGACTAAAGAAGATGTAGGCTGTTATTATTTTTCAGTTATGTAATACTAAACTATAGATAATTATTTTACATTTTGTTCGGCTTCACATCTTAAGATGCGCAGTAGAAACAGGTCCATTGACTTCCTATTCAAAACAGCAGAACTGAGAAGTCTCACCTCTAGTGGAATTCACTTTAGCAATCTGTGGATTTTCATTTACATGTTTTTTTGTTTTTTTTTTTTAAATGGCTACATGACATATAAACCAAACATGTATGACCTGAAATCTGAATTCTTTGAATAATTGCAAATGAGAAAAGAAAAGTGGGTGGAGATAGGGGGTACGTGAAAACATATATTTTCTGAGAATTGAAATACAACTTTGAGTAAGCTCATGATGAGAGAATACTGTTATATCATAGATAAAAGTTCATAAAAGTCTGTTCTACATTATATGTCCCCTTTAAAAGGAAAACAACAATTAAATTAATATGTGACATTTTTATGACTAAGACTAAGGCCTGGATCAGGCCCAAGGCTGATAAATAAGGTCCAAACCAGAACTAAACCAGGTCTAAACCTAGATTAAACTAATAGCCCCATATGTGACTTTTTGGCACAGTGCTACTCCACGCACCATTTCGCTTACTGCTGTTCTTGTTTTGATGCTTGTGTGAATGATGAAGCTTTGGCCCCTCCCCATATCTCCCATCTCTCTTTCTCTCTCCATAACCTCTCTCTCCTCTCTCCCTCTCCCCCTTTCTCTCTCCCTTTTTCTCTCACTCTCTTTCTGTCTCTCTGTCTCTCCCTTTCACTCTCTCTTTCTCTCTGTCCATCCCCCTCCCTCTCTCTCTCTCTACCACCTCCACTATCACAGCATCTGCCCAGAACAGATGTAGGCACCTGCGTCCTGCATATGCGCACTGCCCTCCCTAAAAAAAACCCCTTCTTTTACCCCCTTCCCCAAAATAAGGCCCCACCCCTCTTTTCAGCCCAGCTAAAGCCCGGGACCCCTAAGCCATACAATGGGCCTGGAAGCAGTAACCAAATACAAGCTATCCCCCCAGGACCTGTGCTCTGTTCTGGCCATTGTCGCTAGTTATATCAAGTGGCTACACCAAACAATCTGGCTCTATGATGACTGCTCATTTGGGACATCACATAATTCAAGGGGACACAGAATAATAATAAAAAAAAAAAGACAAAAATGGGGGAGGGGTGTTGGAACAGAGGTGGGTACCACTTGGATTGCAATAGTGGGCTTGGGAGAGGGTGCGACGATAAATTCTAGGTTGCCTTGACGTAGTTCAATTTGATTGTGCTAAAACTGTAAATAATTTCAACTTATTTGAAGATTTTTATGTGTTCAGACAAGATATTGAGCTTTCAGATAGTTTTTGTTAGATGTGGATGAACCTATTTTAAAGAAATATTTACCAAAAATAAGTCCAAAACATATCTCAGTCCATGATGAAATGTACATACTGTTTTATATTCTTCAGCTCATTCATTTGGGGCACAGCGGAAGAGACTTTGTTTGATAAAAGTTGTTGGTTCAATCACCACATGATTTAGATATGGGTTGTGGAAATGTGATTTGGCTGACTGTTTTACCCTACATATAAAACGGCAGGACATGTGAATAATAATAACATAATATATCAAGACTTTCACGACTAAAAAACAATTAACATAGTCATCCAAACAGTTATATAATCGGAATAAAAATACACAAAATACATGTCAAGAAATTGTTACAATGTTTTGGTAAAATATGTACAGTAAAGGAGTTGGTAGCGCTCATAACATGTGTTTCCCAAGGACACAACAAGAGGACTGACTTGAATTAGTGACTATGCCAAAGAATCTTTTAGACTAAAGGGCTAAACCAGGACTAAACCAGGACTAAACCAGGACTAAACCATAACACATTCAGAACTAAACCAGGCAGCAGGAGTAAGCTGGACTGAAACAATTCTTATATCTGTGCCTATGACAGATTAGACTACTCAGTTTACTAAAATACTGTTAAGAATATTATATAAGAATATTATATTTTGTTTTGCAGACGGAGACCAGTCTCAGGTTTTTGTTGGTTTGCATCCACAGTGGCAGCAGGTGCGAGGTGGGACGTTGTGTTGAAAGAGAGGCTTGTCAGAGTGGAGCTGTTTTGGGGCCAGGTTACATTTAAAAGTCCTGACTTTTGTTCCCATTAAAGGCATGGATGTCGCTTTGTTTTGGATCATTCCCGTGACACTGGATGATCCTAATGAGATGTATCAATGTAACCAAGAATAGACCCGGACTAGACCAGGAATAGACCAGGACTAGATCAAGAATAGACCCGGACTAGACCAGGAATAGACCAGGACTAGACCAGGAATAGACCAAAACTAGAACAGAAATAGACCAAGATTAGACTAAGAATAGGCCAGGACTAGACTAGGACTAAACAAGGACTAGACCAGGACAAGACCAAGAATAGACCAGGCCTAGACCAGGACTAAACCAGAACTAAACCAGGCCTAGACCAGGATCAGACCAAGAATAGACCAGGACTAGACCAGGACTAGACAATGAATAACCCAGGACTAGACACCAAGAATAGACCAGGACTAGACCAGGACTCGACCAAGAATAGACCAGAACTAGACCAGGACTAGACCCATATTTTGCCATTTTATTTGCTCTTTAAGAGCATTTGCTCCTTTGAGCTACTGTGTCCAGGTAATTTCTCTTTTAGTTTAGCCTACTATTTACTAATGAAAATACAGTAATAAACACTAAACCAATACTCCACCAGGACTATAGAACTAACCAAATGAACTATTAAAATCTAAAATGTATTTTTTTCTGATATTTCAATAATAAGTTATAAGTTACTCAAGAAAAAAAGCAACAAAAATGTAACTGATAAGTGAGATTTATACCATTTCATGATACACACTTGAAATAATTTGGTTGATAGAACTTCAATGAATCTTGAATAAACCAAAGCCCACACATAATGTAATCCTAAACTAACTAAACCTGACACATCCTAGCCTAAACCAGGATTAACATCTGAGTTTACAGGTGGCAGGTGCGACCCAGGACGTCCCATTGAGAGAGAGGGCCATTACAGGGCCAGGTTACACTTAAGAGTCCTCCATTTTGTTCCCGGTAATAGCACGGATGTCGCGTTGGAGCAAAGCTTTGTTTTGTATTGTTGAAGCGATAATGAAATGAAATTCTGTAACACTTAGGGATTCAAGCATGTCCGTTGGAATGAATATTTAAAGGAACAGCGCGGGAAAGTAAAAAAGACAACTATATGAAAACATAATGCCTCAAATTAAACCAGGGCTAAAGAAAAAGGCCAGACTAGGATCTGAGCTGTAAAACCTTAGAGAAAAAATATTAACTTTGTAACTACATTAATCTTGCATAGGACCAAAGGTGAATTCAAAAGAATGCCAGATTACTAAAGTCAAAAGTTACAAAAAAGTATGCCAAACACAAATCCCAAGTTCTAAATTAAAAACTATAATAAAACTATAAGAGAACTGAACAAACCTCTGAAAACTGAGACTAAATTCAAAACTAATCCTGGACTAGACCAGGACTAAAACAGGACCAAAGAAGGTCTACAATCAGGACTAAACTGCTCTTAAATGAGGACCCAACAAAGATATGTGAAGTGTGAACACTATAGGACTAAATGTGATGTAAATCAGGAAATTTGGATTAGGATAGTTGGGATACAGATATAAAACCATACTAGACTAAATCACCAAATCACTCCAAACCAGGATTTCACCGAAGAGAACGTACTTAATGTAAGGACAGTCATAGTTGTTTATAGTGTTTTCTGTATTTCTGTACTAAACTGGTTTAAATTAGGTCTAAACCAGGAGTCAGGACTAAATAAGAACTAAAAAGGACAAAACAGGACTAACCAAAACCAAACCAGGACTAAACAACTAAACTAGAATAAAACAGGACAAAACCCGAAGCAGGACTTAACCAAACTAAATCAGGACTAAATCAGGATTAAACCAGGACTAAACCAGAACCAAACCAGTACTTAACCAGAACCAATGCAGGACTAAACAAAACTAAACCAAGACAAAGCAGGACTAAACCAGGACTAAATACGGACTAAACTAGGACAAAACCGGACAAAACCAGAACTAAACCAAGACTAAAGTAAACTAAACCAGGACTAAACTAGGATAAAACTGGACAAACCCAGAACTAAACCGGGACTAAACAAAACTAAACTAGGACTAAACCAGGATTAAAGCAGGACTAAATGCTTTGGAAACATTCTGTGTGTCCAGAAGTGAAAGCTGGACTCAGAGAGGCAGAGACAAAGGCAGAGGAAGTGCCTAAAGCAGCAGATGGCATTTTGTGGAGCACACTGACCACATTGACTGTGAATGGAGCCCAGAGCTGAGCCAGGACTGAAATGACCAGTCATTCAGTGCTGGACTCTGGACCAGTGTGTAAAGACAGTGGGTCTGTATCCTGGACATCTGGGCTTTAACCTTTCAAGACACATTTGGATCATGGTCTATTTTAATTAGTATTGTGTTTTCTTCACAGGCAATAGTAGCCTTCACTTTTATCACTTTTTACATATTGTCTATTTTGTACAAAATGTCTTGTCTATGAGTTTTGTGGTTGATCCATAGATTGTATAAAGAAATGGACTAACGGAGTGTGATGCCACCCATAGCGTTCGGCTCCAGTCAAATGAAGCTCAAGAGGCTAGCAGTTATAGGAGCGAATTTGGAGCCGAGTTCCATATAGGGAATAGGAATTTATTTATGGACAAAATAGTGAAATAAAAACACATTACGAACATTTTAAGACCAAAATGATGAGGCTCACTGCAGCAGTTAGAGAGAGAAGGGAGACAATTTTTCAATGTAAAGTCAATTGGCCAGAGTTGATGGAGCCGGAAGCGCACTCATCCTCACTTCCTGCTTGGAATGCGGAGGCTATTAGGTTAGCTGTTTCCATTTATATCTTGGCTGTGATAGAGAGAAAAGAGATGTGCAAATCTACATTGGGACTTTCTAGGTTAAAAAAAGGGTACAATTACAAAAAAAAGGAAAGAAAGAAAAAAGGAGGAATATTAACAGATAGAGACAACAATTGAAGTGTGATATTCAATAATACTTTGAACCCTACTGCGTGACTACATCAACTGTTGTGGAGAAGAAGAGTTGGAAAGGCTGATGATTCTGCTGCTGCAGTGGAGGATGGTTGTTATGGATGGGAGATGGGAGAGGAGATTGACAGTGTCTTTTTAGAAAGATAATTTAACTAATCTCAGCTTATCTTTTGCAATGCATACCTACAAAATAATTACAGCAGTTGGATGCAGAAAATACTATTTATACAGCAATAAGTACAGCTTCAGTTTTTAAATCAAGCTAAGATTTCACCATCTTGCACATTCTTTAAAAAAATATAATTCCAGTCAATAAGTTGTCCTAGCACTGTATTTGAGATAATATTGTCTCGTATTCTTGATAATAAAATTAGCTTATGGCAAGTAATTGTGCAATTATTCAACTTTTGATTAAGATATAGTTTGGGACCTTTCTAATTATCAGTTACATAATCTTGTGTTTTTGAGAGATCCACAGCCAATCATCTGTCAATAAAAACATGTGCTTTAGCGGAAGAAGTTTGACTAAAGTTTGCAAAAATAAAACTGAATCAATATGAGGAAAATATCTTGAATACTTTTTTGTATCGTCCAACCCTAAATTAACTACACAGTCATTAAACCAAGACTAAACCACATCTCTAATTCATAATGTTTGCCGATCATATATCTTGCCCAGTCCTATTGCTATTGTATTGTATTGTATTGTCTAAAGCCCATCCCTGACTGATGCTAACTGATAATGACTGCAGCCCCATACCTCAGCTGCTGCCTCTGCACACAGGGACACAGGGAGGACATATAGGGAGGACTCTGAGCACAGGGGATCCACTAGCACCTGTTGTGTCCCATTGTCCACGTCCAGCTATAGGGGGCTGCACCTTCGGAATGTCCATCCAGAGGCAGGATGTCCCAGGAGAGAGCTTATCCCCTCTGTGGACATGGAGGAAAGGGGTGGGGGGGTAGTGGTCAGCAGCAGGGAGGCTCCACTGGCCTATAGGCTGATCCAGCTTTTGTCAATAGGAGATAGAAGGAAGATATTGAGATGACAACCTTAGCAAATCGGATCTACCTTTGGCCTAGATGTATGTTTTGTGTTTGTAATATTTTAATAATGGTCTAAATTAAATTGGGCGCTCCAGATTTTTCATATCTGTCTTATCCAATAATATGTTAAATGAAAAGACGTTTTTGAAAATGATGTAAAATTATGCTATTCTGCTTTATTCAGTTTACTTGCTACTACTACTACTAGTGCAGTATACTACTTTACTCCACTCTACTATTACTTCTAAACTGTATTCAGATGCTGTACTCCCATTTTTGTCAGTGTCCAGTCTATTGTTTAACACAGCCTTAGTGGTCTGTTTTAGCTGATCTGTACTGTAATTACTGTGGTAAATAAGATGAAGCTACTGCTATTCATCATGCTATTTCATTTAAAAATAATTTAAAAATATTATCTTTACCTTTCTAATCTATCTACTTAACTAATTTATAAAAAGTTGAAATATTGAGTTTTGTTTGTTTCTCTAAGATAAGACGGATTGAAATAGATAATGTTTATTGAAATTCTTAGGATTTTGCAACACTGGGAGAACATATTTGCTCACATGTGGTTGTTAACAGCACAGATGGTTTTATTGACTGCTCTTTGCAACAGGTTCATTTCATTGTTGCTTGTGTGAGTTCCTCTCTGTCACTTTCCATCAGCGTGTACCGAGCAGCTCCCATCTCTTCGTATCGATTTGTAGATTAGCCACTAGCTTCTTTTGGAGGCAGAGGTGAATGAAAGAAAGCTTGAAAACAGAAGAGGGGGAGGGAGGGGGTGAAAGAGGGGCAAGAAAGGGGTGATGGGGGTGATGGGGGGGTGTATGTGCGTTCCTCTGAAGCCACTGTCCCGGGCTGCTGTCTCACTCGGGGGTCTGTCCGAGAGCCCTGTCCTAAATCACTGGCCTCAGGGGGAAGGCTCTCCATTGTAAAGACATGGCCCCTGCAAGCTGGGCCGCCAGCTGCCACTGCTGCAGCGTCATGCCCTCCCCCTGCTCTCACACACCTCCACCCCTCCGACTTAGACCGGGGGGAGTAAGAATGCAACTTCACTGCTGTTTATTCATATCTCTGAACTTCTAACTGCCCACACTAATTACCCTCTCTACCCACTGTCCCTCCCTTATTCTGTTTAGTGTTCTCATAATTGTATTAATGTTATTTTTTTTATTGTGTTTATGCCCTGTAAAGTCACCTTGGGTAGCACTAATAAATAAAACGTATTATTAAAGCATTATGTAACATTTCTGGTGGTGGGTCTGCTGCCTTCTTCTTCTCCATAGAGATGTTATTGCTTGGTCTTGAATGATCCACAGTATGGCATGTCTCTATCTCCATGGAGAAGTTAGCGATCAGATCTGTGGAGAAGCATCCCAACTCTTCCTGAGCAATAAAATATTTGTAATGAACAAAATGAAGAAAAGCTTTTTACAAAAACACCTCCTATCATATTTTTTTCTTAAACAGCTCTTCAGCTTTCCCCGTCAATGTTTAATTTGACTTTCTTACCCCCTTCTTTACTTCTTTAGTGATAGTTATAGAAGTAGCTGTTGTGTAAAAGTAATATGCAAGTACTAGTAGCAGTAGTAGTAGTAGTAGTAGTAATAGTGGTAGTAGTAGCAACTGAGCAACCTGAGTTCAACTTAACCAAATTAACTGGACTGTCGTAATCTCCTGGCATTATGGGAAACACTGCCTCTGGCCTCCTACTACACCTCCCACAATCCCCTCTGCTCCATCGCCATGACGACGCCCCCTGCCGCCCCGAGCCCAGGCCACAGCAGCACATTAAAAAGGGCTCACCGCAGTGGCAACATGTTTTTTGGACACACATTAATTATGACAAACTCAGAGCAGGATGACGGTGCGTGACACAGGGACCTACAGCCTAACCTCTGTGTAACCTCACATCCACAAAGAGAGAAGAGCCCATGGAGTAGAGAGAGAGGGGTCATGTGGTCAGGACCCTCCCTTCAGATAAGAGATGGACATTAGTTATCTTATGAGAGCTAAAATGCAGCTGTTGCAACAAGCACTTTATGAGGTGTCCATAATAGTGGTTCATGTTTTCAAGGGACAGTATGCAAGATTTTGATTTTAAATTTCGTGAACATAACTCTGTCCCCAGGTAAAGACATGTTCAAATCAAATACAGTTTTTACCGATAACAATTGTAATAGTGAATTATTCTTAATTACAAAAACATTGAACATGAAGTCCACGTTTTGTTATCGTTTTGTGAAATGAAATTGCGCTGTCACTGCATGATAAGGCTGGGATCACGTGTCTGTCGCCCTCTAGTGGAGACTGTGGAGAGTGAAGCATGTTTAAATAGCTAATTAGCAGCACATAAACATGATCAGCCTTCTATATTCAATCATGCAGTTAGTTAGTGATATTATCAAACTCCAGTGACTCCAGATGTGTGTGTGTATGTGTTTTTTAAACAGTTCTTCTTTCATTTATCCAATCCAAGTTAATTTGTGTAGCACATTATATAAACAAGACCATTTCCAGTTCTGCACATAGTTATGTATGTTTAGAGTTGAAATTTGTAGAAAACCAAAAGTAAAGTACAAAAGGAATGAAAAATACTACCCCCACTGACTTGCTGTTTTACTATAAAACTATGTTTTGTAATTTTGTAAAACAGCAAGCTAAAAAAACAAAAACATTACATTTAAACTAATATGGATGCATTAAAACAAATGTTACTTAAGATATAATTGCATTCTACATACAAATGTCTCACCGTTTTCATAAAGTCATGTGTCAGCTAAACAAAATAAAATTATTGTTAGATAAAAGTAAATAATAACAAATATTCACACTGCAGATACAAGTACTATATATAAAAATCTGCAGCAGTAATATCATAAGTAGCAGTAGTAGTAACTTGAGAACCAAACTGGCCTGAGTTTAATGAGACGTGTGCATTAGCAGTGGGGCAGTTCAGTGGGCCACAGTTGAATCCTGGTTACTGCAGGAGACTTTAGGACATGCAGAGTATACGCCGGGCTCTGTTTGCCGTGTGTCGTGGTGGGTTTTCAGAGGAGGGAGGGGCGTGTGGACCATGGGCTACACAATGAGACAGGAGGGGGCCAAGGGGGAGGGGGCACAGGAGCACACTTCTGTTTAAGTCTCACAGTTCAACAGGCGTGTGCCAGTGTCGTCTGCCTCGCCTTCTGTCCCACTCGCAGCCTATGGCACGAGTGGCAGTAACAGAAGAAATGCAATGTTCATTTCAAGTTTGTGTGTTGTAGAGTTTGTGTGTACAACTAAAACCAGTTGGAAATAAACTTAAGTTGTTACTTGCGTGAATAGGGATGTCAAAAATAATTGATTATTGAGGTCAGTCTCTAATTGTAAGAGTGAAATAAAAAAAGAGTGAAATAAAATAATAATAATAATAGTTTTTTTGGTTGCCAGATTCTACAGCTAAAACCAGCTGGAAATAACCATAAATTGTTTTCTGTATGAATGAAAATGTCAAGCTTATTACTTGGTTAATCTACAGTTAATAACTAAACTAAAAACCAGTTGGAAATAAACTTGATTCTTTCTGATCTGAATCGTCACTACCTACCATTAATCAGCAGTGCAGCCTCTGCAACTCAGTGAGTGAATTCTGGGGGTTTTCACATGAGGCAGGGCCTCCCATATACTGGGAATCGGTAAAACTTGCATGTGTCTTCTATATGGTGCTTACGATACTGTTTTTGTTGTTGTTTTTCTTTTTTTAAACTAGTAAGATTGCAAGCTCCATGCACTGTGGAATCTTTCTCCATGGAGATATTATTGCTTTACCCAGAATGTTCCACAGTAGAGCATTACGCTTCTCTGTCTTGTTTTATTTTTACACAAATGTTTTACTTTGTTTTTTGTTTACATGCTACTTATAGTGCGCAAACTCGCCTCTCCATAAGTCTGGCTTTGACCTGGTTGTGTCAGCTGTTTGGAGGTTGCCATAAAGACAAGTTAATGAAGGACCTCCAACAAAAAAGTTACGTACTGCACCTTTAACAATATTGGATCTTTGAAAGCGAGTGGGAAAAACTAAAACTTACATATGCCCATGTGTCTCAAAAGTGGTGGTAATATTAACTGTATTCCCATCAGTTATCCTCCATGGGAACCAGCCTGGCCTGTTTTAAATGAGGGGGGTTGCTGTTTCTTATCAAAAATGGACACGGCATCATTACAATCATTATTAGACTCTGCACAAAAGGCCAGCCGTGTGAGATCTGTGTTTGCAGGGGGTGTGCACATATTTAAAAAAGGGAAGGGGGGGGTGTCCCAAATGTGTCTATATTTGGTTAATCTGCAACAGGCGCTTCTCACGGCATGCAGACTCAGGTGATGTGTTCTGGATTCATGCACTTACTATGGGGCGGATGTCAGATGTGGTTAAAAGCGACCACTCCTTAAGGGTAACTCTATCCATGCTGCTTTGTCGCACAGTGGGTCAAGGCGTCACAAATGAGGCAAAGAATGTGTTTTATCACAACGGCGCAGATGCACTCTATTCAAAATGTGGCAAGATACAATTACAAAGGGTGCACAAATCTGAAGGCTGGAGAAGAAAGGAACTGAAAAGAACTTTACTGTAGTATTGTGTTTTTATTTTTTTTCAGGTATTTATTACCACATGACAAAACTATAATAATAAACATACAACCTGACGCACATGCATACATACTAAAGTTGGGTTTTCATGCTTTGTTTACATTAATTGCTTTCATTTCCTAGAGACATATTAGTACTTAATCAACATAAGATAACCCCAACCCTAATATTGTCAGTATATTTACGTGAATTTGAAGTTTTCAGTGTTTCTGCTAAATTAAAATATTTTGTCTTCCGCAGTAGCCTACATTATTTAACCTCCTGACTGGTGAAGAAGAACACAGAAGGTGCATTGCAGGTAGGTTGAGTACAGTTTTTGATTTATTTATTTGACAGCAACAACAATGCAGATGAAGATATACCAATCCACCAACTGATACAATGGTTTTGTGTTTACAGCTAAAGGCTAATGGTACATCTGCAAATGAATTTATATATGGATTTCAGAATGATGAAAAATTTGCCATTGCAATAATTCAAAATATTATATCTTCTGAATGTTGCAAAGTCCTCAACGAGTTACTTATATAAACACAAAGCTGAAATCCATGAATACCAGTGGTTCTCAAATTGTAGTGTAAAGACCCCTACATTGAAAGATGGGTGCTTTCAATCAGAATTTTCCAGAAATTTACATGCAGCTTGATTATACTAGATTTCTATCTCTAATATTTGGAAGTTGTTTTTGTTTTGGCTAAAACGCTGAAAGAATTCAAAAGGTATAAAGGTAAACACAAAAGGTATACGTTTTACTTTTATTTTTGTTTAATAATAGAAGTGGGAAGCATATTTGCATAGTGATGAATAATTTGTTCCTGCAATAATACCAGCTGCCATTCAATTTACTTTAGGCTTGTGTTTAACATCACCCAAACACATCTATGTCAATATTTAAAACCATGCACTAATCGTATGTATCCTTATCTCTGTATCTTTTTGCATTGCATTTCTCCATGTCTCTCTCTTTTTCTCTTTTTACCAGTCAGCTGATCTGCACGTTCTCACACACTCCTCCCCCCCCCGTCCTCTGGCATCAGCTGCTGCCTCATCTAAGGTGGAAATCCATCAAGATCTCCAAAAGTGGGGGTCTAATTCAGTGATTCGCATGCAGACAGGACTTCTCTGGTCTGGTGGAGGGGAGTGGTCGGCTCGGAGACGGTGCCTAGCGGGAACAGGACTTGGGTGCGCGGGGGTGGGGTGGGGGGTCCAGGGGGTACAGCGGCTGCCGGGTCATGCTTGAGTGTCCTGGGAAAGTTGGGTTCTCCTTTTAAATGTGCACATGTTGCGGCCTTCTGGTGGCTGTGTGAATGCGCGCGGTGACAGATGGGAGCGGGCCATAACTATAGAGTGCGCTGGTCCCCCCATTGCCCCGAGGGAGAGGGGCAGGAGGGGCAGGAGAGGGGCAGGACGTCAGCTGATCCACGGACAGACACGGAGAAGTCACACTGTCTATGAGGATATTTGGATAATGTTCCCCTCTGCATCACAAAGGGTGGAAGGCTACACTAACTTTCGACTACAAGATGAATTGCTGTCTGTGGATTTCAGAATGATGAAACATTAGAACTGTTGTCATAGCAATTAACAATTTAAAAACAAAATATCCTAGGCAATATAATTTCCACAGCAATTAACTACATGCCCTGTCTCCATGGGGTCTTATTAAGTACTAAATTTGCTGTAGTTTAGATCTCAAATGTTCTGAAATACATTAGCAGCATTTTTAACTCCAAATACATTGACAGAAACAGCAACACATGTAGGGCATATTTTTAAACTGTTTAGCCCTACTTTCTATCTTACAAACTTTGGTACTGGAATACTGTAATAAGTTAAGAGTAAGATTAAGAGTCATTGCTTACAACAAATTAAAATATCTGGCTGATAGCAATGTATTGAGACAGCTTGTATGGAATAGGTTGACAAAATATATATTGGCCCTCAGAATATGCTCATAATAATGTCATATTAGGCCTGTTACAATAATTACAATATTGATTTATCGTTCAATATAAAGCAAAGAAGCTGAAACGATCATTTTTGGGCCTCAGTATTTGCCGTGTGTACAATTTATTTGATTTTAGCCATGATTTTGATTCATTCTGCTATTTATTTGTTGCAGCTCATGCCTTTTAATGATACTGTGTATTTAAAAATGTATTTACTGGGATTATACTGCTTTGTGGCATAAAGTAGTTTCAATATTATCGTGTATTACAATATTTCTCTGTAGCAATATATCGTGCTTCAAAATTTGTTATCATGACAGGCCAATGTTTGATGATAACTGGAAATCAATGGTTAATATTATGAACAGGGTGGCCTGTGGTACAGTCTTCTAGTCCATTTTATATCTTTATTTTATGGACTGATTTAACCTGGTTGGACCTGATTTAGTCCAGGTTTTATGCACTTATCCATTTCTCAGTTTTCTTGAATGAAGTATTTAGTATTATTTGAAGTTTTGCCATCCTTTAAAAATAAACTAAAGAGATGCTATCCCTAAAATAACAGATATGGCTACAGTTACTGCATCGCACTGGGGCATAATAGTGGCACATGGGGCTCTGTGGGAGGGGCCTTAAACCTAAAGTCTAAATTGAGTTAATGTATTTGGCTGCAAACAGCAAAAGGAGGCCCCTGCAGTCTGTGATGAGGAGTCTAGTTTTATCACAGAAGGAGGAGGGGCCCTGTGTATACATGAGGAGAATGCAAGCTTTGTATGTTACTGCAATGACTCCTGGGTAATCCTGTTAAAAAGCTAAGATGGAGGCAGGCTGATTTAAATTAGCATTAACAGTTTTCAGATAAGCGTCTTTTTGGGAATAAATTGAAATTCATTGCGGTGGTGGACACTGAGTTACATGGCCTGTATAAATCAGATAAATATAATCATATAACTAAATAATTCGATTTTTGGTCTTTGGATGTCCAAGAGAAATCTGATCCACATATGTCTTTTAGCCAACTGATTTTTTTAGTAACTGTTGTATTGTATGGTGTTGTTTTATTAAAATAGCCTTTTCCATCTTTAACATTTTCTTTTTCATTTTTGTCTTTGCCACATAGTTGACCCCTTTTTACACGATCATCCTTATCAAAACCTTCAAATTACTTAGATGTAACAGTTTGACATTTCAATAATCTAAAACACAGATACTACTATAGAAATCAGTGTTCATGATTTTTAAAGGTGGGGCTATTGTATATTATTGCTACTACTGTTCCTATACTACTACTACTACTACTACGACTACTACTACTACTACTACTACTACTACTACTACTATTAGGATCTTATAAATTAAATTAAAAGAAAACATGTCCAATAGCTTTGTACTGAATCAATAATATTTAAAGACATCCAAAGACAAAAGACAATCCATTTTAATTTAGGACATCTGCTACTGTCTTCACTGTAATCTCAAAAAATCTATGATGGGTTCAAAAAAATCTAATTTTTTCATGATCAAGGGTGAGTGCAGAGTAGTTTCATGTGGATTTTGTGTAGAGAAAAGTAAAGAAAGGAAGTTTACATAAACCTAAATCTATTTTTTATTTTTTACCAGATGAAGACATGAGGTTACTTTGTTGTGAGAAAAGAGGATAGATAGGAGATGCAGGCATTCTTTGTAAACCTCCAGTATCTTGTTGTACTCATTTTTTACCAGAAGAGGGAGCTATTTATTTTGTTAATGGTCAGCTCCTCACCAACTGTTAGAGCAGACTAGACACCCACTGGGAAATCCTTGTGGACAATATTTGATATTTGGCTTAGGACCTTTCTAACACCAGATGATTCCCAAAAGCTCAAAGACATACATTGAACACAAATCATGCAAGAAACTTTGATCTGGCCTATGTTTGTTGTTTATAATCTCCTACAAACCGTGTCTATCAAATTGAATATATTCACAATAAAAACATTTTTTCCCCACAATTCTCTATAGTGTAATTTGTGTTAGGTAGTGTTGACTGATTGAATGTGATTATCATTATACAGGCAGATAAGATCAAATTGATGTAACCTAAAAGAAACAGTATAAAATACAGTCAAGAGGGGCTCAAGTGGATGAATTTATGAATAGCATAATTGAGGATTGGAGAGGATTAGAAGTCTATTAAAAGCATGTATCCTTTCATGCAACATACAAAATATCCAGTACTATGGTATAAATATGTGCTTAATTTTATATTTCTAAAGAAAAGGCAGTAAGGTCAATGGAGTTCTGCATGAGTTTTTTGAGTCCAGTCTGCTACGTCATCAGTGCGCGACGCCCACTTTGACATCCTTCTTGTGCGGCGGCTCTGGAAGGTTCTCACCGGCATCGGGCTGAAGAGAACAAAAATCTGTGTCCATCCGTCTCCAGACCGGACCGCATTCACCCCACGACCCCTGATCCGTGATCTACAAACCCTTCATCACATTTTACACCGAAAACTGCAAGTAAAGTCGTGATGCCCGAAGCGATGGCTGCACCTAAAGCCTCAATCGGGGGCAAAAACAAAGGAGGGGCGTATGTGGATCGCGACAAGCCAGCGCAAATCCGCTTCAGCAACATTTCTGCAGCTAAAGGTTCGGTAATAATCCAAATAAAGTAAAGAAAAGGCAATCAGGTCAATAAAGGAACCCTCCATGCTAATGCTAGTACTAATGCTAGTGCTAAGCTGTGCGCCGCTATGTTGCAGCATTCACTCTAAGTCCCAATTTAGCCGTCAAAGTGAATAAATATCCTTATTAATCATCAAAATAACTTGTATCCTATTGATAGAGCTGTTATCCTCTTGATTTGTCATTGTAAAGACTTTGATCAGCATCATTTAGAGTCAAGGGGAGTGGCCTTTCAAGTAGTGAAGACAACGCCTTAATGTCCACTAACTTGACCGTCTATTATTGATATAGATTGTTGCATTTGTCAAAATCATTTATTGCCTCTAGTTGTACAGCTCATTACATCTGGCAAAGGATGGATGACCATATTATAACTTATTATCATGTGAAATGTTTCAAATACAGCTCCTATTGTAGATTTCTATGAACCATGAAATTGTAATGATTGCTGTCATGTTATTCTGTGTATAATGTGAAACCTGTATCCATAAAATAAATTAAGTGGTACTTGGGATATATTGATTACAGATAATTCCTTAAATGTAAACTGTGAACCTTGTAACCACCACTTTCCAGTTGTTTTAAGCATTTTTTTCTCTGTTGACAGCTGTGGCCGATGCCATTAGAACAAGTCTGGGACCCAAAGGAATGGACAAAATGGTCAGTAGCACAGTCAAACTCCTCACCTGTATTGTTCTGTTCATCACATGCATCCAATTTTGTTCTTGCTCCTTTCAGATTCAGGATGAGAAAGGAGACGTCACTATCACCAATGACGGCGCAACTATCCTCAAACAGATGCAAGTCCTTCACCCTGCTGCTAAAATGGTAAGAAATTGTACAATCCACATTTATTACGCCTTTTATTTTATATGATCTAATTGTATAACAAAAGAAGGTTGAATTCTGTTAGCTGGATAAAACTCGAGCCCTGTTGGAACCAAAAAAGCTACTTGGTTGAAATGTATTCACTCTTAAAAACACTTTGATAGTTTAACTTCGTTTTTGCTATGGAGTCCTACCTGGACGACAGTAATTGAAAAATCTAATATACCGCTCAGTGACTTTTTTTTTTTTTAATTATTATGGTATTGAGATTATTAGTTTTGGAATTTTACTACTTCAAACATGTACTGTACTGTAAGCCTTTCCCAGCCAATGCAGGGCAATGAGTAAGCTGCTTTTTAACATTTATGTAGTATAGTACCCCCTAGTGGCTTGTTTTCTGGACTGCTGCTGTGGAAATGTCTGCTCATACTGTGTGATTATTGGCTCTTCCTGATTTGTTTGGTTTGTTTCTCAGTTGGTAGAGCTGTCTAAGGCCCAGGACATTGAGGCTGGTGACGGTACAACATCTGTGGTGGTGATCGCGGGAGCTCTGCTGGATGCCTGCTCCAGACTGCTGCAGAAAGGTTTGTGAAGCCAATGTGTGGGTTCCAGTTGTATTGCTGGTTGAAGTTAATTGACATTTAGAGTCAAACTTAACATGTTCTGTCCCAAAATCAAGTCAGTAATTTGGGCTGAGTATTTTCCACCTTTACTCAAAACCAAAAATTCTATCAGTGCAGGTTGCTCATATAACTTAGTTATATAAGTATGGAAAAAGTTAAATTGTCTTTGTTTTTATACCTTCTCATCTGTGCTATTTTCCTCATCTGCACAGGTATTCACCCGACTACAATCTCAGAGTCGTTCCAGAAAGCAGTGGACAAAGGAGTGGAGGTGCTCACAGCCATGAGTCGCCCTGTGGAACTGTCCGACCGCGAAACGTTACTGAACAGCGCCACCACCTCCCTGTGTTCAAAGGTGGTATCGCAGTACTCCAGTCTCCTCGCTCCCATGAGTGTGGACGCAGTCATGAGGGTGATTGACCCCAAAACAGCAACTGGTGTTGACCTCCAAGACATCAAGATTGTCAAGAAACTCGGGTCAGTAAAACAGGGAAGGTCACATATTGCAGTAAAAGCGCACTGGTTAAAAAAATGTTTTAGAATACTATGAATTTGTGTTGGCGTTAACAAAAAAGTATAGGGTTCCCTTACAGCTATTTTATTAGCTTTTGGTCTGTGCAAACGGGTACATGAATCTGTTGCTTAAAATTGATTCCAAATCATGACAATGTTTTAATGCTGAAGACAGGACTTGTACAGGAATAAGCAACAAAAAGTTATTTTGATATATTATGAATATATTGAAAAACACTGACCTAGGTGTCCTTGACAAATACAGTCTTGTCATTTGTCTTTGCACATTAATAGAAGTTGTATTTTAGAGCTTTGACCACTAAAAAATATTCTTTTTCATTTGCAGTGGGACCATTGACGACTGTGAGCTGGTGGATGGTCTTGTGCTCACTCAGAGAGTGGCCAACACTGGAGTGACCCGAGTGGAAAAGGCAAAGATCGGACTCATTCAGTTCTGCCTCTCGCCTCCAAAAACAGACGTATGTCACATTATTTTGAACTAACATCTGTAACTATTGCTGAATGATCTCTCATCATTTGTGCATTGAAATCCTTTCATTGTACTTCCTTTGTTGCAGATGGACAACCAGATCGTAGTGTCAGACTATGCTCAGATGGACAGAGTGCTGAGAGAGGAGAGAGCCTACATCCTGAACCTTGTCAAACAAATCAAAAAAGCCGGCTGCAACGTGCTGCTCATCCAAAAGTCTATCCTCAGGTAGCTCTGTTTTCTTATGTTTTTTAAAATGCATTTTTCTGTAGTTTTTCCAGTTAATAGTGAAGAATTATGAGGCTCACACATTTAAGTTTTCTTCTTCCTATCTTAAAAAAAATCTGAGCAATAAAACAGGCAATGACAAATTTGTTTTTGTCCTTTTGTATTATAATTGAAGTAAAGCTTCTGATCAAACTTGACCCTTTTAATTCACATATGCTAGATGGTGTCATTTGATTTTTACTTGTAAAACCCTGGTTTACATCATCAGACTTAGTAGAAATTTGTGCATGTCCTGCATTGTATGCAATTTTCCTCAGGTTAATACATTCCTTTTCCTTTCTTGTTCAGAGATGCTCTGAGTGACCTCGCACTGCACTTCCTCAACAAAATGAAGATAATGGTGATGAAGGAAATTGAGAGGGAAGAAATCGAGTTCATCTGCAAGGTAACACTATATCTTAATATGATGATAAATCTGATGATGGATCTGATCTCATTTTGATCACTTTTCTTCCAGACAATTGGTACCAAACCCATTGCTCACATTGACCACTTCACTGCAGAGATGCTCGGAACAGCAGAACTGGTGGAAGAAGTTAATCTTGATGGATCTGGGAAACTTGTAAAGGTAATTTTATATTCCTACACTAGTAAAAACGGATGTGATCAAATGTCTAAATGATTATGTCTCAGTATCCTAAGTGCCCAATTGCTCACTTTTCGCTTAAGGACATTGTTGTTCTTTTGTGATATACAGCATTTCGTATGTATTATGCAATGTGACTAATGAAGCATATTTTTGCCAATCAACCCCGTTCTCACCTCCACCGGCATACATCTACTGCTCTGTACTTCGTTCTCCAATTTTCTTAATCTGTGATACACATAGAATTCAACAGAATCACATAGTCATTTTGGGGCAAATGGGGGAAAAAAATCAACTTGCTGGCTTGATGCAGTGCATTTCATGAATTAAAACATCTTGTTTAGATCACAGGCTGCACAAACCCAGGGAAAACTGTCAGCATCGTGGTTCGAGGGTCCAACAAACTGGTGATCGAGGAGGCAGAGCGTTCCATCCACGACGCTCTGTGTGTCATCCGCTGCCTGGTCAAGAAGAGGTGGGTCTAAAAGTAATAGTAATATAATAGTCATAAACATTTTAATAATCATTATAATTAGATTAGAGCTCCTTAAAGCACTTAACATTTTTGCACTGATTAGATTATAACGAGTAATCAGTCTTTTTAATTATTCCACCAAATACCATAGATGACAAAACCCAATGCTGCCACGCTTGTTTAACTGGAGGGAAAAAAGTAATTGATTTTTTTTTATTTAAACTTGGCTTAAATGTAATTTCAATAAAATACATTAACAAATAAATAACTTAAAATAACTTTTTCAATAATATTGGTTACTTAATTGATTGTATTAATCTGTGCTTGTTCTTATGCTTGTTGCCAGTTTGTTGCTAGAATAATGTGAAATGTGATGTGATCTTCTCTGACAAAGGCGCTCCAGTGGCGGCCCTCCTGCTGGTGCGTAACGAGCAGAGAAACAGAAACTGAAAAGCCTTCCTTGTCTTTTATACCTGGTTGCCTTGGTAACCTGGCTGGAGGGCTTTCATACACACAAAAAAAAAGAAATTATTGCAAAATAAATAGTTCTTTTACTCCCAACATGCTTCACTGCAAATTGAGAGCACTAAACCTCCCTGGACCATTCACTTGTTGCACAATGTTTTTTACCTACTAACTGTATGATGAAGAGATCTGATTTTACCTGTGTTCATCATAATAATGATTCATAATTATTTCTCTCTCTTCAGGGCTCTTATTGCTGGAGGTGGTGCCCCTGAGATTGAATTGGCTGTGCGACTGGCTGAATACTCCCGCACACTAGCGGGCATGGAGGCCTACTGTGTCCGGGCCTATGCTGATGCTCTGGAGGTCATCCCGTCCACTCTGGCTGAAAACGCTGGACTCAACCCCATCGGCACGGTGACAGAGCTACGCAACAGGCACGCTCAGGGAGACAAGATGGCGGGAATCAACGTCCGCAAGGTGGGCAATGTCCTGCAGGATTAGTTGGGAATGAGGCCAACATTGTTCAAATAGTTACAATTGGAGATTAGGCTGTATACAAAAGCATGAAGTTTAGACCTTTTTAAACATGTTTCTGAAATGCATAGGATTCTTATTAGTTTTGCAGTTCATAATTCAGTCTTCTCTCAAATGATAATGCTGCTGGATGTTTAAAACTGGACTTAATATTTATTTTAGAACATAAATCACAGATTGCAATAATTTATGTGAGTTGCACTATATTTTTCTAATTGGCATGTGCTAATTATTGTAGCGTGATTGATTACTGGCTAGATGAGAAGGGGGATTAGAGAGTGTTTTATTTGTGAAATTTAGATATTTCTGTTTAACAGATTTTGTATTATCATTTGCAGTTCATTATATATGTCACCTGTGAGATACTGTGTCAAAATAATTTTCCTTGTAGATCAATAAAGTTTGTCTCTTCATAAATTAGAATTTAAATGGTCTTTTAATCTGTTCTTTTATGTGTATTTTGTTTTTGCAGGGAGGAATCTCTAATATCTTGGAGGAGTTGGTGGTGCAGCCTTTACTTGTTTCTATCAGTGCTCTGACTTTGGCCACTGAGACGGTCCGCAGTATCCTCAAGATCGATGATGTGGTAAGACTAATTTTCCTCATCTTTTAAAAAAATTAATATCATTATTTTTATCAGTAACTTCAATGAGTTAACCCCTAAATGTATTTTATTTGTGTTACAGGTGAACACCCGATAAACTTGATCTTGCTGTCCTAAAGCCTAAAGTCCTACAGCGACCTGTCTGTTCAGATTTCTCTGTAGTTGTTACATTCAGTAATTTAATAAAAGGCTGTTTTTGTTCACACTCCAGCTGATGCCAATGTGTTAATATGAAGCACCCATTTGATAAATTGTTTTGATTTATTGTTTATGGATCCAGCCACATCCTCAATATAAAAGCCCATTTAGTAATTGGAATGCTTCCCATAGTATGGATGAATTACTTTCTGTATTCTGTCCAAAAATCTAATTAAACGTAATATAAGATTTACACGAGTTGGGCTTTCATTGATAAATTGTCCCAAAGATGGTTTAGGACTGAAGACAGAAACTTCCTAATGTCTAATGTGACTTTTGTGTACTTTTAATGGTATGATTCAATTTATCGTACACATTTAAATGTTTGTTTCAACCATTTGTGAAAAGCATAAATTTAATTAGAATTTCAATTCAAAACAAAATCAATTTGTTTCAGTGATGCAATGATATTCTGGTGTAAAAAATAAATATAGATATATCTATATTTTAATTACATCTCCCACACTTCCCGTCTCTTTACGTCACTTCCTCCCAAGCTCTCCGTTGCTAAGTAACACACCTGCTCCTGTTACAAACGGCCGCTTATTCAGGAGCAGTGCCCCGGAGTATAGAAACTTTTACAATCTCACAAAAATACCATAAAAAACACGCAAATTGCCATATAATAATGGCCAATGCGCATCGGACCAACGTTTTAGTCACGTCGTGCCTGAAGACCCCCGTAGATCCGCACACCAAAGCCCCTTTGGCTTCATACGAGCGGGAGCGAGTCCTGCCCTGCACCGACAACACGGAGTATGACCAGGAGGTACATTTTAATACAACTGGCTCCATTATTTCAAAGAGCACATTTTAAAATAACTCGCAATCCCTTAATCTAAATGACTAAGTCTATTATGTTTGTAGGTAGCGTTACACATGTAGGGTAAGTCCTGGTTTTGTCTTCTCCCACAGCACACAGACGGTGATGGAGTGTGCACAGTTGTAATTTCAAACTCCCCTTCAAACTAAATGATTACATATTATTATATGGTATTTGTCTACCAGCTTGTAAAATAATCACATTAGCCAACTAAAAATACATAGCATAAACTACCTACAAAAACTCACTTCCAATTATGTTAAATTATCCAGTGTTAAAAGTCTGAATACAACATAGAGAATGAACTGGTGCAACAGGGGAATGGGGAAATACGATGTAAAACCCAAAGTAATCATTTTATTGGCTTTTAAATACATTTAGGATGTTAAAAAAGCTAAACATTTCCTCTTTACCAAATGCACTTTACATATTTAGGCTCTGGGGGAAGAAAATTAGTTCAGTGGGGCAGCATAATATTCATTAAGGGCACTTGGTTGGAGTAGCTCCTATAGTTTTCACTGCCTTTATATCCACTGTCTTTCGATCTTGTGTCCCTTTTTGGACCAGTGATCACTGTGCTTGCCAATTGGGATTTAACCTGTTTTATTTGCTGTCTGACTATTCGTGGACTTCTGTGCGGACCAGATTACAGACGTCACTCTCAGTTTATAATCCCACAGGCTAATTTAATGTGTCGGAGGAGGAGACACAATGCATTTGAAGTAACATGTCGTCTAGAAATCAGAAAGCTTTAATTCATTTACAGTTCACGTTGTCTAATTACCAGTCCTAAAATATGTTGAACATCTTTTTAAAATCATAATTTCTGAATTATACATACATGGCATTTAAGGGTTTACTTTCTAAAGTATTTCAGTATAATTGAATTAAAATGAATAACTAGCTAATCTCACTATTATTAACGTTTTAGTACATTTGATTAATTTGTGATCTGAATAATCTCGGGTTTAATACAACTTCAAACTTTTCATGTGGAATTGTCAAATTTAAACCTTTAGAAAACTTAGAAATATGCACTTTATTGATCATATTTTGTTTTTTTCCCCTTCAGTCTTTCTCCAGCTCTTGCTCAGTAGTGCTGTAGGGTGTTCAGTTGTCTGACACCTGTTTGGGCGGGGGTCAGTCTGTGTTATAGACTGACTTTGTGCTCTCCATCTGTCTCCCTTACACAAACACGTGTAATGAGCTTAGACCTGAGAGAACCTGCTCTGCCAGTCTACAACACTCAGTCACATTAAGAGGGAAGGGAAACAGAATAATTAACATATAGTAAAAACTACTTTAAGAAAATAAATGTTCTGAATTCAAGTAATTAGTATTTCCTTCTTCAGATTTATTTTTATTTTTATTCGAGCAACACTGATTGACAATTAGTTTAGTTTTTTGTTTAGTTTTTGTTTTGTTTTTCTTTTGTAGCGTGTATTTTTGAATAACACATATAACTGTTTTGTGTTTCCCCATTTGGAGTTTGAGGACTGTGGCTCTGAGTTCTATGATGAAGATTACCTGAGGAGCAGAGGTCCTGTGGTGAACTTAAGAGCTTCAGGCGACCGCATAGACCTCAGTAAAATCTTCTTCTCAAACGAGGAGTACTACACCAAACTGGAGGAGCTGAAGAAGGCCCACCTGCGCACCATGGCCGAGCTGGAGAGCATGTACCGGAGGAAACTTCAACTCAAGTCCACTGAAGTACTGGACGGAGAGGCTACAGAGGCTGGGCACAGGTGAGGCAGCCTTGGAGACTGGGATCCTCTGTAGGTGACACTCCCTTTCCCAGTAGTGGAAAAAGTATTGATTATAAGATGCTCCAGTCTTTGTGTGCCCATGTGTCACTGCTAGGGTGGTCAAATGATCAAAATTTATATTTATCGATAGAATGGAAAGTGTAAGACCACATAGACTTGTATTCATCCATGGACCACTATGGGACCTACCTGGATGACTGAGGGATTACACAGATATTTAAGGACACATGGTAATATAAAAAGAAAGTACTATGATTTAATGTTAAATACATCTGGATACAATCTTATTTTAACCACTGACTGTGGTTACATGTGCACTCAAAATCTGATTATCCAGTTTTTGGAGTGAAAAGACCATTAAAATGACAGGAAAATCTGATTTGAGTAATCTGATTTCCTTTAGATCATGATCCCTCAGTTTGCACAAATAAGATCTTGAGGTTTGCATGTCATTTAAATGATCCAGAAATCAGATCATAATCAGGTTGTGGGTTGCATGTAAACATAGCCACTGTCTCTTGTATGTGCAGGATTCATTGGCCCAATAGTAGTCCGTTAGTATCCCATCGCTTGAGGAAGTCCCACTCCGCGGTCGAGCTTCGGTATGGACTCTCTGACTCATCAGACGAAGATGAGGACATAGACACCAGCAACGCAGACAAATGTCTCCAATTCTCCCCACATGACCACATCAAAAACATGTGGGTGGACTTTCAACTCTCCCCTCCAACGCGCCGCCTGTCCTCCTCCTCCCTGCGCAGTCTATCCCTTGACCCAAACAATCCCAAAAAGCTTAGACACAAGAAGAGATCCAGTAAGGAGAAGTGGAAGCATCGCGTGACCGTACCTAAGCCATTCCACATGATGCTACGAGAAGAAGAGAGGAGAAAAAGAGGAATAAAAACCCGCTCCGAAATCGAACACGAAAACGCAGAGCTGAGAAGACAACTGGAGGAGCTCACCGAATGCCAAAGAAAGTTCAGAGCTAGTCCAGTCCCTGCTCATGTTCATCTGCCTCTGTTTGAAGAGCTACAAGAAAAAAGTGAGGAGCGAAGGAAAACTATCCGAGAAGAAAATTACCTGAAAAGTCTCCAGAAGCCATTTAGTTTTTTAGAAAGAGAGAGGCTGAAGAAGGAGCAGAGGCAACAGCAAAAAGCAGCATCGTCCGACCAAGATAAGTTCAAGCCATTCAAAGCAAAACCAGTGCCCAAGTCTGTGTACGCAGCGGCTACTGGGGACCAAATGAAGGAAGAACAACTGTACCGGTCTATCAAAATGCATATGAGAGCTCAAGAGATGCTTTCCAGTGCTTCTTTGCCGCCTTCTATGCTAACACGTCGACTTGGTCAACGCAAAAAGACCAAAGACGAGGAAAAGGATTGCACTCATCAACCAAAGATCAACAAAGAGGTCCCAGATTTTGATGCCAGCTACAGACGGTTTAAGAAACAGCTGGAGAAGCGTAAAGAGGTGTGCTACTCGGATATTTTCTTCCTATTCAAAAAGATAATATTTTGTTTTAAATCGTTAATGGAAACGGTCCTAATTATTCATAATTTTGAAGTTGACTAGTTAGCAATTATTTCGGTTGTACTTTGAGATATTGTAAAGACATTATCAAACAAAAAATATGGTGACCAAAGGCTTCTAAAAAGAAAATATTTATGAACAAAGTGTATTACTGATGAAAAACTGACATAGTTTAACAGACATTTTGATTTAGTAATGCTGCTGCCTTGAAAAGGGTCTTTTCATATGCATTTTAGGGTCTATATAATCCATATAATTATTCTGATTATTTTGTATAGCCGACTAGCCTTGAACAATTAGTTGATTAATCATTTCAACACAGCCATCTATATCTATACCTGTGTAGGTGAAACCCACCACGTCCTGTGAGCCATTTGAACTGAAGACCTCCCAGATCTCGTCTCATCGGGAGAGGATTCTGGCTGAGATTGAGAAAGAGCAGAAGAGCCCCAGAGCTCTGCGCTGGCCCTACAGCCCAGAACCCCCACGTCACACACCCCCCTCCAGCCTCTGCTCCTCTCTGTCCGGCAGCACCGAGCTCCTGCCCAGTAAGAGCACTAGCGCAGCCATGAAAAGACAAGAAGCTGTCAGGTACATATGTGTGTCCAGATTAAAGAATATTTAGGAGGGCATGAAACCACATTTAGATGCAGTCACCTTTTTAAGTAGAAAAGGAGACATAAGAACCACAATAATACTAGACTTAAAACAATACAATTATTATACATAATAAAAACCTTTTCATAGGACATCCAGTCTCTATTAAAAATAGTATAATGGCAACCGTCTACAACCAACCAAATTGAGGTTACAATAAAACAGGAAATTCAACGTTAAACTCTTACAGTATGCTGTTACATTTAAAGTTGTCTATGAGACTAACAAAGACGGGGTTGAGGAGTAATCGCCCCACATTAATCTTTAACCCCTCCTACAAAAAATGTCTGCCCCTGGCCCTGACTGATCCTGCACTTTACAATATCACCACCATATATGATTAATGAAATCCACTGAACGTGGACATTTGTTTTAGTTTTAGTTGTCTACATTCCCCTCTTCACTTGCCTGTCTCATCCTTTAGGTTTTATTGTATTGTTGTATAGTCCCTCCTACATTTTTGTAAAATTTCGCCTGGTCCTGTTTTAGTATTTAGTGTTTTCCTTCTAACCCTGGTTTGTCCTTCCCCACAGTGTTGAACCCAGCTCTCCTGTACCCCCTCCCTCGCCTGTGCCCTACCACTCCTCCCCCCTCCCTCTCCTCCTCGGTACGCCCCGTGCCCAGATGAAGTCATGAGTTTGTGGTTAAACAGAAAGACATTGGAGCAGAGGAGGAGGGTGGACGCAGAGGAGGAGCAGTGGAGAGAGAAGCAGAGGCAGAGAGAGAAGAGGCTGCAGACGATGGTGGTGAAACGTGCCCAAGCTAATGACCCACATCTGTCCCTGTCCCAAACGCAGCCCAGCAAACTCAAGGAATTCAGGTACAAATATGGAAGCATGCTGAAGGGTGTTCTCAACCTTGACAGTGACTTGAACTTTAGTTTGTAGGAGCCAAAAGGGTCACAAGGTTCTGCTATGGGTGGGGGTAGTTACTTAAAAGTTGTACTGCACTCAGCAGTCACCAAATAGGGATGTCACAATATAAAGATTATGAAGTTATCAAACAATCAATCAAAACTTTATTTGTGTAGCACTTTTCATACATACACTTCACACACAACACCAACAATGGCAAACCCCCCAGCAATTATGAACCTAACCTAAACCTAAAAGTGAATAAACAATAAAAAATTGAGTGTTAAAATATAACAATCATAAAAATATGATAAAAATGAATAAGTAAAAAAATATTTAAAACAGGAAAAAGTTTGAATTAAAAGCTAAACGAAAAAGAGCAAAAAGTGCTAAAATCCAGCGCTTAGAGTGCCTCGAATGAAAAGCGCTTTATAAAAATGTGACCATGTACCATAAGCAGCAATTACTTAATCTTGATGTCCTTATCTCCAGGCATTTCCCCCTGAGAGATGTGCTCTCTGGCTCTTAGCCGCACACTTGACAGTCGTGATTGTGTGCATCTAGATCTCTGCACACTCTAAAATAAACAAAATAATTAATGTAATAAGCAATAAGTTAAAAATAATATAACAATAATAATACAATAACAACTAATCTATGCATTGTTATGTCAAATCTACAGGAAAATGGAGCTTCAGCGTAAGAAGGAGTACCAACAGGAGATAAAGGAGATGAAACAAAGAGTCAAGGGGAGACCACTTCTGCTGGAGCAGGTGGCACAGGTAACAAACTTCTGAGTCACTCTCACTCGCTTTATTAAATCTGGAGCACCCGATTTTCAAACCGTGAAATGAGGAAGTGGGTATTTCACAAACCCTTTGGCACATCAGCAGTATTCAAGTGCAACGCACAGTCAATCAGCCCTCATCCCAAAGTGGCATATTGATACTCTACAATGACTGGGTTCTGCATGCATGTCTATGATGAAATGTTCAGCAATATCTATGGTGACACAATGCGCACATTAGGAAACACTGCCAACAAAACATTTTCAAGAGCTCTTGATCAAAACTAGCGTTCATGGACACGATTAGGTGAGTGTGACTGAGACAAACTTATGCTGGCTATATTGTGCCTCTAATGTTATGTTTAAGAGACTTGTTTAACAACACAAACCATCTCACCTGTTTTAGTTCTGACTTATTCAAATCTTCCAGAGTGTGTTAAATAATAACAATAATACATATATAAATAAAATAATAAATAAATTGTAACTCAGATTAAAGTCTAACAAAGCCTCAAGTAGAGCAGTGCCTACAGTTAGCATCACACCACAAGGGAATGTTGATGACATCAGCTGGAAAATATAACTTGTGAGTTTTAGAACATGGCTCCCTCTTACCAGTTTGTTATCCATAAAATGTTTTACAATTGGATAAGGATAGCATTTTAAACAGTATAAATGGACAGCTACCGTACTGGCCACTGCCTTCCACATATTGAAGCGATCATGTACACACTTATGGCTACTTTACATAGAATATAAAAACGTCACCCCTCTCACTGTAACTGCTGCTGTCAGAGTCATCATTTTGGTCTTTAAATGTCTGTATTAACCCGCTCCTGGTGATCCTGGTGTTTATTTTTATATTTTGTCAAGATATGAACATTACTAACAGACCAATGAGCTGCCCTCTTTTGCTGAGGTTGCTCCCACTAGCAACAGGTTCCAAATATGGAACTCGGCTTCAAATTGCCCCTATAACTGCTAGCCTCAACGAGCTTCATTTGACTGCAGCTGAACGCTATGGGTGACATCACACTCCCTTAATCCACTTCCTTATACAGTCTATGGATAACACACAGCGGCCTGATTTCCTAAAAAGTGCTCTTTTACAGTATACTTTATGGGGGAAGCATGTACTAATTTACATGAGAAAAGTTGTGTAATCCAGCTTTAATGTTCAGTGGACTCACGCTTTCACTGTTGTTGTGGTTTCAGAGGAATGCTAAACAGGCTGCAGAGAAGCGCTTCACAGAGGCTCTTCAGGGCTGTGATGTGACCCAGGATTTCATCACTAAAAATGCGGCTAAGTCCATCTCCACTGCTCGCAAACCCTCCTCCTCCAGTGACAGCAAACTCAGGTACAGCTTTTAACTAATGAGCTTTACTCTACATTAATTCACTTCAAGGGCCAATATTACTATAATAAGTTGTAATGTTGTTTTCTTATCAAACACATACCCTTAGTTGTGTTTTGTTTCATTTACACACGTTTAACATACAGGCCCTGCGTGTTTAGACTTCTCTCAAACTAAAAACAAGTTGTGATGTCATTTGGTAATGCAGGAAGTGCTCCACTGTGTTTTTAAACTCCATAAATCTTCATTAGAATCATTTGAATTATTTCAGCGCTGAAAACGCCAATCTCTACTAAACAAAAGGTAAAAGGTAGCGGCTAATTTGAAAACTGCCGTAAGGTGGAACAGAGCATTCCGAGCTTGGGAAATGTAGACATATTCATAATGCAGCGTTACTCACACATGTCTGAATGAAATAAAACACAGAGGAGTCTCTGAGGAGGTAACAACATTATAACATGGCTTAAATCTTAAATAAATAATCAGTTTTGTTTAATATGGGACCTTTATATACATCTATTATATAATTACATAAAACCTACCAAAACATTGACTTGAGTGTCAGGTTATGTATAAGGGTTTATTATGATAAGATCCAGAAAGAACAGAGTTTACAAAAAGTATTAAGCTACCCGAATAAATGCAACTTTAGCATATTTCTAATAGCAAACATTCAAATTGGGATTTGATTGAAATTGGAACCTAGTGAGGCTTAATAGATTAGTATTGACAGATGTGAGTGCGGATTACAGATGTGGTAAATCCTTTTAAATTTCTTAGTTCAATTTCTCATTGACACTTAATTCATGGGTTTCAGAATGAAAACTGTTGCCATTGCAATGAACAATTTAAAACAAAATATTATATTTTTTGAAAGCTGTAACGTCCTTAAAATGTTGCCTTTAAGAAGAAGCTGAATCCCACAAAGTATTTTCATTTTACTGTTGTAGTATAAAAGCACCTTATTTTTTCCTCTGAGGATTGATACAGAGTTATTTTTTTGTTCCAGTGACAGAGATGACCCGGACATGGGGTACAAGCCTGTGCACTTCAGAAAGGTCTACCTGAACGACGAGGGCGTGGAGTCAGACCCAAACGAGGCTGAAACGTCTCAAAATGAGACAGAGGGAGAGCAGAGCGATGGAAAGAGAGAGGAGGAGAAAGATGAGGAAAGAAAGGGGAAGAGAGAGGACCAGTTAGAGGAGGATTGTCCTGTAGAATCTGATGAAAACTACTCTGATGACTATGAGCAGTATTCAGACAACAGCGGCCAAGATGAGGGCAAAGAGGAGGCAGATTGTTAACAGGATAATAATAATACTACGATTATACTACTACTACTATTACTACTACTAATACAGCAGCTGACAGGAGGCAAAGAGGATGCAAATTATTAACATGATAGTAATACAGGTACTAAAGAGAAAAGTCAAATTACGTCTACTATTATTAACTCTACTCTACTATTAATGTTAATTACTACTACTAGTAATATTTTTTGTATATAGTAACTGAGTAATGCATATCAGGTGCATCTCAGGAAATCTGAATATAATGAAAAAGTGAATTTATTTAAGTAGTTTAGTTCAAAAAGTGCAATTTATTTAGACTACATACTTTATTGAGTGGAAACAAGCCTCAGTAAAACAGTCTATCTGAATAGTGGTGTTGGTATAAATCAAAAACAAACTTAGCTGTATTAGTTCAAGTTATTACATTTATCTGTAACGAGTTGAACAAAGTGGATTCAGAGCAGCTAGGGACACTAACACACGTCACATATTGTTTCATTCAATTTGACTGTAATTTTAAGTATTTCTGTCAGCGGTGAATTCTAACGTCCACTGATAGAAATAAACGCAATCGGTGCATGCTACAGGTGAAGTCTCAGTCATGATCCTATTTCCACTAGATGGCAGCAGTTAGTAAAACATGCAATCAATGCTTTTTAACTCTTCACATCTACATTTGATAGAAACAAAATACATCTTTTTATTCGTATAATAATGTAAATTTATGAGGACATTTACAACACATCTTTCTAATTTAAACTAATAACTTTATTACATTTTGCATTCAACCATGCACCAAAAAACACACCAAAACCAGACTTTATTTTAAAAATATACTTTAATACAACAGCTGCATATAAATATTAAAATATACATTATACAGGTGTACAGTACACTCACACAAAACCAAAATAATATTAGGCTTCTATTTGTACGGCACTTCTTGAAATTATTGTTATTTTTTTTTTGTCCTATTTTCATAATTACTGACAGATTACATACAAGTGTTAATGCAGGTCCAAAGAAAATCTATTACAATGGTGTAGTATGGTGGTTATTGAGACAAACAGGAGTAGACTGTACAATATTTGACAAATGGTAGAGGAATGTTTTGTATTTTTCCATTTTATTTCGACAGTTAAAAGCACAGCGAGATTGTATTTTTAGACACTTTCCCAAAACAGTTTTTTTTTAAAATATCACACTTAAAAATCACTGCTCCTGCTTTTGTCTTTTATTTAAGACAGAAACGACTGACATGGGTTTTGTTTTCAGACACAGTTGGTGATTTCTTGATTCTAACACAAAACAAAATAAATATCTTAAAATATTGCATTCATTTGTAAATAATTTTGGTAATAGTAAAGTGATTGTAGGGGGAAAATGCAATGGGATGTAGCGATGAATTAAAAAAAAAAAATCCTAGTGTTCCATATTTTAACTTGAGTAATATCATTTTCAAGTAACAGTACAGTCAGTAGTACAACTTGAGTAAAAAAAAAAAAAAAAAAAAAAAATCTTGGTGTTGTCATTATGAGGCAACTTGCAAATTTTGTGTATCTTATTATAATAAAATACTGTACTTTTTATCATTGGAAATGCCAGAAGACTGTTTAAATTAACACTAAACTACAAATATTTAAGTTCAAACAGTTATTCAAACCTTAACTTGTATTTACATCAAATACTTTTAACTCTCAGGTACTGTCTAAATCTCTTTGTCTCTTTGTACTTGTAGAATGTAACTTTAAAGTAACAATACTACTAACTGAGCACAAATGTTGATTATTGTACTCTCCTCTGAAATTTTGACGGTGTATTTTTGATTCTTACATTCAGTATTTTCTGAAAGGGACAAAAAAGATACCAAATCCATCCACAGGGGGTCGCTAAAGGAACAATTAGTCGATTCTTAACTAATACAATAATTTACTTGTGAACTAAAATCATGGTTCAAGCTGATCTGGGCACTAAAGCTTTATTATTGCAAGATAGGGGCAGTCATACTAAAGCCGGCCTCTAGGGGTCAGTAAAGGAACGACTTGAAAAGTCAGGGATGTGGCAGTGAAATCAATCACAGTATTTACAAAGTTTTAAAGGGATAGTCCATGATGATTGGAGAAGCAGACAGAAGCAACAACGAAGGAGCCAGTGGGTAAAGACAGTGCAGTGGCAGAGTGGTTTGCCAACTCGACTCGTAACCAGTAGGTCTTAGGTTTGATTTCTGGATCATGCTGTACCTGGCTGTGTCTAGGTGGTATATTAATCCCCCATGAACCTGTAACATGCACATTAAACTAAACCTAAACTTACTGATCTCCATGGTGACAAGCAAGTGGCAAGTGGCAAGTAACAGGCCAGATCTGTGCAGAAGCGAGCCCACTCACAGTAAGAATGCATGTTTTTAAGCAACAAAAAACCCATAATTGAATAAATGCAAAATGGACAAGTTTAATGCCTATCTCAATTCCCTTCTATAAAAAAACAAAAAAACAAAAAACATATTGGTTTTTGTTTTGCCTGCAATAGTCCACAGTATGGCATTAAACTTCTCCATCTTTCAAGCTCAGATGCTTCGATTGAAATAAAATGTGTGAGCTTGTACGAGAAAACATAATCCTCTAAAATAACACTATGCAGCAGCTTGATATACAGCGATATATACAGATGATAGTGGAGCCATTTTAGGAGCCGGTGCTTTTGAAACTCTATTTCTGAATGGGACCAGGTCAGAGCGGTCCCACAAGTGTCGCTTTTCAAACCGGGATTATTCTACACTTCAAAGAGAGGAGGAGGGAGGGAGAGACAGAGAGGAGTGTAAGAGAGACAGAAAGAGGGAGGAGGAGAGAGGAGAGAGGGAGGAAGCCAGGACCATTGCACATTTCAAAGAGAGAGGAAGGAAGAGAGGATAGGGAGGAGGAGAGAGATTTTGTACAATATGTATGCATGTTTTTTTTAAATAATTACAATTACAACTTCATACTATCAGTTACATCCCAGCTGCTACCCTCAAGTAATTTTCCCAAATACTTATTTTAATCTTATTTGAGTAGTTTCTTTGAACACTACATTGTACTTATACTTGAGTAATATTAGTTTAAGGTAAAATTACTCTTACTTAAGTATAGTTTTTGGTTACTCTACCCACTTTTGTAGTATAGGCATTATCCTCTTGAACTAAATTGTTAAGTCCTGTATACGTATACTTGTTTGGTTGTTTGGTAGCGTTCTGGTTCATTTGTCTGAACAGAGGAAAGCATACGTCTCCTCCAGCTTCAAAGCCCTGAGCGGAGATCCAGAGTAAACAAAGAGCTCGGAGGCTGTTCGCCGTCGCCGGAAAAAAACAAATAAAGTTGTGTTTGAACACGAGATCAGGCCCAAACACAGAAACGGTTCATCACAAAGTCGCTCTGGGAGGAAGAGAGGGAGAGAGAGAAAGAGGTAGAGAAGATGGAGAGCGAGAGAGAGTAAAAAGACAATTGGAAGATAATAATGTGGTCACAATACACTAATTTTGATACCCCAATGATGATAAAACACCCATTTTAAACAGATTATAATTTTCAACACAAAATATTAGTAGTTTCTTTAAAGGTGCACAGTGTAACTTTTCTAGTAGAGGGTGTGGCACCTGCTTGTTTGCGTGTAACATGACATTAAACGTATTTATATGCATGAATAATAAGCAGGTGATTCCGCCAGGTTCCAGGTCAGATCTGGGGAGAGGCGAGCCAACTCACATTAAGAATGCATGTTTTTCAAGGTATTTTTGAGCAATAAAAGCACCTAATGCTAATGTAGGTGGTTAAAGAGAAAGAGGGAGGAGGAGAGAGGAGGAGAAAGAGGTTTAAAGTCAGTGTGGAATATTTCAGACAAAGCCATACCATCTTCATAACATGGACCCTAGACTAGAAAAGTTACATAGTGCAACTTTATTTAAAGAATAACTGGCATGCAAATTAATCTTAGGGGTTTTGTGATGACAGATTTTCTCAATTAAAACAATATTAATATCAGATTTATTATCACTTTCTCTCACATCTCAGTACAGATTTGTGCAAAGTCACTGCTCTCATTCAGGGCATTTAAATTTATCTTTCCAAAGTATCCAGCCTGTTTTTCCTCAACTGGGAATTTTGGTCATTACGGACATGAGGTGTATCTTGTGTTTCGGTCAGTGTAGTCACCCCACGGAAGCAGATAAACACTCTTTCTGGGAAACCAATTCAGGAATGTGGGACAAAAAAAGAGAGAAAGAAAGACATTACAGCAGTTCCGAAAAAGCCCACCCCTCTCTATTAAAGGGAAAGACACCGAACAATAACTTCTTTATGGGATAATGACGACAATTTGCTCATAGTTAAAAAACGCACCATGAAGTGGTTCTGGTGGGGTATCCATGAACTACCTGCTTGTGTTTAGATCTTATTGCTTTGTCTGGAATGTTCCACAGTATCTTGCATTTACCCTAAAAATGTTCATTCTAACACCTCACTCAGCTCGCCTCTCCACAGATCGGACCTATAACGCAGCCTACAGGTCAGATCTGTCTCAATGTATTTTCAAAGGAGGTATGACATTTTTGAGACGGAATAATACTGCTCATACATTTAAAAGGGATTTTGTTGGATGAGAACCACAAGGAAGCAAATGCCAGGGAAAAGACAATTGTTTCGAATCAGAGATGACGGTGATGAAAACCACTGGGGAACAACTGCGTGACCATTTCAACCAGTTTCTCTGTCATGGCATGACTAAGTGGGCAGGACAGACCGTTCATTTCACTCATGGAACTAAAATAAAATAGAGCACAAGGAATTCAAGAAGTCAACTTTACATAATAGGGGTCTTTAGTGTTTTGGCTGCTTTAAGGACCAGATGGTATTTTAAGAACTATAAAAAGACATTCTCTGGAGGAACAAAATTTCATGGTGAACGTCTTTATTTGAAACTGTAAATGTTAAGTCGTCAAGAGATGTTTTTTTTTGTTTTTTGTTTTTTTTCCATGTAACTGTAGTTTTAGAGTGTGCACTACCAGTAAGTAAGTCACTTTTTTTAAGCATTTCAGTTTGAGGAAAGCCAGAGCGCTCTCCTCACTAACCACATCTGTGACATATTCCACTGTTCAATTTTCACATTTTACAGCGTCAAAGTTAATCACATCTGGAAACAAATAGTGTTATCCATTTTTACAACTAAAAGGGGACTGAGGCAATAGAAGAAAATGTTATTTTCTGAGACTAAAACAAAAAATGATAAAAAAATAATCATTTTAAAGGCTAATTCATGTCTACACAACTGATAAACTGTGTGCATATTTAAGACTATCTTGATCAAATGTGTAATCTTTGTTTTCCTTAAAATGCATTTTATAACTTTTCTAACAGGTTGTCTTTGGCTGAAATGTTCCAAATTATGTGTGTGTGTGTGTGTGTGTGTGTGTGTGTGCGTGCGCGTGCGTCACACCTCCACAGATCAGACCTGTAACAAGGTATTGTGGCGTCACCCATTTGTTTCCATGGAGTTAAGTTTAATGCAGTTGAATGACTAGTCAAAGTAAGTGGTAAATATGTCTTTACAAAATGACATGTATTTTACCATTTGAATGAATCTTTTTATCAAATAAATTTCTCTACCATTTCACTATTTCTCTGTATGTGCCTGTACGTACCATATAAACCTAAAGGCTATGCAAAAATGTCAGGCCGTAATTACCTTTTGATTTGAGAGACTGGAGACTGCACTGTGCACTTTTGCCTCATAAACACACTGTAGATAAGTGCCCCACAGAGGAACGTTGTAAAAACTCAAGTTGTTCTTTGTCCCATAATGTCTCCATTATAAACATTACAACTTAACCTCAGTGAAGAGTGAACTGGCTCTTCTCTTCGCAAAAAAGGATATATGAAAATGCTCTATCCGACTACTCTAGAGATGTTATTGCTTTGCCTGTAATGTTCCAAGGTATGGCATTCAACTTAATTGCTCAAAAACCTGCATCATTACTATGGGCAGGGTTGCCTCTTCACAGATCTGACCTATAACATGGCCTGTGAGCGTCACCGGCTTGTCTGTGTGTAGCTACGTTTAATGCCATACCGAGGAACATTCCAGACAAAGCAATAACATCTCAAGGCCTCCACCAGAAAAAAGTTACATAATGCACTTGAATTCTTGTATTTTTACTATTTTAGATGTATTTACTTGATGTATATTATATTATACATTATATGACTTGTTTTTCCCCCATTACGTTGAATACATTTTTCTCACTGGTGTACGTCCTCTGTGCTCCTCTGTGTTTTTAACGTCCACACTCCTTTATCAGACTTGTTTTGTCTTGCTGTGCTCAAGAAATTCATTTCATGCATTGTTTTATAACAAGAAAAAAATTAATATTATATAAATATAAACAGTATTAAAATTTTGATCTATTATTAAGGAAAACGACTGTGATTCATTATTTTTGCCATATCCTTAAAAATACTGAAACCAAGGTGTCAAATGTATTTTAAAAAGCTTTTACAACGTATGACCTCCAACTCATTATATCTCACATAGATACATGTTGTGGTCTCATACATTTGGGCTAGGGAAATGGGCTTTCCAGAGAAATAGCTTAAAAAAAAAAAAGTGTTTCTAGCAACGTCTTGGAGCAGAGCCTAGAACGGATCATTGAAGAACTGAAAAATGAGAAATCAGCTGCCGACAAGCTCTTAAAGTCCCACTGAGCTTCCCTGGCTACTGTTTCCACATCAAGTTTAAGCCTGAAGGAAAATATTTGAGTTGACTTTTAGTATGTGACAAATGGAGTTTTATTTCTTGGACAGAATAACTCAAAGAAGGGCAATCAGGGCAATGGACATATACATATTTGTCTGTGTGATACATTTAAAGGCAATGTTCTTATTTTCTTTGAGCCGGGCAATTTTATTAGTGAGATGTATTTACCTTGACATGTTTGGGCTGATAGCTGGAAGCCATCTTCAGGACACCCATCTCACTGATAAGTTGTCTGACTAAAAGGAAATAAGAAGTTAACTTGAAGATAAGATGAATGTTACAAAAGTAATTTAGAGGCAAAGTTTAGGCTTGATTTACAATGGAGGACAAAAAAACGTATTGAGGACCATGGACATTTAAATATCTTGTTACCTCCTCAAAAACATACCCGGAGTTGTGTTTTGTTTCATTCACATGTTTGTGTAATCCTGTATTATTAGTCTGTCCACATCTTTAAAGCTCAAAATGCTCTGTTCCACCTCATAAAACGGTAGATTTCAAGTTAACAGGTACCAAACAGATGGTGGCCAGTTCAACCCTCGCCTGAATGCATACTGTTTCAAACTAGTTCTGTAAAGTTATATAGAGAATGTATTAATTTTCTTTGTAAAATATGATTGCAATATGGCCATAGTTAGACCACAGTTGGTTAGCCCCTCTCATGCCTTTTTAAAGTCTACAGGGAAGTGAAAATTTGTCGTCCAGAACCTAAAGGTTGTGGCCCACCGTTGAGCACCATATAGCAATTGCTTTTGTCTGTTTCACCAACCAAAGTTTATATCCGTACACAAAATGACCTCATCCTGTGTGGACTATCCCTTTAAGATGTCCCATAATTACACAGTCTCTCCAGGCACTTCAAAAACGTGTCATTTCACCACAAACTGCCCATTACCATCGGATATAGACATTTAGATCAAAACCCAGTCAGAAGTCACTGCCTACACTGTAAAAATGACTGGAATTCAGAATAATAATCTTGATACTACAGGTATTTTTTTCTGGTTCTTATCTTTTTAAGTCTGGTTTCAAGTTTTTTTCTCCCTGGACCGAATCTGAATACTGGTCTGGGTTTAAAGGAACTGTATGTGTGCCTGCAGGTATTATAATCACAACTGAACTTTGATTGCCAGTGCTTTAGCCTGCATATAGTTTTATTGTAGATTTATGTAGTTTTTCTAAGTCTCAGTAAATGGACAGTTTATCCGTCATGTGAAAGCTCAAACCTCCAGAATTCACGTACTGAGCTTCAGAGTCTGCACTAACGCGGATTAATGATGTGGGTGCTGGAGTAGTGAGGATTCAAATCAGAGAAAGTCCTTTTAGGTTTCAACCAGCTGGATTTCAGCATTGAAACTGGCAACGCAAATGAGAAACTCATGTGAAGCCCAAAACGCCAAATTATCTGTAAATGAATGGAACTTCATGTGATTTATAAGAATAAATCAGCATTACAGTGTTATCATTAAAGGTGCACTATGTAACTTTTTGGTTGGGGGTCCATCACTTGCTTGTTTTTATGGATATGTCATTGCTCCGCCTGGAATGTTCCACAGTATGACATTAAACAGCTCTACCTTACATTTATTCAATTACAAGTGTTTTTATAGCTCAAAAAATACCTAGAAAAATAGGAATTCTGACTTTAAACAGGGTTCTTCACAGATCTGACCTGTAACTTGGACTGGTTTGATCTCCATGAAGATAGAAAGGTTTACATACTGTGAAACATTCCAGACAACGCAATAACATCCCCATGAAGAAAAGCATTTGACGTACTCTCCACCAGAAAAGTTACACAATGCACCTTTAAACGCTATATTTGATTAGAACATGTCTATATCTGGGCACACAGTTTATGAAATTTAAAATCTTACGTATATTTCCTTTAAGTATGGAGTCTGGTCTGGACTACAGAATTGAACTGCACAGAATAGATTTATTTTACTTACTAAAACTACTCCCTATCAAGATTAGCATTTGTAATTCAAGTCATTCTTACCACAGAGACATTATGTTTAGCAGTGTTTTCCTTGTAATTCTTTTGCATTGCTCTTTTTCCACGTACATTAGCACCAGAGCTATCAGAAGAGACAACCACATCTTTAGTTTCAAAGGTGCCATTTTGTTTTGAAGGTGCTTGGTTGCTCTTTACCACAGTGCAAAAATCAAAGGGAACTATTTCTCGTGTCCAAATATATTTAGAGACCATGGACATTTTGGTCTACGACTCCAGCTAAAACACCACTGACAAAAAGGCAAATTTTCCAAAAAACGTGATGCCCATTATGTGAGCTGTGGCCATGACAACAAAATATGAACTTATTTGCTTTGTCTAGCTCTACAAATGTGTTTTCTATATATCTGCAAAAAGTTAGGAAGGTGCGCTACATATTAAGACCAGGGGCAGAGCAGAGAGCAGCTAAAGCATTAAGGATATTTGTAAATAAAAATAAAGCCAAAAAAGCATGTGCATTTGATAGGTTAAAACAGTAATAGCAGGTCCAAACTGAAATGCAGACCGAGTAAAAAAGTGGAAAAAAGCTATTTATAAGTAAGTGAATTCACGCATTAAGTGTTGGTGACTTATGGTGTTGTTATTTCCATTTTTTCTATGTTATTATTGTGTGATATCAATATAATTGATATCAAAAATTTCAGTGGAGTCGTTTTACTAGTATATGCAATACAAGTGTTATTATATTATTTTATTTTTATTATTATATTGCTAACTGTTCAGAAAAGGTCCAATTTTACCTGCTCAAATCTAGTTGGATTGTTTATGCAATTCTATACTGGAGTTGCATTTGAATTAAACAACATTTAATAACATTGTGCAGAGGAACCAATTGCAACATGAAGTTTTTGTTGAAAAATTGACCTCAAAATAACCTACTCCCACAATTCAGTATTAAAACATTCTGTGCTTGGTTTAAGGTAACATTTAAATGAATAGGCTATAGAAATAAAGTTGCATTTAGTATTTCAAATATAAGGTGCATCAATAAATAAATAAAGAGCAGTACAGTAATATTAAAAGACATGTGCAAAGTCAAGTGGATTTGTAAAATGATAAAGTATTGGAAAGAAAAATCCTATGCAATTTTCAATTTATAATTTCTATTTAGGCTGATTACTTAAATTCATATCTACAACATGGTTAAAGCTTAAGAAATGTGATGATAAAAATAAACCAAAAAATACAATTTTCAATCTGATCATTACAACTTCAGTTTGGACCTGCTTGTAAGTGCTATAATTATAAATGATAAAGTAAACACAAAGGATATAACAAACTGAACTCACAATTCTTCCATTTTTTTTAAACTAAATAAAATCTAAATGTTTGGCAGCATAGAAGCATTGACTTTTTGGTCTTTGCGTGGTTCAGCAGTGTTGATTTTCTTTGGTCATTCTGAATTAAGGTGCATTTGGACTTTTGTTCATATGTGATGGTGAAAAGTAGAAATCCCCTGGGAATAATATACACTGTAAAAATGTCTGAAAATCTGAAAATGACTTGTGTCCAGAATGTTGTCTTGACTGACTAGATTGCATGTATAAAGTCAAATAATAAAATAAAGATCAAATATACACTTTTAATTTTGATTGAGTAGTTCTCAATAGTTTGATTCATTCATTTAAAATTTCAGTTTGAATCAATGTTTCCATCATCACCCAATTTTAGTGTAAATATTTTCATAAAGTCTGATTAAATTGGCCAGATAACAAAATCTATTAATAATCTTTTGAAGAACTATTCTCATAGTCACAGTACTAAATTTTTTGATAATTGTTCAAATGAGTTTTAGTTTCAATACCAAAATGAATATTGTGAATTCAAGTAATTTCACTGTCATTTTTGCAGTGTAACCATAAATGAAAGCCCTCCTCACGGTAACAGCTGGAGCTATGTTTCATGTCAAATGTCATTTCAGATGTCTATGTGACCCGTATGGTATGCAGCGAGTCTCTATAGGAGCCGGATAGGAAACACTGGAGCCTTTGTTTCCCATTGGACCGCTCTCCTTCTTACTTCCTTATTTGAGTTTTTGTTCCTTTTTATCCTCAAATGCACTCACCGCTGCCCTCTGCTCTTTTCTCACTATGACAACCTACGCAGGGATGTTAAGATGTCACATTTTTGTCTAACATTTTATGAGTTAATGTCATGCACTTTCATGTATATCAGTATTACTACATTTAATGTATTTACTTTGCCAGTTGTCAAGCTATTTGACCAAGTCCTATAAATATGCTTATAATGTAATGTAATGTTAATGATAATCTTATGCATATATTGATGAGCCCAATATTGATTCCACACATTTTCAGTACTTTATTTTTAATCTTCAATTCCTCTAAAATTTAAAAAAGTGGGGGAAAATGTGTGATTACTTCATAATATTTTTGTCATTTTAATCAAAGTATGTTAGAAGTTTCCACTTTTGAATCACTTTTTGTGCTCAGATCTCAGTCGGGTACTCCAGTGTTACAAACACTTTACTAGAAATGGTAGATCGACTGTATAAAATATATATAAGAATATATAAGAACCTATTATGTTTGGTTCTCTATAAGTATGCAATTACAGCCTAACACTGACATTTATAAACAGTATTTTTAGCAAAAATGTTAAATCCTGACATCCCTGTACCTACTTTCTCTCCCCTGGCCGGCAACTACGACCAATCTTTACAAAACAGTGCAATGTCTATTCTCATATTAGGCACAATGGGGTACAGCACAGACGTTAAAGGAGTAGAGTACAACTATGTTACACCCAGGCGCACACACAAAACACGCATAACGACAAAATACGAAGATGTTAGCGTTAGCAGCAGCTCTGGCCTCGTCGCGTTTGGGGCCGAGAGAAAATAAGCCAGAGATTTTTCCTCCCGTTTTGCTGTGAAAAGATGGATGCCTCTTGGATGAACCAGGAGTTTTTACCGTCTGGTTCAGAGGAGAGGGGGAGAAGGCCAAGGTTTATCCAGCTGAAGACTCCTCTCCCTGGGCAGGATCTTTCTGTTGGACCTGGCCTCCAGCGCTGGCAGCCAGGATCCTCTGAACAAAGTCTTTGGTCCGACCGGCGACTAGCGGGCCTGTAAAGGGTGCAGTGATAAAGTGAATGAAACAGCAGCAGGTCTATTATGATTGGCTATGCAATGAATAATATTTAAAAACAGCAAACGACAAAACTATTCAACTTTTCTGATGAAGGGTTCACTACTGGCATGGCTCCATGGATCTTATTGCTTTTGCCTGGAATGTTCCACAACATGGCATTAAATTTAATCTTGTATTTCAATTACTGGTGTTTTGTTGCTAGAAGAATGTTGAACTTGTACCTTGGCCAGATGGCGTTGTCACCTGATTGATACATTTAATCCCATATTATGCAACATTCAAGGCAAATAGTAGTAATTTAGTAGTAGTACTTTATTTTCTTCAGTCATGAACTTAATACATAGGAGTGACAGTAGCTCGCACTGCGAGTGACAGTAATCGCAGTGCAATTCCAGTTCCCACAGAAGAATGCTGCTGTGTCTTTTGGCACCCATCTCCCATCTCGAGACCCATCTCGCCCCCAATGTCTGCGTACATTGGTATGTGAATGTGTGTGTTAATGTGTGAAGTGTTTCTTGATGTAAAGTGCTCTGAATGCCTTGAAGGTGGAAAAGTTATATAAAAATGTGACCATTTACCATTGATACAAACATTTCACATAAAACTATGACCTAAAAAACTATGACGAAGGGGTTTAGGCTGAAGCAAAATCCTCTCCTCTGTGTAGCCTAGTGTGCGTGCTGTGACCTAACCCCCCTGCAGCACAGATTTAGCAGACTATAGTAGTCCATTTCAAGCACTACTTACTCCTTATTCCCTTTCGTGATTTCAACCACAGAAGAAAGTAATGATGGCCACATAAGTGTCCCTGTCCCTTAACACTGTACATTTATGTCTGAACGCCTCCATTATGGTGTTATTTACCGCTGGACTGTCTGAGGATGTCTTCCAGTCTCTGCGTCATGCCCCTCTGGTCGCTCTCGTCCTCCTCGCTGCTCTCCACTCTCCTTCGTATCACTTCCTTAATCCGCAGCAGCGCGCTCAGCAGGAGCTCTGTGCATTCAAACACATTACACAAGGATATTATAGAGCAATGATACAACAGCATTAAGTCTAGACATGCACTTAGTCAACAGTGGGGCTAAACGCACACGCTTAAATCAATAGGACTATGTAGAGTGTTGTGTTTTATAAGGATATACTATCAAGGCTGCGTTTACACTTGCACACATAACACCAAAACTGTCATTAAACTAGGCCAGGACTGGACCAGGAACCAAACCAAACTAAAGTACGACTAAACCAGGACTAGAACAGGACCAAACCAAGTTTACATCATGACTAAACAATGATTAAACCAAGACCAAATCAGGTCTTAGTTCCTGTTAAATTCCGATTTTGAAGTGGTATGCATTCAAGTGTGAAGTACCATAGAAACTGCATCCAAATACATATTACTCTTACTTTTATATTTATTTATTTTTATTTATACCTATACCTATATCAGTCTATCTTGGCTTTCAACTGAAAACAATATGTTCAGTGTGTTTTGTTTCATGTGGATAGGTCTAGTAATTACAGAGATGTTAACAGTTTTTTAACAGTTTAACAGTATCCTACCATAGACTTTTGACCAGCTCTGCACCTCAATATAAAACTATGGGCTACAGAATTAGAATGTAGCCTGTATTATTAATCAGACTAATAAGTTACATATAATGAATAGAGAAATGTTAGTGCTTAGATCCTGGAAGATAAAAGAACAGAATGAAAAACTGCTAAGAAAAATATCACCTCCACTTCCCGTAACCTTGACTGTATAACTGCAATGTGGTCATAATGTTTTGCTTGGTCAGTTTAACTTTCAACCAGCAGAAAATCACCCATATATGGAGTCATGAGAAGGAAACAAGGAAGTTGTCGGTGTACAAGGTCAAGCACTGTGTGTGGAGTGGACGTGTCTCTATCACAATGTAGGGACTAAAATCTGTACACACACGTGGAGTTAATATGATTAACTTAGATTCAGGAGCTGGACCACGCCTCAACCTCCTCGCCAGCCAACCACAGCTCATCTCAACCACGCCTTCAGTTCCCCAATAGCCGTATTTATACAGCCTGTCCCGACAACACCGTCAGTGTCAGATCTCTCGACTCGACCCCACCCCGTGTCTCTTCCATCCTTCAGTCCGAAGACATCATCGTTAAGGAGGGGGGGTTCCGAATCAGCTGGGTGACCATTTTGGATTGGAGACGGAGCCCCCACCCTGAGTCTCCCCCAGCCATCACATCTATTCACCGTCAATAAATATCTTTATCGTATTTCATTGTCGTGGTGTGGTCCTTGCTAGTGAATAACATCATGACGTAAATCCTTTTTATTACATCAGTAACATGGTTTAAAGTTCAGATATGGGTTAAAAAGGTTAAAGGTGCACTCTAACTTTTCTAATGAAGGGTCTGCCACCTGCTTGTCTCCAAGGAGACATTATTGCTGTGTGAGGAATGTTCCACAGTATGTGATTACAGATGTTTTTATTTCTTAAATATACATTGTTAAAAAACATGCATTCTTACTGTGAGTGGGCTCATCTCTCCACAAATCTGACCTGGTGGCTTCACTTGTTTGACTTTAATAACATCAATAACATCTCCATGGAGATAAAGAGATAGTTGACCCTCCACCAGAAAAGTTACATTGTGAACCTTTAAGACTAGGGTTTAGGTAAAGTTGGGTCCATTTTATTTGTAGAGCACCTACCTTTCATGCACAGTACTCAAAGTGTTTTACACAGAATTAAATCTCAAAAAAAAGTTTATCTCATTTACACATCTACAATAAATACTAAGAATATACAATCATGACAATTAAAACAAATAATTTATAAGTAATATTACAAATATATTTAATTTAAATTTAAAATATTTGTTTTTTTTCACAAGGCCATTTCACAATGTCTAAGGTTAGAATTGGAAACCCAATGTGTGTGTGTTGGAATCAGATTCGAAATTCCTGAACTTGAATCAACAATGAAATGACCAGGAACGTCAGGAATGCACACGAGTAGAGTGAACCAGAGGCTAAAGCAGGACAAAGGCCAGAGCTGCACTGGGTCAAATGCACATAAACTAAAGTGACACTGCAGAGCACTGTAGAGGTGGGAAGGGTATGTGAGGAGGGGGTGGGGCGATTCACCAGTATCTGCACTAGTGTTGTATTCAATACCGCACTAATCGAGAAGGTCGAGATCAAGACAAGACCGAGACCACGGCCCATAGAGACCAAATCGAGACCATCTTTGTCATTTTCTACATTTATTTGTATTTACACAAATTTTGGCACTTATATATGAATGTTTTTATAAAGCTATCTCCATTTTATCTGATTAATGTTCATTCAGACTTAAGGCAAGGCAAACAAACTGTACTCCACTCACTCCACACACTCTGTGCCCCCTTTCTGGACCCTCACCCACAGTTTGACTGTGCACTTTACAGAAAACTGCTTCAAAGTGAATAAAGTGGGTAGGATTTTTAAACCTGTTTTTTTTGTTTGTTTGTTTGTTTTTCAAATTCCTAACTGGCGTTACATTCTCTTACTGGTTTTACAGTGGTATTTAGCAGCACATCATGACAAACACAGATTTATTTGGCAGTTTATTAGGCAAACTTCAGCTTCAACTTTGGTTAGTTTTTGCTTCACATTTCGTCTTGGCTTCTAATCAGCGCAAACTAAGGACCGAGCCAATGTGCGCTATACGTGGGGAGGAGTGAGAGTGTGAAAAGGCGAGGAGAGGCGCCTGAGAGGGCGTGTGTGTGTGACGTGCCGCGCAGTGTCCGCAGGCGTCAGGAGAGCGCACAGGCTGCAGTGAGCGCGCTCCCGCACTCCGATACAAGTTTATGGCCGACATCAGCGGTCGTAATGAAATCAGAGTCAGATCTTGAGTCCGTGACAAGACCGAGTCCAAATGCGCTCAAGTCCGAGACGAGACAAAGACCCCCGTCCCACCCCCCCAAAACTTTTCTCATCAAATCTAACCGATTCACGTAGGTCACCTGTTTTGGCGTCAAAACGGCTAATTTTGCCAAAAGTAGAGAGATTTTCATGCCTGCTAGGGCTGCACAATAAAATTTAAGAAATACAAAATGACCATCAATCAACCTCGGTCTGGGGCTCCACACAAGATCTCACCTTGTGGGGTTTCATTGATCATGAGAACAATGAGAAATGAGCCTAGAACTACACGAGAGGAGCATGTCATTGATCTCAAGGCAGCTGGGACACAGTCACTAAGAAAACCACTGGTAACACTTTACGCCGTAATGGGTTAAAATCCTGCAGTGCTCGCAAGGTCCCCCTGCTTAAGAAGGCACATGTGCAGGCCCGCCTGAAGTTTGCCAATCAACACCTGAATGATTTAGAGAGTGACTGGGAGAAGGTGCTGTGAGACCAAAATCGAGCTCTTTGGCATTAATTCAACTCGCAGTGTTCGGAGGAAGAGAAATGCTGCCTATGACCCAAAGAACACCATCCCCACTGTCAAGCATGGAGGTGGAAACATTTTGCTTTGGGGGAGTTTTTCTGCCAAGGACAACTTCACCGCGTCAACGGGACGATGGACGGAGCCATGCACCATTAAAATCCTGAGTGACAACCTCCTTCCCTCCGCCAGGAAACTGAAAACGGGTCGTGAATGGTCCATCCAGTACAACAATGACCCAAAACATACGGCCAAGGCAACGGTGGAGTGGCTCAAGAAGAAGCACATTAAGGTCATGGAGTGGCCCAGCCAGTCTCTGAACCTTAACCCTATAGAAAATCTATGGAGGGAGCTGAAGCTCCGAGTTTCCAAGCGACAGCCACAAAACCTTTAGAGATGATCTGCAAAGAAGAGTGGACCAAAATTCCTTCTGATAATGAGTAGCTGAAGGAAATTTTCACACAGAGAAGAAGAAGGCCTCAGACAAAAAGCTCCTGTTCCATCTACGAATTAAACCAGAGCTTCATTTGAGCCTGTTTGCGTTCCTGCTTTCTTTGATCTAAACCAGCATGTATTAAACCTGTGCTGAAGGTTTTGTTTTAAATAACACCATGTTTTATCCATGTTTTAATTCTTGAAATATTTTAAGCAAGAAACAATTCACCATTATGTCCAGCAGCAAACAAAAAACACTGACCATATTCTTGATTGAGTCCCCACAGTTTAATCTTGTTGGCTTCGTGTTGCGCTTTCTTCTTCAGTCTGCACGCTCTGGGGAAAAAAACACAAGAAACATGAGAAAAATACCACTTTTATTTGAAAAGAACCTGTTTATTTTTCACTCTGACCTCTCGCTAATATTTCCGCTACTATACTTTACAAATTTGTGGCGAAATTCGATTAACTGTCCTCCCACACTTCTTCTTTAGCACGGTAGCGTTTGACATTCCGACTTCACTTTCGTTTTTTTTTTTTTTTTGTATTTTCGAGGTCAGAAGAAATGAATCAGTATATGCCGGTGAAATATTTATGCTATGAACCATTTTCTCAAAGCAGTGAATCAGCTCAATACAAATGAATTATACTCTAGGGTCAAAAGGATCGGACAGGAAACCACTCTCCATTTTTCATCTCTAAAAACACTGGACCGTGGCCAGGGACGGTAGCAAATTAATATACTGGTGAGGAGGGATGTTTTGCATAACCTCACGGCTGCAAATTGGATGACATTCAAAAACACATTGATTCATTTATACAATATCTTCACAGCGATGGAAGGAATGTAATGGTTTTTACATCTGTGAATTTCTTGGCAGATACTTAAAGGTGCAGTATATAACTTTTTGGAGGAGGGTAGTATTATTAGTAGTACTTTGACTTGAATGTTCCACAGCATGGCATTAAGCCTGAATATCTTGAATTTATTCAGTTAGTGAAAGATACAGGACTACATTCATACCATACTCCACACAACTGTACAACAACTTACTCTTATATAATAGATAACCCTATGTCATGTCAATCACTATATACAGTGCATCCGGAAAGTATTCACAGTGCTTCCTTTTTCCCACATTTTGTCATGTTACAGCCTCATTCCAAATTGTATTAAATTCATCTCTTACCTCAAAATTCTACACACAATACCCCATTATGACAATGTGAAAAAAGTTTTTTTTGACAGTTTTTGAATTTATTAAAAATAGAAAACTAATAAATCACATTTAAATAAGTATTCACAGCCTTTGCTTAATACTTTGTTGATCCCCCTTTGGCAGCAATTACAGCCTCAAGTCTTTTTGAATATGATGCCACAAGCTTAGCACACCGATCTTTAGGCAGTTTTGCACATTCTTCTTTGCAGTAATTCTCAAGCTCCATCAGGTTGGATGGGAGATGTCTGTGCACAGCCATTTTCAGGTCTCTCCAGAGATGTTCAATCAGATTCAAGTCTGGACTCTGGCTGGGCCACTCCAGGACATTCACAGAGTGGTTCTGAAGCCAATCCTTTGAGATCTTGGCTGTGTGCTTCGGGTCGTTGTCCTGCTGAAAAATGAACCTTCACCCCAGTCTGAGGTCAACAGCGCTCTGGAGCAGGTTTTCATCCAGGATATCTCTGTATATTGCTGCATTCATTTTTCCTTCTATCCTGACTAGCCTGCCAGTTCCTGCTGCTGAAAAACATGCCCATAGCATGATGCTGCCACCACCATGCTTCACTGTAGGGATGGTATTGGCCTGGTGATGAGCGGTGCCTGGTTTCCTCCAAACATGACGCCTGGCATTCACACCAAAGAGTTCAATCTTTGTCTCATCAGACCAGAGAATTTTGTTTCTCATGGTCTGAGAATCATTCAGGTGCCTTTGGCAAATTCCAAACGGGCTGCCATGTTCCTTTTACTATGGAGTGGCTTTCGTCTGGCCACTTTACCATACAGGCCTGATTGGTGGATTGCTGCAGAGATGGTTGGCCTTCTGGAAGGCTCTCCTCTCTCCACAGAGGAACGCTGGAGCTCTGACAGAGTGACCATCGGGTTCTTGGTCACCTCCCTGACTAAGGCCCTTCTCCCCCAATCGCTCAGTTTAGACGGCCGGCCAGCTCTAGGAAGAGTCCTGGTGGTTCCAAACGTCTTCCATTTACGAATAATGGAGGCCACTGTGCTCATTGGGACCTTCAAAGCAGCAGAAATTTTACTGTATCCTTCCCCAGATTTGTGCCTCAAGACAATCCTGTCTCACAGGTCTACAGACAGTTCCTTTGACTTCATGCTTGGTGTTTGTGCTCTGACATGCACGGTCAACTGTGGGACCTTATATAGACAGGTGTGTGCCTTTCCAAATCATGTCCAGTCAACTGAATTTACCGCAGGTGGACTCCAATGAAGCTGTAGAAACATCTCAAGGATGATCAGTGGAAAAAGGATGTACCTGAGCTCAATTTTGAGCTTCATGGCAAAGGCTGTGAATACTTATGTAAATGTGATTTCTTAGTTTTCTATTTTTAATAAATTCAAAAACTGTCAAAAAAAACTTTTTTTACATTGTCATAATGGGGTATTGTGTGTAGAATTTTGAGGTAAGAGATTAATTTAATACAATTTGGAATGAGGCTGTAACATGACAAAATGTGGGAAAAATGAAGCGCTGTGAATACTTTCCAGATGCACTGTAATCTTTGCACTGTTTCTCCCTTATGACCTCTTGTATATAGCCGAGATATATTTACTATATTTCTATATTTTTCTTTTTCTTGTACATATACAATTATGCCTTATTTGACACAAGTCTCTTGTTATTTTTGCTACTTATTTTGATTGTGTTATTACCATATTTCTGCTCTTTGCTATTATAATATATTGTGATGTGTGAATTACTCTGTCGAAATAATTTCTCTTGTGGATCAATAAAGTCTGTCTAAGTCTACAGGTGTTTTATTGCAGTTTTTTAAAACATAGTGTTCATTGAAACATGAGTGGAGTCGCTTTTTCACAGATCTGACCTGTAACTTGGTAGCCTGGTGACGTTACCAGTTTGTTTCCATGGAGGGAGATAAGTTTAATGTCATATTGTGGAACATTTTAGGCAAACATTATCATCTCCATGGAGAGAAACAGGTAGCGCACGCAGCACCAGAAAAGTTCCATAGTGCACCTTTAAGATAGGAAAGCATAATTATATTGAAGAATTTGTGTGTTTTTTTGTTTTCCACTGACTGGAACTGGTACTGAGAAAAATGTGTCCTGAAATTTGCCATTTTTTGCCATTTACTATGACTTTCTAAATTTGTATTGATTGCATATTTTGTCAAATTTTTGATCCACAGGTTATTAAACGGCATGTACCCGATTTTCTCCATCTATTTGAGCAAAATTTGTCTTGCCCCAGTAGTATTGTATAAGCAGCTAAAAGCTAAAAATAAGCCTGCTGTGTCTGTGTCTAATTATAAAATGTTTGTCTAAGTACCAGGAAGTGTGCGGTTTTGTTGTTAGCATTACCTTGATGACAAAACTCTGCACTGGTCTTGCAGTGCAGTTGTGGAATGCACTTATAAACTCATTGTGGAGATTAATTAGAATGTCCGGAATGCATATGTGAGGGATAACTTTGGACTGTGTAAAATGAATTAGTCCTGTTTTTCACATTTTTAAGACAGTAAAAATCAGATGACGGGCCTTTAAAGATGTACTTTTTGTGGGGGATCTGCCACCTACATGTCTCCATAGAGATTTTGTTGCTTTTCCTGGCATGCTCCACTGTATGGGAATGAACATATATTACATTATTTCAATTACAGCTGTTTTGTGGCTCTGTGGCTTTTACGAGGCCTTTTTGACTGGATCTCATATTTCCTTATTGCCCTTGCGCTGTTGTGTTTGTGTTTAATAACTGTTTGTAATAAGTCACTCCCAGAGGAACCTATCATTATAGAGGCATGTAATCACATCTCCCCCTCTCTCGTACTCTCTCCCTCCCATCCTCTATCTCTCTCTTCTTTTTCATTCTCCCTTTTCGCTCTCTCTGTCTGTCTGCTTCTCACCCCCCTCCTTCTCTGTCTCTCCTGTCCTCTCTCTATCTCTCTCTTCTTTCTCCCTCTCCCCCTCTTTCTCTCTTTTTTTGTCCCCCCTCTCTCTCCTGTTCTCCCTCTATCTCTCTCTTCTTTCTCCCTCCCCCCCCCTCTCCTGCCCTCCCTCTATCTCTCTCTTCTTTCTCCCTCTCCCTCATCTCTGTCTGCCCCCCCTTTCTCTCCTGCCCTCCCTCTATCTCTCTCTTCTTTCTCCCTCTTCCTTTCCTCTCTCTCTGTCTCTCCCTCTCGCCCTTTCTCTCTCTCTCTCCCTTCTGCCCTCTCTCTATCTCTCTGTTCTTTCTCACTCACCCTTTCCCCTCTCTCTCTGTCTGCCTCTCCCTCCTGCCCTCTCTCTATTGCTCTCTTTTTCCTCACTCTCCCTTTCCTCTCTCACTCTGTCATCCCTCCCTCTCTCTCTTACTCTTCTCTCTCTCTAGCCTCCCTCCCTCTCTTTCTCCCTCTCTCTCAAATGAACTTTACATGACCTCGCCGTGTGTTGCTGTTTCCTGCCTTTCATTTTTCCATCCTGCTTCTCTCCATCAGCATCTACCTCTTCATATTTTTGTGTTAAAAAACAACAGAAAGAAGCTCACTATACTCACAAATAAAAAAAACATATCATATTTATTTCCACTTTCCATTATACATTATTTAGAATTTTAGACACCTTTGCACACCTTATTGTTTCTCAAAGGTGCATATGTAACTTTTCTGGTGATGGGCTTGTCTCCATGGAGATGTCCAAGGTATGTTACAGCTCATATGTATAGACAGACAAGCCCACTAACAGTAGGAATGCATGCATTTCGAGATAAGACAAGACAGATAAGTGTAATGCCCTTCTCTGGAACTTTCCATGTAAAGCTATAACATCTCCATGGAGACTCCATCAGAAAAGGTACATAGTTCACCTTTAAAACAATAGACAAGTTATTAGTGAAATAACACTTTGCCATCTGAAAATTTACTCAAGCATGTATTTTGTATTAAAAATACTCCAGTTACTATTATGAATACTATTACTACTATACTATCAATTATGTTGTCATATTTTGTTTTAGACTAAAATATAATGTGCAAAATCTTCTCTCAGGTATCAGAAAGTACTGATTCTCATGAAAAAATACTGACACTTAAAATTTCTCATGAAAATTGCCATAGTTTTTGGATCAAAACAAAAATCACTGATACCACCTATTACAAATTATAATGTTCCAGGATGCTTTTGTAGGTAATGCAGAGAGAATATATAATCTGGAAACTGTACTAAATTTATACAAAAATATATTAAAGTAAATGTGATTCATTGCTACCCACTCTGATGCTATCTTTCCTTTTGTGCTCTCCCCGGAGTCGTCCTCTACAGATGCCTGATGCTGATATAAAAAACCTGCCACAGAAAATCAGTCTCGCTCTGGTTCCTTAGAGATGGGTTTGAAAAGGTCAGCCAGTTCAAAACACAGGGAAATTAAAATGTCCCTCCTGTCCCCCGCTATAAGATTCAGAGCAGTATCGCTCTCTCAGCATCCAAAGACAAAACCCTATGGGCATATTTGGAAAAAAAAAAAATTAAGTTATTCCTTTAATGAAATTATAAATATATTATTTTTGCATCAAGTTTTTTTTAGTACAGCACCAGTACAGCAGGGTAAGGTAAAGGAGAGTGTTTATAGGGTTTATAAAGTTGTCAAAAAAATCTACAAATCAAAACTAAACCTGGAATTGATACTGATGTGAGATAAGATACTGACTGACCAGAACTAGAACTGAGACCAAAAGAAAACAAACCAAACAGAAAACAATAAATCTACCCTTATTTTGTTGTAGTTTGTCAAAATGTAATTCTATTGTCTAAAAGGGTTTCTTTATTATCATTATAGTGCAGAGCAAATTAAAACTTATTTTGAAAATGTTCCCACACATGAATCTCTTACTGGATTAATAATAGATATACATTAGTTTAATACGCCCTGACACTCGGTGTACAATGTGTTGCATTATTCATTCACTCCTCATTCGTTAATAGTCAAGTCTGTTGCCAGAAGCATAAATACCAACTCTGCAATCTCTAACCACCACCAATAATAGACACACAAGAATATCTATACAGTTAAGTGTCTTGCCCGTGGACACAACAAACTGCAATGCCAGTACCAGCTAAGGGTGTCCAAAAAAAGCACTAAAATAATATAAAAACTAGATACTAATTTGAAAAAAAAAAAGTTGGATTATTTGAATATATATTTTAATGATCTGGGTCTATAACACCATGAGTATCAGACAACTTGGTAAATTTACAGAAACTCTTACTAATACACTATTGCTACAAAATTTTAGTTTAGTGCAGCACTAAAGCATAAAGCATACCCTGAGAACAAGATACAAACAGCTGCAAAGTATAAGCCAGTTTAAGACAAAGGTTGAGTATGGTTTACAGAAATAGACATTGTGGTTTCTAACACTATTTCATTCATGTTACAAATTCTCCCAAGGCCTAAAAGAAATACAGCCCTACATAATAAGCCTAAAGAGTCAACAACATCTATAGGATCTTATTTATGGATGTGTTTAGACTCACTCCCCATGTTTTAACCATTGCTCTAAAATGTATGTTTTCCTGCCTGCATTAAGATCTGTGTTTTTCCCATGGGAACAAATCAGCCACTAAATTTACTGCAGAAAAACAACTTGACACGCTTGACAAGTATATATGCATATTTTAAACATGCGAATCCTCCATAGCATTCACTCACTTTTAAAAATGAAGCCCAAATCCCCACGGATGGCAGTGTAGATTTTTCAGTTTAATGTTACGTAAACTCAAAGCTGTTTATTGCAAAAGGAAAAATACAGAAGTTTGTCTCATGAACCTTTGGAGGTAACTAAACTTTGTCTAACATTAAGTCACTAAATGGTTTGGTAAAAATAGAGAACTTGACTTAAATGTAACAGTCGCTTCTTACTGAAATCTTTCTTTATATTCTGAGACAGAGACAAAAGATGAAGTGTCTTGCCCGAAATACACAACAACTGTACAAATTGGTTCAAGCTGTAACTGAACAAGGGTATGTACAATTTGAATTAAAAGCTTTACATTTTAAACTTGCCCTATCTGTGTCCACTTGAGCTGTAGTCCTTTAGTCAGTCAGTTATGTCTTACTCAACCAAAATTTGTATTAGTCGACTAATCATTTTATTTTGATTTTTAAGGATTTATATGGGACAAAAGCAGAAAGGTGAAATGAGTGAGTTAGCTGAAGATTTGTGTTGTGTGAGGTTTTTTTGGGGGGGTATTTATATATAAAAAGGCAGATTACACTCATGATTTGCAAGATGAATTTGTCGTTATATAAATACATTGGTTCTTAGTACTTTTTCTCCATAAATAGTTGTTTTTGCATGAACACCCGTGAACGTCTTGAGTGCAGCTTTGGTCAGATACGCAGAGATATGGAATAGTACTGGGCGCTTTTGCCACATCCTCTTTTTAGTTGACAAATCGATTGTCTTTACTTGACAGACACAGAAATGCACAACCTTACATTATAGCTTGTCTCCGGTATAGCCCAATACATAACAATTAAAAGATATAAGTAAATAATGAGTGTATTACCTGGATGCGAGTTTGTTCTTCTCCTTCCTGGAGCGTGCCCGGGCCACAGCGGGCAGATCGTTCACAGGGCCCATACCGTCGATCGCAGCGTTCAGTTTCTGCAGCTGCTCCCCGATGTTGTGCAGCTTCTGAGGGTTTGGAGTCAGGTCACTGGCATCGGTCTTACGGGCTTTACGGCGGCCTTTCTTACCTGGGATGATAAATAATACAATACTCATTATTCATTCACTGCAAGCTCCTACTCTTTTACTGTAGCCCCCCGCTCTCCCTTCACCAACAGTCACACCACATTCATACTACGCAATGTGGGGGAAGACACAATGACAGTTTTGACAAGCGACACCTAGTATTCCCAGTGGTCGCTTATCCAAGTACTAATCAAAAAATTCTATACAAAAAACAAAATTCTATGCTTGCAAACTGTCAACAAATATCTGGCCTATTTCTCATAGCCTATATAGGGCACCATTTCTTTGTCTCTCGGCTACAGCTTCTCCAAAATAGGATCCAGTCTAGGTTTGACTGAGGTTTGATGTATGGCTGAATGTAGGGCAGCGCCTGAGGGTCAGCTGCCTGTGACATGGGCCAGAAGTGGGCCAAAGATATCTGCTGTCAGTGAGTGGGGCATAATCACTGGTGCTGAGGAGTGGAGGGCTCTCACACCAAATTATACACAATTACTCAGATTTAGTCCAGGGACGGGGAGACCCTGCAATTAGCCTTATACATGTGCATTTGAGGAGAGAGTGGGCGGGAGTACATTTTCTTTTTTCTTATTTCTATACTGAAATCAGGATTGTCAGTGAATCATGGTTTTATGGCAGATGCCTTCCTGAACTGATACACATTTATACTGTGGCTTAAGTGGCAAATGTGGGTGAAGTGTCTTGCACAACGACACAATGACAACGTGTTTTATTTAATTCTTCACTTAACGGTGCACTATGTCACTTTTCTCTGCCCAGCTCCACCGCAGTAGTAGAAACAACAGCCTCTTATCGCCTCTGCACCACCATCAAATCTATCATAAAATGTTGTGGGCTTTCAGATATAACACACTGCCTGTAGAGTCAGTCCCTCCTACTGCACCATGAAGCGGGTCAAACGACTAATTTTGGGACATGCCAATTACAGCCACTACTTTGCTATCGGCACTTGTCTCTCAAATGGTGAAGTCATCTCCTGTCCAATATTCTCACATCATTCAGAACAAAATATATAACTACTTTCACCTGAGATAAATACGATCAAAATCTGCACTGTTTCTTTTTATTATTTTTTTTCCTTTTTTACTAATAAGCTGCCATGTTTGTTTTGTTTTGTTTCTTTATTTTTTATTTATTTGATAGTGACAAGTAATATGTAGTATGTTATATTAGTCATGTAACATACTACAACATTTGTAGCCAACGCTAATTTGCAATGTCCATCCCTAGAAGGGCTTTTACAGAAAACAAAAACACATGATTTGACACTATATAAAGGCAAATGCAGTTCCTCATTGTTGGTTTATCAGTGATTACATGTCTGACTACTCTTTAAGACTCATTTAAGTGTTTAAAACCACTCCAGCTTAAGGAGTTCCAGAGATTAGCACCCTGGACAGAGAATGCGGACTGCCCAAAGGATGTTTTTCTCAGGCCACCTTCACATTCCACATTCCTGTTTTCTAATTGGATAATCTGCCTATAAATCACAATCATTGGAAAGCGGTGGGACAGGATACAATTCCAGACCATAATGTTTTTGTGAAATGCATTGTAAAAGTAACATAGGGGGCACTGCGGGCAGCTCTTACCCTCTGGTCGGTACAATGTGCTGGGCAGAGTGCTGGAGCTCCAGGACAGAGACCAGTGACCCTCAGATCCTGGTTTCTTTTTGGAGGAGGAGTCTCGCGATCGTCTGTACTCCCAGAAGCACCGGCGCTTTGAGGGACGCTCTCCGGTGGGACGTACAGGCTCTGTCTCCACCTCTGCAAGAAAAATATGACATAAACATCGAGACGAGAAGGCAAAAGGAGAAATTCAATTTGTCAACTGGACAAAAGTTTATTTGGTCGAATACGTTTCGCAGCTCATCCAAGCTGCTTCTTCAGTTCTGAAGACCAAATAAACTTTTGTCCAGTTGACAAATTGAATTTCTCCTTTTGCCATGGATTCTACGTGGATGACTGAGGGATTCTACACACATCGAGATGAGAAGAAAAACTATAACTGATTACGTGGGAGATTCTGATCCTGCCTCATTTCATTATTTGAATTACATTTGTTTTGGTTAAAGCATTTTTTAAGAAAGAAAAACATTTTGCTCCAGTACAGATATTGCAAAGGCAGATTCTTTTGGTCAAATAATTTTTTTTATTTTGTATAATAATAAAAATATATATATATATATATACAGCTTTATACAGCTTTATAAAGCATCTTCTAATGTTTAATTAGTTCCAGTTTAGTTTTTGTCACTCTGAATATCCCCCTCCCCGTTAGTCACTCCCCTTTCAGAGCGCTATCACAACACAATCAGCGAGCATTCTAAAAATGAAACTACTGCACATCGGATCAGGTTTATGAAGCTAACTGATTTTATAGATACAAACCGGTGCAATTTGGCTGCAGTCCACAACTTTTACATTCGAAGAGATGTTTTACAATACAGACCTCACCAAATCAGAAAAGATTATTTCAGTTTTAGGAAGTTTACCCAGAGATATGAAGGCACTAGATTTGGACAGCTTGAACTGTTGAACTGCACGAGTGTGGAGTTGGTCGTGAAACTTAATTAACGCAGAAATCACGCGTTTTTTCAGACTGAGCAGCACAGACGGGAGGAGACGAGGATGAGGTGTCAACAAATGTGCAACTAACTCTGAACGGAGGGAGGGAAAACGCAGAGGGACCACAAAATGTCTGAGGAGATTTGACATGAACTGCGTTTACGAGTGGGCAACAAAAAGAATTCATGGGTTTCAGCTTCCTGTTATATGCAATATTGCAATGACTTTTTCCCCATTCAAAAGATATAGCATTTGTTTTAAATTTTGAATCGCCATGACAACTGTCCTAGATTCTCATCTCTGAGTGACGTTGAGAAGAGTGAGGACGATTTTTGTTTCTACAACTAAGTGTCTACAGCTGTTAAATATAACACTGTTTCCTCATCGGAAACAGACCTGGAGTTGTGATTTGTTTCTTTCACACATGTTTAATGAACAAATCCTGCATATTTAGGCTGAGATCTTCTATCAGAACAGAAAACACTCCATACACCTTCATTACAATCATTTGGATGATTTCAGTCCTGGAATTGCTGGTAAAGGTAAAAGGTAGCTGTCGACTTGAAATCTACCTGTTTGTGACATAACAACGTTTAACAGAGCATTTTGAGCTTTGGAGATGTAGATAGACTAATAATATAGAATTATTCAAACATGTGTAAATGAAACAAAACAAAATATGTTTTAGAGGAGGTAACAGCATTATAACATGGCTTAAAGCTCATAAGAGTCAACTTTGAGTAATATGGGACCTTTACGGCTTTTATGTAATTGTTTGTTTTGTATGTTAAATGTGTTTATAAAGTTCATGAATATTTGAATTATGTACAAATATCTATTTCCAATGCAGAATAAACTCTGCCGATATGCTATGTGTGTAAAGCAGTAACCATATGAAACCTCCATAGAGCAGAGTGAGATTAGGTCATGGTGTGCATAATCCGAAATAATAGCATGATAATAAATAATGCAGACTCTATCAGCAGCAGTTACATCAGAGCGAGATACACAGAGACGTCACAGCATTAAGCCTTATGTAACAGGTTTAGACTGGTCCACTGACACCACTATTGTCTGCTGCTTTTGTGAACGAGAACTGGAGCTAAAACACTTCATTCGGGCTAACGTTAACTTTTGTTGTTGTTAAAGCGTTTTGAGTGCCTTGAAGGTGGAAAAGCGCTATATAAAAATGTGACTGTTTACCATATATAATTGAGTACTTTGTAACAATAAATATATAGTATGTAACAACAAATGTGATTTTGCAGCACCAAAAGTCTCCAAATTATATTTTTGGCCTTATGCTGGGTTCAGACCATAGACTCTATATATAAATGGACATAGCTAACCTGCTAGCCACCGCGTTCCAGTTAGGAAGTCGACTCTGTTTCCAACTGACTTTACAAAGAAAAATTGTCTGTATTAACCTCCTCTATGTGATCCTAGTGTTTTTATTTTGCTATTTGTCCGTGAATTAATTCCCATTCCTAATATGGAACTGGCTCCAAATTTAATCCTATAACTGCTAACCATGTGAGCTTCACTTGACTGGAGCCGAACTCTATGGGTGACGTCACAATCCCTTAGTCCACGTCTTTATACAGTCTATGGTTCTGACCGCGGCGTGAAAATGGTACCAAACGCCTCTAGTTGGACGCATTTGCATTTGAGAGACGCTTGAAATTCACTGACGCGAGGTGAATTTCGCCGAAGGTTCAGATTTTATAACTCTGTTGTACGGTCCAACGCCTGTCCCTCTTGTTGTCTCAGTTTAAAAGCAGGGGGACAGTGGAGTTTTGCAGCGGATGTAACTTAAACCAGACATGTGTTTGACTTGGGTCCAGGGACCTCTCTGTTACCTCGAACTGAACCTGCGCCTCAGACACGATACATGGGAAAGATCTTTATCAGAGGAGAGGGCTAAGTTTCTGGGGCAACAAGGGGCTTCAAAGAGTAAAAGAGCAAGGGCTATTTTTAATGTATAACATGCAGCTATTTATTTCAGATTAAAGGAATATATAAAAGTATAATTGTGATAAGAACCACCTGAAATGGTTGTAGTAGCAGTTGCAGTATTAGCAGAAAAATAATGAATTGCGATTTTTCTGACAAGCACTGCGATTGCAGTTAGATCTGCGATTACTGTTAAAAGGTCACATTTTTAATTAAACACAGAAGAATTCACAAAAAGACTAAAATATGAAGCTACATAAATTGTAGAATTTGCTAATTACATCCATTAAAATTGTGATTTCAATTTGATTGTGATCAGTCTTTTAGTAATAGTAGTAGTAGTAGTGGTAATGCTAGTAGTAGTTGCATACCTTTGCTACTAGTGTGGCAAAGGTAGTAGTGGTAGTAGTGCTGGGAATCACAGGGTCCATCACAATTTGATACGATACACAATACATGGCTCACAATATGTTATGACAATATGGCCATACATGTGATAAATGATATACTGCACATGATACTCTGATATAATGCTGTTTTTAAGAACCAAATACATTTTAGCAATAATATTTCTTTGTTAAACCACAGCATGTGTAAAGTTAGTATTTTAATCTATTTTAATCATCAAAACAGTGAATATGTCAAGTGTATTCCATAAATCAGTTCCCTTCCAGTAAATAAGCAATGAAAATATAGTGTATCGCAAAAAAAATTACTAAAAGACACAAAAAAATACTCCTGTTGATAAATCGATACAGCAGCCCATGATAACAATACTGTATCAGCAAATGTAGTAACATGATATATCGATATTTCAATATTTTTGCACACAAGTAGTAGTAGTTATAGTAGCAGGAGTCTTAAACAATATTGGAACAGAAAAGCCTCACTGTGGCAAATGCAGTGAAGAGAAAATATGACACAAAAAAACATGAAATAATTAACAGCAGTCTTGAAAGTACCATTGGCAACCATTCACCTTCATATAATTCGCTGTTGGACAGTCACCAATGCAGGTAACACATGCTACACTCGTCCAATATCCACCACTTATTGACAACTAACAAAACATCCAACAAAAAAAAATCCTTAAAACATTGCTATACATTTCCACTGCCACCCACTTCTGCAGTAGATTGATTAACATTAAACTGAAAAGTGAATTTAATAGACTTTTGTGGACCGTCCAGACACCCTTGAGACCTTATTTGTTGGCAGTGCACTATTTTTGCTCATTTCCTGAATACGTAAGTGGCCCCAGAATGACTCAGGGGAAACCAGATGAAAAATATGCAGGTGTTTTTTTTTTCTGATTTACCATAATATAAGCAATGGACACTAACAGAATCTTTCTAGGAAAATAATACAATGCCAAGTTTTCTTCCAGTAGAAATGTAAGCTAAACATTCCTTTACTGACAAGGGCCAAAACAAATATAGATTGTAATGGGGTCAGAGCAAGATATGGTTGACGGTTCACCACTGCTCTTTGAACAGTGTTGAAAGGAACATCCCACAAAAGCTGCAAAAGCTAAATGCAGAACTAAACTGGATCTAAACCAGGACTTAATCAGGACTAAACCAAGTCTATTCTAAAACCAGGTCTAATGCTCCTCTACTTGACACTGTTGACTAAATCAGGTCTAACCCAGGACTAAACCTAAATAGGACTAAACCAGATCTTAAACAAGACTAAACCAGGACTAAACCAGATCTTAAACAAGACTAAACCAGGACTAAACCACACACAACACAACGGGAACACCCCACAAGAGCTACACTAAAACCAGGTCTAAAGCAGGACTAAACCAGGTCTATAGCAAAAACTCACTCAATCTTCACTGACATTGGATTTTACACAGATTTACTTCACTTGCTGCTAACTAATGTGCTCATCAGTTTATTCTGAAATTATATAAACATATGAATCCATAAACTACTTAAAGCATGTGTTGTGGGAATCACACCCTCAACCCTTGTCTGTTTAACATGAGTCCGTCAGAGTCCTGATTTATTCCAAGTCCAAGTCTTAGGTCATGTCTGGACCAGAGACTGGCCTGATGGTTTCTGTGCGGGCAGACAGAGCTGATGGTATGTGGTGGTTTGAGAACAATTAGGCATATGTCCTCTTTCTAAACAAACCCAAAGACTGCCACCAGAATTCAACTACAGGGCTCCACATTTTAGTTAGAGTTACTCAAGTATTACAATTACACTTTGCAATTTAGGTTGTAAGGATTCTGTGTCTGAGTGCACATTGTAAACAACTCCAGCAGCATTAACATTTGAGAGAAGACTGAAATGTGAACTGATAAACTAATAAACTAATACAATAACCACATGAATTTCTGAACATGTTTGTGGAGGTCTAAACTAAAGGCTTAAACATTTATCTATAAAACAGACAGAATTTTATATTAAACTGTCTAAATAATTGGAGCCTTTGTGAGTTGATAATTGTACTAACTCATATTGCATTTAATCTTGCAGCCCTAAATTCAACTAAAATAACCTTTTTAGAAGCTGTACAAGTAGTAGTAGTAGCAGCAGTAGTGGTAATATAAATATAACTTAGTCCTATAGAGGTAGTATGAGTTGATTTGTTTTGCTCATGTGTAGTTTATAATTAATGCAATAGAAACTGTAGCCCCTTGATGCTTTCATTGAATAAATAATGACCCAGACAGAAGTTCTACACATTTTAATTATTGTATTTTGAAAGAGAACTTCTTTTCTGTGTAGACTCGAAGATAGTGCTGCGCAATGAATCAAATTACAATTGTGATTTCAATTATTGCTCTATTCAATTACAAAAAATATTGCAATCAACAATATACTGTAATCATTACCTCCTGTTGAGAATGAAATGTGCCCCTCTTCTACCCTGCTAAACCTGGAAGAAAGCAGTTCATCTAATAAATGAAAATGCCACAAAAACAAGACTAATTATTACTAATTAATATATTAGCTCTACACTTTCTCTACAGATTAAAGGTGCTATATTACACAAAACTGACTCTTGTGAGCTTTAAGCCATGTTAGAATGCTGTTACGTACAAAACAACAATACCTGGAGGTGTGTTTTGTTTCATCCAAACATATTTGAGGAATCCTGTATTATTAGTCTGTCTACATCTCCAAAGCTCTGTGATGTCATGGAGTGGTAGTTTTCAAGTCAACAGTTACTTTTGTTCAGTAAAGATCGTCAATTTCAGGGATGAAATGATCCAAATAATTCTAGTGAAGGTGTATGGAGTTTAAAAACACAGTGGAGCACTTCCTGCATTACCATCTGACATCACAAGGTAGAACAGAGTGTTTTCAATTTGATAGAAGCCTAACTATGCAGCGTTTGTGTGTTAAACATGTGTGAATAAAACACAACTCCAGATATGTTTTTGATGAGGAAACAACAATATAACATAGATAAGATAAGATAAGATAAGATAAGATAAGATAAGATAAGATACAAGATAAGATATGCCTTTATTAGTCCCACAGTGGGGAAATTCCAGTGTTGCAACGCACAGTTCAAGAACAGCAGGAAAATGGAACATGCAATAAAACAAGATAATAGATAATGGCTAAAAAAATAATAATTTAGAAATAGACTTAAAGATAGACTCTAATTTTGTTCCAGTGGAGATCAGAAAATAACATAATATGGGGCCTTTAATTAGAAGTAACTGTTTGAAATAACTGTTATTTCAATTATGAACCAAAAATTCATTGTGATTTTTGCCTATTTGAGTGGCCCTGTACATGTTACTCTCATAAGAAATACCAGTGTTTATAATATTGTTTATTGTTGACGTCTCCTCTCCTTTTTATTTATCTGTTCTTGTTGCCATTTCATCATTTTTGGCTGAAATATTATTCTTCCTTTCTGTGTAGACTTGGAAATCTTTAGAACAATGGTACCACTGCCGCCAGATATTGATGATGTCTATAACCCACACAAAGTACATTACCATTGGGGATAATAACAGGGTTTAAACTGCTCTGATATTAGGCCTATACTTCATCATGCTGATCTCATTCTGCAGTGGAAAGAATGAGACACTCCGCATTAAAAATCCATAAAATCGCAAAGAACAAAGAAAGGATTATTATTATATGTCAACAATTCAATAAACGCAGGTATTTCATCTGAGAGTAATATGTGTATTTAACAGCAGATTGGAGTCTATTTATGGTATGAAGAAAATCTGGGCCTCATTATTCTGAATGGAGTTTTACATTTACATTTTGGTGTCAGGAATTATCATAAACGTTTTGAATTACACACAGGCTTGAACGGTGCAAAAAAAAAATATTGATGCCAAATAAGTTCAATATTGGGCCTATACCGAAACCCTCCAAAATCACCAATGACCCAGCCATACTGCCAGCCGCTCAGCCAATCATGTCATTCATATAAAGGAAATAAAGCATTCTTTATATTCTCCATCATCCAGCCGTTTCAGTAAATACCTCCTTAGCCCCATTTCCACCGCAGCAGCAAAAGTATTTTCTATTATTTTATATATATCACATTATTTTCCTAATTATAATGCACCAAATTATCAATTTATAGATATTGTAAAACACTGAATCAAGGTGAACAGCACTTTAACTTGAGTGTTTTGTCCATTCATCTTGACATAAGCCTATAAATCAATAAAATTAGCCTGCATATTTTATGCCATACCACTTGATTAGCAAAGTGTAAGTGTAAGTAGGCCTACACATATGGTACTGAAATAAACTGTAGTCCATTAAACATTTAAGCCTGTTTCTTGTGTCCAGTACAAACCGGTGCTGCTCAGCCTGTCAATCATAAAGTCACGGCGGACCATTCACATCGAGCACTACCTTCAATGGAGACGCTCGTCTAACACCTGGGTTGCAGAAGGACTCATTTAATGAGCATGTGCGATCATTCAGTGTAAACAAACTGTGAGTCCAAATCCAATCAGCGGAGCAGACTCTCAAAGTTTCACAATGATACAAGTATAGATACAAACAAGTCACACCAACCAGACAAAAATGTCTTTCTTTTCCTCAATGTCTTTAGAATGATCTTGAGCTGTATCAGAAGTATAAGAGCACATAGACTAGTATACGCCCATGGACCACTATGGAACCTACATGGATGACTCGGATTACACAGATATAAGACCACAAGGTAATATAACTATGATTTATTAATGAAAATTACATTCTATTGTCTAAATAAATTTTTTTTTTATTATCATCATAGCAAAAGGAGAATTTTAATTTGTCAAATTAAATTTCTCCTTTTTGCCATGGATTCTACCTGGACGACTGAGGGATTCTACACAATTATCATCATAGTATCAGAATCTGTAAGTATAACATCTATTTGTCAATACTGAAATCGAGTTTGAAATGTAATAATGCATTGTGACAACACTAGTTCAAATTAATCTATGCATGTGTATATATATATATATATATATATATATATATATATATATATATATATATATATATATATATATATATATATATATATATATATGAACATTGAAAAATGTACTCACCACATTCACTCTCAGATGAGCTGGTCAGTTCTGCCTCTGCTGCAGTCTCCTCTCCTCCCTCCTCTTCCTCCCCTTCTTCCTCCTCTTCCTCCCTTCTCTCCTCCTCTGTCTCTGTCTCTCTCCTCTCCATCTCCTCTGTTTCAGTCCCCTCCTCTCCTCTCCTCTCTTCGGGGGGCACCTCCTCCAGGCTAACCCCCATCTCTCCGTCTCCTCCTTGGCTTAACGAATAATTGTGCTCCAAAGTCAGTTCCTCCTCCTGCGCCACTTGATAGACCTCCACAGATCGGACCAGCTGCTCCTGTCCCATTCTCTCCTAAAAAAGTGAATAAATGCAAATAGTTCAGGATAATAATTTAAACTTAAACTTATTTTTCCTTAAAAAAATTAACTTGATTGTAATTTAAAAACATTTTAAGCTTCTCCTATAACAAGGCTAAACTAGACTAAAAGTTGTGAGTTTGTTTTTGTTGTGCCCTTATTTGTTATTGTTTACAATAAATATTTTATAATAAGAATTATGTTCTTTTTGTTTGATACATATATATCTATATCCAGGTATAATCCATAACAAATGAAAAAGAAAATTTCAAACCTGTCAACTAGACAAAAGCTTTAGAGTCATTTGGATGAGCGGCATAATGTCTTCACTCTAACACATTTGTCCAGTTGACAGATTTTAATTTTAATTTTAATTTTTCTTTGAAAAAGTTCTTGTGGAGACACAAATACAAGAACAGGGAGGTGAACCCTTGTGCACAGAAATACTGTTTAATAATAATCCACTTAATAATACTATTTGACAGAATATCAACTATTAGTTAGATTTTACAAAACAAGAAAACATAAATGGATGCCGCCCACTGACCCACAAACGCTTACATTTGGTACGTTTAGCTGCCCCTCTGTTATTGAGGATGTGGTGGCACAGGTTTCCTTCGCAGTAGCTGTGGTGTTGTTTGGGACATTCTGGGACATAATAGTGGGAGGGATTGTGACAGATTTGGTAGCGGCTCTCTTTCTCTGCTCTTCCTCTTCCTGTTCCTCTCGACTCCTGCCCAGTCGACCTATCAGAACAGCCTGCTCAGAGAAAACCTGGGAATACAAAAATCAGCATGTAGTTAATAAATGTACATGGCATTTTTTTATTGTATAGGACAAAAAAATTTCCCATGAATCTGTATAGTCCAGACCACATTTTTTTTTTTGTCTTAACTTAACTAGTTCATTCTAAACTGTTTGCAGCGGTCCAAATTTTTTCCTGACTTTCCTTATGCATTCTGAGCATTCTAATAATACACAGTGATTTTTTTTTATTGCTGTGAGTTTTTGAGAGCTTTTCACAACTTGCAGAGCCCATGACTATAATGCTAACAATAACTAGCAAGCAAACAGTGCACCAGCCTTACTTGGTTTATGGAACAAGTATTTAAAATAAACAAATTATTTTTTTAAACTAATTCTATTTTTCACATTGGCCTCCCCCTCCCTTCTTACCTCTGTGCAGGTGAGTAGCTCCGCCCCCACACCCAGCCCAGGTTTAGTGAAGCGTGTCATTTCGTCCAGCGCAGACACGTCCCATCGCTCAGGCTGCAGATCCTCCCCAAATCCCCCATCATCCACCAGATCGCTTAGCAACTCAAAAGGCCGTTTCCGTGGAGATGCCGGGGAGCCCAACATCAGCAGCACGGTCTGGGGACAACACAGAATAGACATAAGTGCTAAATGTATTGTTAGCCTTGTTTTACTTATGCATCACTATTCACCAAAGAAAAAAAAACACCAGGATCATGTAGAGCGAGTTAATATGAGTGCTACACATATCAGTCTGGCTTGAGCCAGGTTAGGTCTAGACTGGGGTCTAAAGATTAAAGTAGATAAACAGCTGCTGGTTTAAAGGTCTGATATGATTTGCAGATTGAAGTCATACTTTGTTTGCTTTGGTACAGAAAATCTTAACTATGTTGTTAGTAATGCAGTTGTAAAATGTGTTTTTTTTTTATAGATGAAATGGAGATGGGTAAAAAAGTGTCATTTTAAAAGTTTATCTGAGTTTCTGGGCTTACCTGGTCAAAGTCGGTGCGTCCTCCATGGGGGGACATGGCCAGAGGGTATGGGCTGAGCAGGGACCTGTGCCCCCCATAAGCCTCCCCGAAAACGGGCTCCATCCCACTCAGACCCGGCTGACCAGAATACATGAGGGACAAAAGTCAATTTATATATGTTCAGTCTGTCTTTTTAATATAGAAACAGAAATTCTTACACGTGTTTAAAACATAGACTGTATATAGAAGTGGACTGGGGCAGTGTGGCATCACCCATAGCGTTTGGCTCCACCTAAATGAAGAGAATTGAGGCTAGCAGTTATACAGGCTAACAGGAAAGCTACTTGCTTAAACAACAGGGCGCTTAGCAAAGCTGTCAATCAAACCTGTTACTAACACTAGCAGGAGTGACCTTGGGGAGGGAAGGCACCTGACTGGTCTGTTATTAATGTTCTTGATTTACAGAAAAAATAATGAAATAACAAGAAGAGTCACTGGACCTGAATCACGCTCATGCTCACTTCCTATCTGGAACGTGATGACTAGTCTGTGCTTTACACACACAAAGGAACATTTAAAACTTCAAAACTGGGGACTGCAGTGGTTTTCACACGTTACTGCACTTTGTGGAGCAGTTCCAATATGTATTAGATTTAGGTCTGTTTACTTCACTGTTGAGTCGGCCCTTGTTCAGATGCATCGCGCATCATTCACCACAAACACCACACCATGAGCATGTGAGAGGCCATCAGCTGACCGCCAAACTTATCTCCTTGACAACGCGCTTCAAGTTGACACTAAGCACTTCATGATGGTGATGCCCTGTCGCATGGGAGGAAAAAAAGTGTTCTGAGCAGCACAGACAGACCAAGTCTTACCTGCACAGACAGGAGCAGTGTGTCTGATATTAAGCTGATCCAGTTTGTCTCGTCAGATACAAGCTGCAAATGGAACGCTCTGCAGTGCCCATACATACATGATCCAATTCTAAGCACTTTTTACTTTTACTGCTTTTTTACATTTTACTGCTCAGTGACAGTAAGTCAGCCCAAGGTCAACTCCTTTCACACCACCGTATGAGAGGAGCTGCTCTGAGACCACCTGTTTCAAGAGCTCTCATAGCAGCCATTTAATCCAGTCCAGAATGCGACTGTCATGTTCACACTGGTCCAAGCATAGCGCTCTCAGATCAAATTCTCTTTTACATTGACCTAACTAGTGGAGGTGTGAAAATGACCTAAAGCTGCTCTAGAACATGACCAAAACAAGTCTACATTGAGAGTACAGCTGGATTAAATCATGACCAAACCAGGACAAGTATGACATAAACAGAATAACGAAAGGTATATAAAGAAGAACTAAAGAACTAAAGTACTAAAGATGGTTGGCAAGAACTAAAGTCTTGCCAACTGTCTCTATACTAACTTGTATCTATAATTTGGTTACATAAATATGCAAATCCTGTGTAGGTGGCTAGTTAATTATATTTCACCTGTCGGACCTGTTTTATGGTACATTTGATCACACAGTATATTATTATATGTAATTAGCTTCCCACAGCAGCTCTGAGTCTACTCTTACAAAACGTATAATATGTGTTCTTTTTAATATTTTGTGTGCTAAGTTACTAAGTTCTGCTATAAATTTTAAATTAATGAAGGGTTTTGGGGCATTTTTATTGTATTTTACCTACTGAATATACATACTAATCCTGTCATGATTCAGAACTCTACTGTATTTTTAATATTAAACTTGTAAAGTGCTGAGATCTTTTTTTACATTTTACCTGAGGCATCGCCCGCAGCTGGAGGGAGGCAGGTCACAGTGCAACTTCAACAACTTCTATATTGGAAAAAAATAAAATAGTATCAGAAATACAGTTAGGATAAGCGCTTGTAAAAGTTATTACCAGCTTTGACTACAACTACTGTGATTTTGGTGTGCATTTATAATATAGAAAATAAAATAAAAAATCAATTTGTTTATTTGATGAAGTGAACTACAGGTTTATATTTTGCTCATATTCACGGACATCAATTACATATTTAAATAAATTATGCAAAACAACAATATTTAAAAATGCATATTAAAATCATATGGCCATGGAAAGTATGAGAGTTGACATACAAAATATGTAAAAATACATAATAATTCATGAATAAAAACAATTAAATGCCAGTATGTTCTTAAGGAGTAGGGTTAGCTGAGTAAAATGCATAGAGTTGAAAATGTACCTGACAATGAGAGGTGAAAAAGGCTCAAGAGGCTGAGAGCTTGTCACATGACTGTCCTGCACCAATCACCTCTCTGCGACCTGAGCAACAGGAAGAGAAACGGGAAGTCAGATTCAGAGTAATTATGTAAAACATTAACTATAAATTAACTACAACACAAGTCAATAAATAACAGATTCTCATAGCATTTGTTAAGAGTTTAGATCAATTTGTTAGCAACACTGAAGACATTTCTGCACCTATGGCCATTAACACTGTCAAATCAATACATTCAACCAAGCTGCCACACACAACCGAGACGAGACGGCTTCCCCAACGACACAACAGAAGAATTCAATTTTAGTAATACATTGCATTATTCACTAGGGATGCACAATATTCGATATAATATCTTTCAATACTGGTCTCACAATTCGATACACGTGTTTGGTCAATATGCACGTGCCCCTCCATGCGCTCTGTGTTGTCATTTATTTTGGTCCGAAAGGTAAACAGTTATCGCAGCGTCCTCCTCAGATGCAGCAAGAAAACCACTCCATAGGGACTTATAGCTGAAATATTCTAACAGAGGAGGATTTTGTCTTTCAGTCGCTTTTTATTTTACGTTTATAGACCCAGGAATGACAAAGATATTCATTTTTAAATACTTTAGAATCGCTTTTGGCTTTACATTGGCTTTAATCAAATGCGCTCATACAGCAGCGCGGACACAGACGTGTGCACTCAGTGAGAGGACTCAGGAGGAAAAGAAATCATCAAATCATCATCAAAAAAGGAAAAGTCGCATAGTGTAACTCTCTCTATATTAAGAGTAGACTGGCTATATTATAAAATATAAAATAGCCTGAGAAAGTTCTATTCTTACTTCCATTGAATAAATATTCTGAGCTGTAAATCATTGAACCAAATGAACTAAAACACTTCACATATAAACTATACCTGTACAGTAGTACAGTACAGTACTTTAATGTATTGTATGTATTGTTTCATTAACTCCATTCGCTGGTAAGCTACTAATGTGGGCACAGCTACCCTGGGGCAGAATGATGGAAGCAAGGCTGCCCTCCAACTGCCACCAACACACACACACACACACACACACACACACACCGCATGCACACATTATGCACACAGGCAAGGTGGTTGAAGAGTCTTGCCTAAGGACAAAACAACAGTATGCACTTGCGTCACTGCTGCCCCATGTGGTACCTAGTATTCCCAGCGGTCTCCCATCTACATAAGTACTAACCAGATCCAACCCTGCTTAGACAAGATTGAACATTGATAAGCAAGGTTGATATGAAAATAGAGTGTAAGTGAAAATAAATATAAAAACATATTACTTAAGTTACTAAAAAATGGCTGATATTAGTATAACAGTAACAATAATCTATCACTACAACTACTACTGCTAATTCAATATATTTGGTCTTACCATCCCCTCCTTGAACCGCCACCTTAAAGTGGTGGAGGGGTTTGAGTGCCCGAATGATCCCGGGAGCTGTGTTGTCGGGGGCTTCATGCCCCTGGTAGGGTCACCCAAGGCAAACAGGTCCTGGGGGACGGGTCAGACTAAGAGTCACGGGTCACCCTAGAGCCAGGGCCTGGGGTCGGTGCTCGACAGCAAGCGTCTGGTGGCCGGGCCTTCCCCCGCGGGGCTTGGCCGGGCACAGCCCGAAGGAGGGGCCTCGACTACCGGATCTCCGGACATGGAGTGTAGCTCTGGGGACATGGAATGTCACCTCGCTTGGGGAGAAGGAGCCCAAGTTTGTGCGGGAGGTTGAGCGTTACCGACTAGATATAGTCAGCCTCACCTTCAAGCACAGCTTGGGCTCTGGAACCCAACTCCTTGAGTGGGGCTGGACTCTCCATTTCTCTGGTGTTGGAGTCCAAGTGGGCTTTGTTCTCAGTCTCTATTGTCGATGCGGCTGTTCGTAGCTGTGATCGTAAGGTCTGTGGTACCTGACGCGGCGGCAACCAATCCTTAGTCCACTTCTGTTATACAGTCTACAGTCTTACTCTCAGGGTTGAAATTATTTTTGTTTGTTACTAGGATCAGATTCATTACACAAAATACAAGCAAGTAAAAGTCCAAAGCACATCCATCTGTTCCTCTTTGGTACAGAGCATAGCGTGACTGTCACAGATAGTGTTAATGTACACTTTCACAGCTCTGCCCAGTTCAGATAATGGCATGTTTCACACAATATACAAATCTAAAGTGTCGGATCGTCAGCAGAAAATGTGGAAAATGCAGTTGTTTCTGTGAGTAAAGACGTTTAAAATGTTTTTGAGCGGAACTGTCAGCCCCGAGTCCCGCTGTGCGTCAGATGTTAACAGCTTTAAACAGAAGCTCAGTTAGATCTGTTGTGCCCTCCTCAGATGTGTTTTCTATTAATATGTCTTTAGATTGAGAATTGAGATGCACAGAGCGGCTGTCAGGAAAGTAGGGCATGTCACTTCCAAAAATTAAAAACTTGACAACAAAAAAACACAATTTCATATTTAAATTTTTAAAGCGTGAATTGTTAAGCAGGACTCTCCTCTATTTGTAGCTGTTCATGGTGAGTTTGAGCTTCCTGTTTAAAGACAACATCTTGTGGACCTTTGACCATTTGTGAACTTTTAATTGCTAAACAAATTTTTCACTCTGAAATCCCCCGATAGGGTGACTAAATAACAAGTAAATGACATAAACAGTCGTAAGTGCTTAAGTATATATTTAGGTTGAAAAAGTGTAAATGACTTATTTTTGCTACTTTTTATAATTATATTTTGACCTGAGTAATCACAATTATCAATTAAAGTAAAATCAAAGTAAACAAGCAACAAAAGGACCAGTGCATATTATTATTGTGTGCTTGGGCAAGGCAATTTATAATGCAATGTGAAGTGTCCAAAAGAGTTTTAAAAAGTGTTATACTTAGCAGTGTAGTTTTACTGCTGTTTATAAACCACAATGTAATGTGACCTACACATCTGAATTTTGTCATCCAAAATTATTATAATAAACGTTTTCTCATTTCATAATTATTTTTTGCAAATGGTACAAAAAGTCTGGGAAGAAAAAAATCACACAATGCTTGACCTTGTTTCTTTTGGGAGAACCCTGAGAGTATAGGGGACAGTTGAGTTAAATAAAATGTTTCTGATGTGTTTTAAATTGTTTTGTGTTTTCTTTCCCCGCATGTATGTGCTTACTCCCTGGTAAGGCTGGCCGATATGGGAAAAAAAAGAATCATGATTTTTTCTCCCCATACTGATCGAGCTCGATTTTCGATTTGATCTTCTTCCATCTTACCAATAATACCAACCAATAATTCTGGAGAAATTCACATTTAAAAGTTGGAATGAGTTTGTACAACAGAAAAATGTGAAAAATGTCCATGCGCTAAATGAGGTCTTAAGTTTTGCTCATAAGCGGTGCTAACCTTGCCTTTTTACCTGGCTTTTTATGTCATAAACAATCAAGTAATGCTTAACTGATTTTATCACACACTTAGACAATTGAATTTCACTCCTGTTTGCTGTCAATAATTGTGAATAATTGTAAGATCACGTTTCTTCTCACAGAATTTTTAACACTTAAGGGTACACTGTGTAACTTTTCTTATCCTTACTTATCCATCTTCATGCAGGTGACATTACCAGGGCATGTTACAGGTCAGCTCTGTGTAGAGGTGACCCCAATAACAGTGAGAATGCCACACTTCAAAACATTCTAGACAAAGCAAAAAAATCTCCATGGAGACAAAAGCGTAGAGAGATTGTGACATCCCTATTCTTGACTGCAACTTTTACAAATGCAAAATTATTACTTGCTCAAAGTTTTGATTCTTGTGGATTGTTTACAGACTCAGCTTAATACTTTTCACATTAGACAGTTGATTAAAACAGTTTTAAACTATGCACCTTGTCATTAAATTTCTGGGAGGTCTGCAGTGTACACGGTGTTCCCTTTTCAAACAACCACGTGGCAATTTTCAAGTTCTTTTTTTCTTCTTTCTTTTTTGGTTCGGCACAGGTTGGCCTATAAATTTTGGCTGACCAATCACGGCGCTCCGTCTTGCCGCGTGGTGCAGTGTAACCAAAACGGTAGCACAGGCAAAGCACATGATGAAACACAGAGTAACAGAGGACAGAGGCAGGCAGACACAATGCAGTCTTGTATATTCATGAGTACAGGGGGAAATAAAACGGGGACGCTATGAGCCCAAATGTGAAATATTTCAGATCAAAAATACTAAGGAAAATACAAGGAAAAGCATGGCTGGAAAACTGGAGTTAATAAAATCAGCTATAATCTTACTGTGAATAAGGTTAAAGGTGGATGGTCTGCTACCTGCTCTCCATGGAGATGTTATTGCTTTGCTTGTAATATTGTGTAGTATGGCATTAAACTTACCTAGCTAGCATTTATTTAAGTTGGGTGTTTTTATGGTTCAATAATACCTTGGAAAACATGCATTCTTACAATATTGTCTCCTTGGAGATAGATTATTTGTGAATAACACTATATTAAATTTAAAACATGAACTGCAAACTGTGTAACCTTTTCCATATGCTCAGGTATCACATTTGAGGTGAGAGAAAAATGTATAATATTGAAATAATTTTTCTGGAGGAATCCCAAAATTAGAATCGAGCATGATTGTGGTGTGTGTGTGTGTGTGTGTGTTGGTGGTGGTCAGACTAGCCGATGGTACAGATTTATAGCCTGACATGCGTCAGTCTGTCCCAGGGCAGCTGTGGCTATGATAGTAGTTTACTACCACCGAATGTGGAGAGAATGAATGCACAAAATTGTAAAGCGCCTTCGAGCGTTTGGACATTGTCTATATGAGACTAATGGAAATTATATTATTATAAAATTATATTTCTGCCCTTTTGTGGTTAATTTTATGATACATACACATTCTGCGCGTTACTTGAAGCTCAGCCATAAACCCTATTTGCATCTGGTTAAAAATAAACCTTTTATATCTATTTTTTTCCTAATTTCTAGGGCTGTAGTCGACTAAATAAATCACTGGTCAACTAAAGACATGCAGTGGCAGTGCAAATCAATTAGCCGACTACAAGAGATAGTGGTGTGGAACTGACAAAATAAAAAATGTAAAAACTATAACGCACAACATGTATCTGAAAAAGATCACAAGCTAACTGAAGTTTACAGAAAAACAAATGAAAACAGCTCATGTGGAAAAAATCTAATTTCACTTCCAAAACTCCAGTAAACTCAGCCAATGCCTTGTCTTTTTTGTCTTGTGTCTATAAATCCCTAAAAATCCCAATGGAAAAATTTGTCGACTAATAAACATTTTGGTCACATGTTTGTGTTCACATTTGCGCAACACCAAAATTAGGACTAAACTTGGATTAAATCCAGAACTAAACCTTTACTAGATCAGGACTAACCAAGGATTAGAACTAGACTGAATCAAGTTTACATAAGGACTAAACAAAGCTCAAACCAGGGCCAAAAAGTTAAGTATGAATGCACAATAAAACACCACATCATCAGCAGATAATGACTGAATAAATAACCAGCCTACAACCCTTAACATTTCAAATCAATATAAAACTGTTGAAATGAAATACTTTAAACTATAGTTCATGTTATAGTTTATGTTTATTATTAGTTCTACATATACAATTTCTCCGTTGTTGTTTCTGATGTAACATAAATAAATACAAGAGCGGATTAAGTTCCTTGTCCCAGTGTCCCTTGTGTGTGATTGAGCTGCAGTAGAAGAATGAGGAAATGGGGAATTGGATGCCTGGGTGGTTATGACACTGCCTTGGCACATCTCATGGAAAACTGGTATTTGGCACTGGGTGCGATCCGAGCTACCGACAAACTGTGTACACAAGCTCTTATCAGATCTGCACAGCCTTGAAAAGCACTGAAATGTAACTAAACTAATCGCAAAACTTGAGCAAAGCCAAAGAATCGAGCTTGACGATTGTTAGCGTGTGGTAGCGGAGAAAGTAAGAGACGAAGCGCAGGATTAGCCGTTTGCACATGCAGAGTTAACTTGTAGCGACAAAGCACTTTCCCACAGTAACTCTTCTCAAACAATGGTAAACATATACAGGTAGTAATGGGTGGTACATCTGGCAACGCACTACTCCAGTGTACTTCAACCTGTGTGCCTGCGAACACTAGCCTTGAGGTGCTGCCATGTGTGCCTCGGGAAAAAGATCTAATTTCGGTTATTGTTATTTCACATACACATTTAATTGAACAATTTACTATTTTGGAGTTTTCCGGAGCAACTTCTGAACCAGTTGAGAAAGCAAAACTATCATCATTGCCAAATATAAAGAGCCAGACACTGGGGCAGTAAAACATTTGGTGTAATTTGGTAGTATTTTAGTGGGTGGCATGCCGTGTAATCTATTTAATCATAAAAGTGTGCAGAAAATCAAAAAAGGTTGAAAAACACTGCACTACTTTGCGCTACTGTGGTTCAAGATTTAGATGTTAAAGTACTATTGCTTGTCCAGTTTATTTCTGGTTCAAGGTTTTAAAGTCTAAACAATAGGATTTATTAATATGGACTAAAAATATACAAGAGATTGAAACTCAAGTCTAAATCTAAATTATAACTAAATCTGATAAGAGAATTGAATCATTATTTCCCCTTCGGTGATGAGTATTAAAACTGTTAATCCACAACATGTTCCAAGACTGAATCCAGTATGGTGCAAGCCAGGACTAATTAAATTCTGAAACTCGTGCAAAACCAGGTCTAACCTAGGATTATAACATGTATCCAGTTTCAATGTAATTATTTTAGGTTAATCCAAAGCAGCAAAGTCAGATTTTTAATAGATAGACTGATCAAATTTAAATTGGGTCTCCATTTCATTTTTTTGTGTGAAACCACAAAACCAAGTATCATAAACAATCCCAGCCCTGGTCCTTGTATCGCAGTTTGAGAACTCCAGTCTCATTATTCCCATTTAAAGTGCAGGGGATTAGAGGGTGATTTGTTTACACAGCAGCCTTCATACAGGAATGAGGAAAGCTTTGATGGAAATAACAGGCTGTGCTGTGATCATTTATTATGTTGGTTTAATATAGGCCTGGTCCAAAGGTACACTCACACACTATGATAGAGTTCACACAAGGAGAACACACCACTGAGGGTCAATAACCTGCAATAATGTCTAAATACAGGCAACAGACCAGCCTCCGGCAACACATGGCAAAATTAACAATAAGGCAAAACAAACACAAGGATAATCCATGACTGATTCACAATAATTATATAAATAGGCTAGTTTGATTATGCCAGCATTTCAGATTGAGGATATGGGATTTTCATTTTTAAAGGAAATGTCAAAGTTTCTCCACTGTTTGGACCACTGTTTGTTTGTTTTTTGGTAGAAATTAAGTCCACAAACTCATTTCATTATTAAGCACTTGTACCTGATTATGATTTGCATTCATTAAATTCTAACTCATGTGTTGTGGTGCCCTTGGGCAATTAACTGGCCAGTCAGAACCACACGCTTTAACAAATCTTTACAAAGACGAGTGGATCTGGAGCTGTATCCTGTCTCGCTGATTTCAGAGGGCGTGACTGACAGGCGTATTAACCAATCAGAGAGACGCATAGTTCACATCAAAAACAAGCGTAAAAAGGGGAAAAAATAACACAGAAGACTCAAAAACTGTGCAGATTTTTGTTTTGAAGGATACAAGAATTTTCGAGTGGAGATATCTTCCGCATTTGTGAGACATGTGCTGCTAATGAGCGGCTGTGGTTGGATCGTCTTAAAGATGCATGATTTTTGGTTGGGGGTCCATCATCTGTTGGTTTCTATGGATATGTCACTGCTCTGCCTGGAATGTCCCACAGTATGACATTAAACAGCTCTACCTTATATTTACAGTACTCAGTGGTGGTTTTACTGCTCAAAATACCTAGAAAAACAGGTATCTGACCTGTAACTTGGTCTGGTTTAGTCTCCATGAAGATAGAAAGGTTTATTGCCATACTGTGAAACTTTAAGTTTGGACAGAGGATTTTCACGCACTATTGTCTGATTCCAGTCCCTTCTAAATTCAAATAGACCATAGAAGGGACTGGCTGGTCAGGCAACTTGGGCAAGGCATCTGACCCAATATGTGTAATGATAGGATCAAGTAACAAGTAAAAACCTGCCAGATTACTGTGCAATTGTCTCCAGCTGTATTTCTCCTGCTCAGCTTTGACCCTATGCAGTGATACTGAGGTGTAAAGTATAGTATAGTAAAAATGCAGAATACATTTCCCTGAAGACAATACAGTAAATAATATGTAAAAGCAGCACTGAAAGATAAAAAAGTAATAACATTGTTCTTAGCACACAGTGGCAGTCGCATACATTCTTACTGTTTAATAATTTAGTGAATACAATTACCTATTCTGTATATTCCTTATTCTTCAGTGTTCAGTTATTCGGATGCAGTGAAAGTAGCAGTATTTTGCGATGCACATCATGAGACAGAAGATAATACTGTGTAGGCACCAAATAGAGACGCCTGACCCCATTCAAACCACATCTGCTTACATAACGCTGTATTCAAATGAACTGCTTCTGTTATTCCACTGTAATATAGAAAAATGTGCACAAGGAGAGAGAGCTATAATGTCAAGTGCATTCAATTTAGCAAATCCAAGAAGATGGTTTTCTTCTTTCACTGAAAAATCTGGGTTTTGTTTGATATAATATATGGCTGCAAGGGGTGTCAAGATTATTAGGTTAATTCACAATTCAGGTGACAGTATAATAATAAACACAAAAATAGAGAACTTTATAAGCAAAAATAAGCAAAAATTTACATTTTAGTATCTTGACAAAGCCAAAAAAGTTGCAATATAGTCTACCGAGTAACAAGAACAACAACAACATATATTGTGCTTGTGTCTGCTATAGTTATAATCTACGACATCCTTGGATCATTATGTCTTGCACATTCTAAATCACAATATTCATCTAAAATGAGTTAATAAAAGAAACAAGTCTGCTAACTTCCACGGATAGCTGTACATCACGCTGGCAAGTATTAAATTGTACGCATATCACCGATTAAGAAAAAAAAAAAGGAGAATGAAGTACAGAGCAGTAGGCGTGGCATTTAGAAAGTAAGCGACAAACTTTGTATGAATAAATCGCAAGGGAAAACAACTATAACATGATTAGAAGCTCTGAGAAGTCGATTTTGCATAACAGGTCTGCTTTTCAGTCAACTGTTATTGATAAAGAAAAGTATAAATAATAGTAATCCAGCTGCTATACTGCATGTGCTAAAATTGTGAGGGAGGATTAGCATTAGATATTTTAAAATGAAGATTCAGTTCCCTCCCAACACAACCAGCCAGGAGCAAATGATGAATGATGAATGAAAATTAAAATATGAACTGCTAAACTAATACAAGTATCACATGTAATTCAGCAGATGTTTGTAGTTGGTGAGTTTAATAAGAACCCTACGGTGATGAACCGTATCACCTGATTAGTTGTTACCTTTGTGATTTTCTAATTGCAAGTCAAATTTGCTTCCGACTTCAATTCATCCTTCAGTTCTATACAAAAGTGCAGAAATGTCACTTTATCCTTATTTAGATGTTAACTTTTTCATTTTTAATCACCTCTTTTTGCAGAAATTTGTATTCTAATCATGATCTGTGTTGGGAAGTAACTGAATACATGTACGGAAAACACATATTCTGAATACTAATTTTGAGCACTATCCCGGTACAGTTACTTTTTCATTTAGTGGTATTCAGAATACAGTTACTTTTCTAAATTAAAAGGAATACATGACGGTACTTCATCATGCAATTTTGGCTTTGAACTGCACGGTGACAGTGATAAAAAAAAAAGAAAACAGACCTTGCAGTGCGTGCATGTGCCATTTTTCATCTCTACTTAGACATAAATTAATGCATAATAAATCAAATAAAGTTGTTTGTAATTATATATCATGTTTTAACACTATAATATAATGCAATGATGTAAAAGTATCCCAAGTATTTCAAACACACTACTATGATTGGCCTATGTAAAAGAATGCACAGGTATTCAGTATTCTGTAACTGTAAGTACATTTTCAAAGTATTCTTCCCATCACTGATCATGATTTTTTTTGCAGCTATCCATAACTTCACAATAATTTCTCAATGCTATTCCCAAACTAGTCTTTTCCCTTGCGTTTTCCCACTGACAGAAGGACCACGCGTTGTAATGTGGTGGTGATTGTCCCCTGCCCTTATTGATGACGTGCGTATCTTGTCTGTGTAATGTATTCATCGGGGAGGGAAGTCTTCCTGGCGACAGCACGAGGCGAATCGGACGGTGAACAATGTGACCAGACAATAACCTTCCACAGCTGCAGGCCTCTTAAAGAGAGACACCCTGCACAGAGCTACACCCATGTTTAAAAATGGGGCCAAACACATCACATATCATTTGGTGGGGCTGTACCATTTTGGAAACTTAAAATCAATTTGTGATTTTTCTGACAAGTTTTAGGATTAGATTTGTGATATGTTTAAAAAGTACGATTCTGTTCAGAGTGTAAATTGTAAATGCCAACAGGAACGTTAACATTTGAGAGAAGAATTGAGAGAAGATTGAACATTGATTAAGTATACAAGAATCCCATGCATTTCAGAGCATGTTTGTGCAAAACTAAACCAAAGGACTGTTGTAAGAAAGACAGGATTAGGGCTGGGTATCATTAAGAAGTTGCCAATACGATACATACCTCGAGAAATAGGCCACGATACAATACATATCTCGATACAGTGAGCTTTGATTCGATAAGGTTCAATACAAAATAATTACTAAATCATGGCTGCAATACTAAAAGTCTTTGTTAAACCACTTCTTGTGCAAAGTTCATATGAAACACGCCCATTTTAATCCTCAAAACAGTGAACATGTCAAATGTGTTGCATAAATGAGCTTCCTTCCTCTAAACAAGCAACAAAAAACTGTAGAGCTGTAACAAAATAATTTTGTAAAATATACCAAAAAATATTCTTGGCGATATATCAATACAGCAGCCTACAATATCGATACTCTATCGTCACATTAAACAATACGATATATCAATATTTTAATATTTTTGCACATCCCTAGACAGGATATTTTTTTCAGAGGACATTCAGTCATCTAAATAATTACAGCTCAAACTCAAATTGCGATATATTGATAACTATCATTTGAATTTACATTCATATTCAATTCAAGCATGGCAACTAACCATGAAACTAAATTAGGATTGTCAAAAATCATTACCCAGATACTAACTGATGCTAAAACTAGTTCTGAGACTAGATACACTGAAAATAAAACAGATAAAGGACCAAATTTGACCTTTTCATAACTTAAGAAGTCCTTTATCTGAACTAAGACTACATGGTAATACTAGAGAAACTATTATTCTGTGTTGAAAATAGTTTTCTGTAATCTAAAAAGGTGCTTTATTGAAATTGTGGGATCAGCATCTGTTTTGACTATCACACCTTTTCCTTAGTGTTTAAACTGAGTTTGAAATTATAGCATTGTGATGAGACTAAACAAAATACGGTGAATGAACAGGAGGTGTAAGCAATATAAAGGAGTGCTACCTTAATTGGCTAAACAATGCATGAACAAAAGAGGAACAAAACCAGTCCAAAACTAGGAATAAACCAGGACAGATCAAGAACTAAAGCAGCTGAAGCGCATCTACAAAAGGAATGTGCTCATGTAATAAATCCAATTGTGCTTTTCCAAACTGGACTAAACCATAGCTAACCAGGATCCCGCTGTGACTAGACTGGAATAAACAATGTCAAAACTGGAACGAAACCAAAAGCAAATCGGGACTAATACACAACAGAGATGACTTAATTATCTGTACAATTTGAGAACCACTGTCACTAAATACAGGATACATGCATGCATTTTCTTCTTTCTTAATAGGCCCTAATACCTTAACTATTGCTAAATCAGAAGTAGGCCTATCTACTTTTCATCAACATTTCATCAAGCAGTAGCATACATATCAAATAGAATATGCAAGACTGAAATGACAGATACATTGTCTTAAGTCTTACCTGTGCCAGTCTTCATTTTTTTGCATTTTCTGTAGTTAATTGTAGAACTTTTTTATTACTTATAAATATGCAAAGTCCATTAGGCTATTAATGTTTAGGCTACATAGTCTAGGAAAGCTATTGCCTCGTGTTCACTTTTACATCTTACTGTATTATTTTTGGCTATTTCACAAGATGTTCCGTATGGATTACATCTACGTCCTGTATTTTTATTATGGAAAATTCACTTGTTTCCAGATGTAAGTCATAAAATGTAAATTATAAGTCTACTAAATGGCAACTGTATTCGACTCGAAAATCTTTCACAAATGTCATGCACGAGGTTACTACAACAACATTACGCCGCTACGTGCCCTCCATCGCCACATGAGCCGCTTGTACAGCCATCCGAGCCAAACGGGGTACGATGGCAAAACACCGGGGCTCTGAGGTCCAACAGCGGGCAAACAGTGCCGCTATCCCCCGCTAACATCCATCGGACCGCGGCTAAAGCAGGTGGGAAGAAAGTGACACGAGAAAAGCTCCAAGGACGCACGCTGTTACGTATTCCTCTCACATTCATTAAAGTTTCACCACAACAGAGACGTGCCGTGATTCTGCGCTTTTTGGAGAGGCCATTATGTTTATCAAATCACTCCCGCCGTCCCTCGCTCGCCCCCAGGGTACAGTTCCAGCCATGGTCGCCTCTTTACGCTCTTTACTCCCCATCCACCGCCGCTGTCTGTGCAACCTGCATCCTCCGCTACGCTCCGACCTCCGCTTACATTCAAGAGGAAGCGAGCAAGGTGGCATGGAAGCGCCAGTAGTGTTTCCCGAGGAGCAAAAGCAGCAATCCGCACTTTTAATCCACAAAATAATTTCACAGCGCACACCAAATCTATCACTTTGTACCAAGCATGCTTTAAAAATGTTCTTCCTACCCGGTACTCCTGTCTCTAGCCCAGCCACGCTCCTCGCAGCGCACAGACAACAATGAAATGGGGCGCAGCTGGCAGTGCCACCGGATGTCCAATATTAATTGTTAATAAGGCCGTTTGGTGAGAGAGAGTGCTGGTGCGAGTCTTACTTGTTTTTATCGTCTGTTTCACGTGTTTTACGTTTAAACAGTACCTGGGCAGGCTACTGTACGAAGATATTTGGGGAATATTGAGTTTAATCATAGTGCTCATCACTTCTGTCCTGGTCTAGTCTGGGTTTAGAACTAGTTTAGCCCAGGTTTAGAACAGGTCTTGTCCTAGTTTAGGAAGGTTTAGTCATTTTTATATGACTTTATCCAAGTCCATATTAACAGGCTACCTATACCTGGTTTATTCTATTTAGGCTTAGACCTCGTTCTTCATATGCACCTGCTTCAGTATTTTTTCTTAACGCTACTCAGTTCTGGTTCAGAACTGCTTTGTCTTGGTCCTGATCATCTCCTTCTTTTGGCTGGGTAGTTTAAGTTCAGACCTGGTTTAGTCCTGGTCATGATTTTCTATAATGTCCCAGTTTAGCCATAGTCCAGTGTTGGCTTAGTTCTCGTTTAGTCCTTAGCCAGGCTTGTTAAGCCTGATTTAGTCCTATTTAATCTCTTTTTTGTTTGAGTTCATTAATTTTAGCATTATAAATCATAACTTTATATCAATAACTCATACATTAATATCAATAACAGTGTCTTTCCCTGTTAAATGATCAACCTCATACTGTAGAACAGGCCAGCATAGATCTTATAGATTTGTATTATGAATGCAGGAAGACTCCACTCTTTTCAGGCCAAATGAATGGTGCTTGTATCAGGCACACTGCGTTGCCAAATAAGTCGTCAGTATTCAGTCACCAAGCGAGTAACATGAGCTGACCCCAGAACATTTCAGAAGAGATGAGTTTTCAACATAGTCAGTTTCCTTCTGATCTCAGCAGGAGGCAAATCATGTCCACAGCCTTCACCAGTGCTTGAATGGAGTATGAGTCTATTCAGTGGGAGAGTGGCTTTTTTTTGTATCTGAAAAAACTTAAAGAAAAAAAGACTACAACAAATGTTTAACACAGCTGTAGCTCAAAGAGGTCAGACTTTGACCACCACAGAAAATGTTATGCTTAAATGGGCATTTTAAAGCCCCACCGTGTAGCCCAAAAATAGACTACAATTAATGCACGTTTTTTCTGTTTTTATTGCACTGAAAATGCAATAAAAACATGCGTGCTTACTTAAGCAGGCTTGCATCTCCACAAAACTGCCTCTTATTTGGCCTGGAGGAGGGCCTCCTCCTGCTTGTCTCCATGAAAATGTTGTTCCTTTGGCTATAACATTACACAGTGTGGCAAAACACTCATCTATCTCTGTGGAGAGTGTCTTTTTAATCATATAGTTAACGTGCCACCTCCAGAAAGTTACACAGTGTTTCTTTAAGTTACACTCCATACCATACTGTAGAACATTCCAAAGCAAAGAGATTTCCATGGAGTCAAGGAGGTGGCATGCCAAAACATCAATGCAGAGAAGCCAAAAGTCAAGTCTGTGGAGAGGCAAGTCCACTCACCATAAGGATGCATGTTTTAGTCAGTTTCTTTTGGTAAAATAGCAGGAAAAGTGCCATTTAGCACTTTTACCTCACAGCAAGAAGGCCCTGATTTGACAATCTGGACCGGTGGGGTAATTCTGCGTGCAGTTTGCAAGTTCTGTTATAATAACATATTTGTGTCTAAATCATTATGTTTCTCAACAGCTGTTTATACTATCTACCTAAACATAATGAACTGCCAATACTACATGTAGATGCAAGTACAAGTATTATTTAAAAGCATAGTTAAGATGAGTTAAGCATAAAATATAGTCTAACTAAAGAGTCATGCATGTATTGCTAAGCACAACACAGTTACCTACCTAAACACCTACATATTCAGTTTTGACTAATGTGGAATAAATAGTTGCCTAATGTAGTTTACCTTGAGCATATTTTAATTGCATGCATTACAGCATAAAGAGCACTAGGCTGTAGTCTAATAATTAGTATAAACATAAATACTACACAGAAATGCATATTTGATGGTGAATAGATCTTTAATTCTAAATGGCAACGCAATTTACTTGTTTACAAAGACACTAATGACCACAGACAGTCGCGGTACTCAACATATATCCACGCTCAAATGGGTTTCAAGAGACGTGATCATAATTACTGCTTATGCCAATGACAGTTTAGAATGGAAAGCCACTCAATTTTAGTACATTATGCAAAAATATCAACTTATGCAAGACAGACGGAGAGTAAGAAGCATATTAGGATAAGTTTATTACAGTCTACAAAAGCTGTACATTCTGTTTAAATGATTCTAAAATGAATGTAGTTTTTCATGTCTTCGTAACAGTATTGTCATATTCTTATTAGCGAGTTAGTTATTAGAGAGTTACACCGAAACTTGTCATTAAGTTTTGGTTCCATATATAAGACTGCCCCCAAATGCATCAGACTATTTGCAGTTATTGAGTACAAAATAACAGTATAATGATTTGATCTGTTTGATTTTTGCTTCTCTCTAAAGTCAGCATGGTTATAGTTTTATCAGGTCAGTTTAGAAGAGTATAGGACCTTTGTTTAAAGGTGCACTGTAACTTTTTGGGAGGAGCCTCTCCCATCTGCTGGTCTCCGTGAAGATATTATTGTCAAACCTTCTTTTATCTTGCATTTATTCAATTACTGGAGAAATGTTATTGCAAAAAAATAAAATGAAATAGAATTGCATTAATACTATGCAGAGTGACCTCTCCACAGATCTGACCTGTAACCAGATACATTTTATGCCATACTGTGTAACCTTCAGGCCGCAATGCTAGAAAAGAAACAGGAAAGTTACACAGTGGACCTTTAAAACAATCTTGAAAAAAGATTGCCATATAAGCAATGCATTGCTGAAAATCTCATCACAACCCAGTGCATTCAAACTGAAATATTCACGAAAGTAAAGAGCGAATTTCAGGCAATATGTTCCATTCTAATAAAATACTGCTGTGGGAGTTTGGAGCCACTTGAGTGCAGTTTGCGCAGCTGCAGATGATGCCAGACAGAGGCACAGTCACAGGCCCAGGCAAGTTCATGTACCATTTAAACAGACCAGAGGAGAGCTGGAAATATGAGGCCAGAATACAGCGGACACTGATCACTAATCACAATCACAATAAAGCAACATAAAGTTAAGATATTTAGAAGAGGTAAATAATGCATTTTACAGGCTCAGGATAGTACAAAAAGATATGCGTAAGGGGTAAACACTGACATAAACTGAGTGTGGCATAGCCATATAGCTAAATATTGAAATAAGAACATTGCTATGTTTATTGAAAGTAAAAAATAGTCATCTAAAAGTAAGAATAATTCAGATGGTAATACATTACCTGGTTGTCTCTATGGAGATGCTATTGCATTGCCTGGAAATTTCCACAGCGTGACATTAAACTCTATCTTGCATGTATGCAATGGCATTTTTTATTTCTCAACAATACATTGAAAGTTCCTGCAATGAATAGGCTCACCTCTCCACAGACCTGACTGTAACTTCGCCAGATGGCATCATTTGCTTCTCTCCATGAAGATAAATAAGTTTAACACCATACTGTGAAATATTCCAGGCAAAGCAATGCTATGTTTGTGGAAATGTTACAACTATATTTGCTATAGTAGGTGCAAAAAAGGTTTTCAGATGTGTGTGTTTTTTTTAACTGAACTAAAGTGCATCAAAATCTGTAAAAGCCTGTTCAAAAACAAGGTATATGAGTGAACAAGTACTGAACCAGATGAAGAACTGGACTACAACCTACCTAAATACAGACTAAACCTGGACTGAACCAGGATTGTGCAATGATCTTTACAAAATATATATATAAAATAGTCTCTAAATGAAACTTAATCGTGAAATTATTCTTGAACGTGCACCACAGCTTGAGAACCTCTTGTCAAATCTAACTATAGAAAGTCAGTTCCCCTCTACATACCTTAACAAGTTTGATAGCAACACCAGTGCCTTACCTTTATTAAGTTTAAGGCTTTTACATCACTTGAAATCGATATTCAACTTTGATAGCTGGCCATAAGATTACATTAAATGAATACATGTAGAAGTAGCCATAAATGTTTAATAAGCTATTGCAACTGTATATATAGGCTATTATGTGACGAGCAAGGCCTTTTCAGCATTGCTTATTGCAGCGCTAGACAAAACTTTCCAGTATACATTTTCAAGGCATGCAAAGTCAAAGGGCCTCCACCTTCTCATTTTGTCCAGTGAACTGTGACTCTATGTAAATCTAGTCGCAAAGTGGGTCTATAGTTCTAAGCTAATTTGCCTGCAATGTTAGAAGATTTTACTCCAAATAAAACTAAATTACTGGAAACTAAACGCAAGCAACAGATGTCTTTCGTTGTAAAAGTCGTTTATCTTCTCTGCATTGCTCTTTAATGTATTTAAATCTTAAAAATCCTAATGATTTTAATAAATTGCCATAACTATATATAATAACGTTACCGTTTTGTTTCCATTAGTATCAAATCCTGCTTTAAACTCGTCTCATATTTTACTGTAATATAAAAATTTAATTACGTAAGCGATTTTGTTTTTGCTCATTCTGAATGTATTATGAAATTAAACTACAAGAACTTCATTCTATAAAATAAGGCTAATTTATCTTGCCTATTAAAAGCTTTTGGGTACAGTAAATAATATCCTGTAAGCCATACTGTACGTAAATCCGTATTAAAGTAGCCATTTTCACCCGGTAGACAGTTAAAATGCAAACAATTAATCGCATTCAACCTCTTCTCCAATCAAAACAAGTGAAAAGCATTTTGTAATTGGTAAAAATCTGGTTAAACCCGTCCACAAACAGCGCTGTAGCAGGGCCGCGAGAGGGCTTTACCTTACAGCGCGTGTCCTCGTTTGTCCCCTCGCTGGTTTCCTCCCTCCGCTCTCGGACCGTCGGGGCTAAAATGTCCGCCTTGGCCTCTTCAGATCTCGCCACACCACCACAGCGCACCATCCAAAACAACCCCAGTCAGCGGGGGGAAGCAAAGCACCCGTAGCCCGTATGGCCAAATGCGCTGCGCGGCAGGAAAATCTACTTGCGCTTATAGTGTCGGCCACATGCAGGAAGTTTGTATCGAGTGTATAACGTATAAACGGGACATTAAAGATGGTTGCAGGACTGTTAACACCCCCCCATCACCATCACCTCCTCCTCCTCGTGCTTCCCTTCCCTCCCGCCATTGGTGCACGCGCCTATCGTTTTGGAGATGGAGGCAACATACACACATATATATAGGTCAATGTAAGTTTTACGCACAAGAGCATCGTTGGTCCATGCGCGCTGTAGGCTGAAACGAGGCAAAACAGCGCAACTTTTATGGCTTAAACTCATGTTTGGGAGATAGGGGACAGCTTTTAGTAGTGTGACAGTGTTGCATAGTATTTTACTGACATATTGGACAAGACGTCAACGTGCGTAATTCAACAATAAGCGACAAAACTGACGTTAAAGGGTGAAATGGAGATGCAGAGACAGATGCAAAGCCTTTCTCCGATTAGGAGCACTTGAGCGCGTTTTGGTAGAGTCAATATTTTTCAGTTAGGTGAGCTCGGTTTCCTGTTTAGGTGTTCGGAAATAAAATGCAAAATATAGTTAACATTGGTGAAAGCCTCGTGTGGAGTAAATAAAGCTGGTCAAAATCTATTTATAACAAACATATAGACAATGTCCATACTTTGCAATGAGGAATTAAAGAAACTTGTATTGCTCCTCTCGCACTTTCTTTATACACACACACACACACACACACACACACACACACACACACACACACACACACACACATATCAAAAGCACAATCCATTAGACCTATACAGCATTTTTACATTTTTGCAGTCTTTGTTTAAGTCCTCTTAAAATGGAGGTTTGACCTCAATTTTAACTAAAACTGTAAATCTTGTCAAAATAAACCTAAAATATAAATCAGTTATGAAGCAGCCAACTAATTACAGAATAACAGATGCTTATTAACACCCGACAGATGGCTTGAATGGAGTATACCCAGTGCTCCCCAGTCCCCACCTTTGGGTAAAGTATGTACCTATTGAAAAAAGTCATCCTCTCGCCTTGATTTAGTATGGCTATTTTTAAATATAGATTGTTTATAATTTTATGTTTTCTAGCCATTTCTTATCAATTAAACTGTTATCAAAGAAGGTTCATGTCCAAATAGGCTTAGCTTTTGGTTCTTTTATTGTGAAATCCTCTTCCTCCCTCTCCCCTCTGGTTTACCGCGGGCTTGACTCTCTTTGTAAGCGGATATGTGTTGTGGGTCCACGGCACGCCCTCTTCCACGGGGAGGAGCGACGCGACCTGAGTTTAAGGACAGCGGGAGGACTGAGGGTATGAACCCCATGACCCGCACTATTTCCCCGGTCTGTTACGCTGAGAAGCACCGCTGCCTGGCTCCTCTTCATGGCCACGGAGAGGGCTTACCGTAACAGGTCCAAATACGCACGCCGTCCTCAAGCAATTTAAGTGTTTTGTATGAAGTGGTTTCCCGAGAAGCGAGTTGACTGTTCACAAGAAAGACACGGAAATATTACATAATAGGCTACAGCGAAAACAAAAGAGAAAGTTTGTTTATACTTTTGACACTTTTATCAAAGAAATTACGTTACAATGCCGTATATTGTGTTACACAGTTTTAAAAGTAAAACATTTTCAGTGGTTTGGGCTGTTGAAATGGAGAATAGCATATTTATTAAGTAGAATCTGTTGTAAGCTATTTATTTATTTGCTTGGTAACAATAATACAGGAGGACATGCACACTACACTCAGAGAGATCAGGAGTCTAACCCACAACCTCTTCACTCAGAGGCATGTCCTGCCTGTTACTGCCACAGTAACAGGCAGGACATGCACACCTCTTAAACAAAGTCTAAGAGATTTTAACCCACAACCTTTAGGAGGCAGAATTAACCTCTCCTACTTTCATAATATTTGATTCGTGAATCATGATGAACTACACTGCAAATCTAGCCAAGTTAAGATTACTTGAATTAAGAAAATGTTATCATGATCTGAATAAATTTCACTTAACAAGTAAAATTATCAACTAGTGGAACAAGACTTTTTGTATTAAAATACATCTTGCAACACAGATAAGAAAAACAAGTCTTTGCATTTAAAATAAACAAAGTCTAATGCTGCTTGAATTAGGGAAAAATACACTTATTGCATTGGTATATCATTTTACTTGTCAAGTTGAATCTACTCAAATAAATCATGATCTCCATACAAAATGTTCCAAAGCATCGTTTTAACTTTCTATTTCCATGGAATCAAGGAGGTGATGTGCCACCAGAAAGTTCCATAGTGTTGCCCTAAGTCATGTACCATTATTTTAAGTCGTTACCGATGTACTGGGGGATAAAGGGGATAAAATGCATTAACACATTGCAGCTGTTTGTATGTTATGAACAGATGCTTCTAACACACAAAGCCATATGTAGGGCACAGATTCAGCTTAAAAAAACAACAACAAAAAACAGCAAAACTAGGCTAGCAATTTAAGCCTCAGTGTCTGTGCATAATATGTAAGCAGCTGACAACCATGCAACCACTATAGCTAAAGCATACATATTCTACAGGTGTGCTTTTCTTATACATACATTCTTGTCTCCATAGGGAAATGTGCAGCACCATCTTGGATTAGGATCATGGTTAGGATCTTGGTCAAGAGCTGGAAGATAAGTCTGCTGTGAATGTCCACTCATTTGAAGGTTGGTGGTTCGAATCCCTTTCTCGATGAACATCATTAGTAGACTGGTCAGATCCACTGACCACTGCGATTCCAGCTCCCACAGCGATGTGCCCTTGGGCAAGACACAAGCCATCTCACTATGAATGTGTGTGTGAATGGATGAGTAGTTCCTTGATCTAAAACGCTTTGAGTGCTTTGAAAAGGTGACCATTTACTGTTTACCAATAGATATTCATCCATTCAGAGAGCTAGGGCTGCAACTTAATTTAGTAATTCACAACTCAGCCATTATTTTGATTGTACTTTGGGATTGTTTATTTATTTTTTTATCAAATAAAGATTGAAATGTGTTGACTGAAGGCTTCTAGATTGAGAATAGTTATAAATAAAGTGTATTGTTGATCAGAAATTGTTTATTCCATGTTTTGTGATAAAACATCTATTTACTTGTGTTTTCTAATATATATTGTCCAGTTAATTAAAAATTAAGATTAAAATAATCAGGACGTGATTATGATTATTTTAAAGGGCCAGTCTCTACTGAACTAAAGATAAAAGGAGCTGTTAACTGAAAACTACTGCTTCATGACAGCACAAGGTGGAACAGAGCATTCTGAGATTTGGAGATGCAGAAAACACAACTCCATGTATGTTTTGAGGAGGTAACAGTATTCTAACATGGCTTAAGGCTCACAGGAGTCAGTGTTGCATAATATGGGACATTTAATAGTTGACTAGTCACAGTTATTCGATTTAATCATTGCAGCTCTACTAACTTCACTTAAAGACTTCACATGTTATGGGAATGGAACTCACAATCTTCTTGTATCATAAAGCATTGCATTAAGCATATTTTTTTACCAGCACCAGAACTGAATGTGTGTAATCACATTCCAAATCAAATAGCTGAACATTTTGTAGTGTAGTTGTTATTCATCTCATGTTGCTAATAGTGACCCCAGTGCGATTTATAGCAGCAATAGCAAAACACAGGCCTGTTGATTTACTATGAGCTCCATAGGACTTGTTTTCATTCCCCATTCCAGTGTCCTGATGCAACCTTCCTGTTTACGCATGTTACCCTATAGCGTAGCATAGCATTTGGGTGTTCTCTATGGTATCAGATTGCAAACAGGTGATCTTAAACATATGCCCTTAAATGACTTAAATGTTTTCCTTTTATTCCTGCAGAGTTGTTATGCTTTACTATTCCAAGAAGCTATTGGAATATTTTGTATTTGTTTGCTATTAAACAAATACTGACTTATAACATGTTAATTCTGTTAATATATAAAGGTGTATTTTGTTGTCCACATAGCATTTGGCCCATCTTTCAGTATTGGTGGGACATCTGATCGAGAGCGGGAGATAGCAAATGACCAGAGACTATTAAAGATCTGAAAGGTGCAGTGTAGGGGCCGCCATAGTCTTGTCTCCATGGAGATCTTATTGCAAATGATGTCACCAGGCCAAGTTACAGGTCAGAAATGTGAAGAGGTGACCCTGTTCAGTGTAGGAATTCATGTTCATGTTATTTTACAGGTCTTATATTACGCAAATTTGACTCTTGTAAACTTTAAGCCATGTTAGAATGTAGTGTCCCCCTCAAAAACAGCATGTTTCATTCACACATGTTTGAGTAACCCTGTATTATTAGTCTGTCTACATCTCCAGAGCTCAAAATGCTCTGTTCCAGCTTGTGATGTCATGAAGTGGTAGTTTTCAAGTTAACAGCTATCTTTTACCTTTTCTTCAGTAGATATAGGTAATTGGAAAAAAAAAAAAATGCTATACTTTAATGCTACATTGCAGAACATTCCAGAAAAAGAGATGTCAGATCTTGATGGAGGCAAGCAAATAGCCAACCAGAACAAAATCTGTTTGTATGCCAGGAGTATCTATAGAAGGAGGATTAGCCTATTATTAGATAAGCTTCAACTAGCTTCAAAAGGCCAGACTTCACAATCATCTTATTCTTTAGCTATAGGTACTCCTGACGAAGATCTGTTTAATTTAGAGAATGATCCCGGGTTGCTACACTGCTTTGGTTTACTGCTAGTATAGTTTAACGAAGCAGTGAAGAATGGGTCAAATGCAGTGAGCGGACATATTAAAAAGTACTGTACTGTTCCTTTAAGACATTCTCTTATACAATAGGGTGCGCTATTATTCAAGCGTGCACAGTACAGTGATAAATGACAAACATGAAAACGTGCTTCATAATACTTTGGCCCTGTTTATTTAAAACTTAAGCACTGTGAACACTCAAATACCTCTTGGCCTCAATAGGAATGAATGAAATGTCAACACAGCAATGGTACATTTAGTATAGGGCTTTTATTAGATGTCCAACATACAGTGCCACTGACAAACAGGTTTCAGTTCACAATACAATAGTGTCATTCACATTATTCTATGGAAAAAGAATAAGCCCAAACCATATCCTGTAGGTTGCGTTCACGTGACATCGCAACAGTAGAATATCTGTAGTTTAAAACTGAGCCGGGGGACAGGTGAGAATTCTACGGTGGAATTTGCCGTTTAAAGATGCACTGTGGAACTTTTCTGGTGAAGCTTCTTGTCTCCATGGAAATGTTTTTGCTTTGCCTGGAATGTTCAGTAACATTTCCATGGAAGCAGGTGGCGGTTCCTTCACTAGAAATGTTATGCAGCGCGCCTGTGTCAGATTTGTTAACCTGGTTTACGGTTAATATCTCTGTAATTATTGGGTCCATCCACATGAAGGTCTTCTCTATCAACATAAATAAATAAATTTGACTATTTTTTCAGAAAGTGAAATCTCATAGATGTGATTGTTGTCAGTTGAAAGGACCTTTAAGACTAAGATTTGTGGAGCCAGTTTCTAAAAAAATAATGATAAGGTTCAACAATTGTGGATAATAAGTTCGGATGTTTCTTGTAAATACAGTAACTAGAACGTGAACACAACCTATGCATGGGTTTGAGAATCATGAGAAGTTAGGAACGTTGTCATAGCAATTGACCATTCAAAACGAAATATTCTTAATCTTTAGAATGTTCAACAGTCCTTAAAATGGCACCATGTAACAGGAAGCTGAAACACATGAACACACTTAACATTTTGTACAGTACTGTAATAGACCTTCACCATTAAATTTGAAAGCAGTAGTCCTCAAGCCCACACTCAAACTCTTTTAGTCCAGAAGTAGTACATATGTTATTCCATTAGACATAAAGGGCCAATGCCATTCAACAATGTGGTACTCACTTGAGCTTGTATACAATGCTTGTACTTCATTTCCATCAGTACAGCAGGGATGGAAAAAGATCTCAGAATATATTAGACTTACACAAAATTTATTTATCCGTGAATTTACATCTGTGATAGAAATGCCACAAGATTACTCATTCTTGTGAAGAATATGGAACATGTTCCCTGCCTCCTCGTTTTAGATGAGGTTGATTGACAGGTGGTTTGGCCAATCAGGGACATGCATGTTCCACTCGTATCAAAACAAATATGGCAGTTTATGAGGAAAAAGAATAATCTGAGGTGTGAGAAATTTGATTTTGTTTGTAAATGATAGCTGACCAATGAGTTGCTTTATTTTACATGTTTCACTGAAATAAACAAATCCGACCACATTTGAGACTCGAGATGCAACAGAGGACATGGGGACCAGACTGATATTAATAGATATATCATTCTGGATTTGCCAGGCACGTGGACTCCCTTGAAAATTAGATAACATAGCTCAAGGGATTATTCAAAATAAATAAGTTGCAATTATAACTGGTAAGTGATAAGATTATAACAAGAAAATGGTATGTTTGCAGAGTCCCATCTCTACTCTACAACCATTATTGACTAAATGCAATATTTCCCAATAACTTTGAGGTGAATTATCAGTCATTAACAACAGAGAAAAGCCTGTTGATTAGTCACTGATTCCTCGAGGGAATTGTAATTTGTGCCAATACTGAATTAGTAACTGTTGTAACTGTAACTTATTTCACAATGATATAAACTTAAAAACCTCCATAGCACATATTCAGAGATATTTCAATTCACTGGTAATACTCAACCCATCATAGAGTCAGAACGCCATTTTAATTTGTTCTAGTTGACTTGTCTCATATTTTTAGATTGTTGCTACCATGGTGATTCATTAAAAAAACAGCCCAAAATCAAGTCTTACAGGTGCCAAGAATATTAATTAGATGTAACAGATAAGCAGCAGCAGAAGCCTGTACGATATGAGAAAATATGAGGTGCATTGAAAACCAAAACGTACAGATTGGGTCAATGGAGGTCACTTGGTTATGAATTATGCCGTGTGTGCATGTAACTGTTATAGGTGAGTCATAGCTAATTAATTTTTATATAGAATGGCTAGAAATTTAACAAACGGTGTGCTTTACAATGTGCAATACAGAAATGAACTGAGTTGAAAAGATGACAATTACGCGACTCATTCAAATGACAAGGAACATTTTGGTCACTCAGTTGTGTGTTTGTGTGTTTTAATTATGTAAGTAAGTACAGTATGTCCCCGGGCAAGACACTTTACCCTTTTTGCCCATACCCATTGCCTGTATTTGATTGTGAGAGACAGGGAATCTGGCTTAAAAACCTACAAGTATTACGTAAAAATGGCTGTACTGCACTGGAATAACACATGCTATTGTAATGCCATATGCAAAGTGGGTATGTTTTGGCTACTAGCGTCAATAGCTACCTTTATTTACCATCTTTGGTTTATATGTAATTCAATGGAGCAAGACTATACTTATTTATGTATTTTACAGTAAAATAAAATAAATAAACGTCACTACCACAACTAAGGGGGTCAGTAGGAGACGATACAACGAAATTTGGTCTTTCTAAAAAGTAGCTGTATTGATTCAAGATTTCTTTTTGGCTGAAGCAAAGTGGTTTGAAAGGACAGTAAAGGAGAGAATGAGGAGAGGAGGGAGGGAGGGATTGGGGGAGCTGGAATAAAGGGAAAGAAAAGGGTTGTTTTTAGTTGTGGTAGTGGCTGGTAGTCAAGACTCCATGTTCTTTAAAGCATTGGTGCAAAGCAGGAATGTGTTTAAAAGGTAGAGAGGTACAGTAAATGTTTAGTACGAGTTTATGAGGCGAGTTCACCGTGACGCTAGTGAGCACAAAACATCTGCTTTCAAATACATTCGAGGCTTAAAATGTGCTATTAAATATATGTGCAATACTGACATTATTTTAAATCAGAAGTTAAATATATGTCGATATGGGTCAATATATGAAATCTAATGGAAGGAGTTACAGACATACACCCACTTTCAGGAAGGGGGTTCAAATCCTCACTACAAACATTGCCTTAATTCTCACTCTGCCGTTATAGCAGTCAGTGACATGGTTTATACTGGAGATTGACTGATGTGGGTTTTTTCATGTCCGATGGTGATTGTTTCAATACAGAACAACTGATGGCCGATAAACTCAATATTTATGGGTGGATGTGTTGGGCCGATTTCGATTTACCCCAATCCTTTTTTCACAAACCTTTAAGAGAACTGTGTAGTCACGTTTTGTGCAGTATTTAAGTGTTAATATAAACCTTGTGTGTATTTTTTAGGCAGCAGATTGACCAAAACTAAATATCAGCCTCTACTGGAGATTTAAGGTCAATAGCCAATACGCTAAAAATCCAAATATTGGCCCGATACCAAATAAGGACAAAACCTAAACGTAAAACCTGTATGCAGTTACAACACGAGCTAGCTATAGGTTAAAAAGCTGTTCTGAATTTGCTGATATGTTTGTTGGTGGTTAACTATAGGGGCAAGATTTCATCAAAAATGGGTTAAAAAGGAAACACAAGCAAGCTATTATTTGGTTGGAAATCTGGATTGAATTTGCGACTGGAAAAGCTACTGTACACACTGTCAAACAGAGAAGGCATATGGTACTAAAAATGTTTAAACCTTTAGCGTAGAAAGAACCAGTTCGAAAACAGGATTTGAAATGATGTTAAATGCATTGTCATTTGAAAAGTTCATAGTCAAATAAAGAGGACATGCTGCAGCTGACAAAAACTAGCCAAAAGTCAGATCTAACCAGGACCAAACCAGATCTGTTGAGGTCCTATACACACTGTAAAACTGAGATGGCACGTAGTTCTTGCTGGATCAAAACAGAAGCCTAAAAAGATACCTAAACCAGGTCTAAACCAGGAGGTGTAAAAATCACATGTAAATTTGCTTGAGAACCATCTTGAGGACATTTGCTGCTGTAACACAAAATGAGGGCGTGCAGGCAAGTCTAAATCGAGACCCAAATCCAGTCTAAAGCAGCTCTGAACCAGGACTAAATCAGAACTAAACCTGGTCTAAAAATCTGATATATTCTGTTGTACATACTGTAAAAAGGACTTGTGGTTCTGCAGCTGTTGCATACAAAAGGGACAGAGAGAGTACAGTGCATAGGACCCAAATCCGGTCTGAACCAGCTCAAAACCAGGACTAAGTCAGAACTATACCAGGTCTAAAAATATGAAATGAATTCACTCCTGCACATACTGTAAAATTGATGAGGCATGAGGTTTTGCAACTGCTACACCTTCAATGTGAGAGAGTACAGTGCCAGTGTTTAGACCTAAATCTAACTCAAACCAGGACTATATCTAAAATCTAAAAATATTATGTGTATGTAACTCCTAGTGTACTGTAAAATAGAAAGGAGAGATGTGGTTCTACTGCTGTTAAGAGAAAGTACAGGCAGGTCTAAACCAGGACCTTAAGCCAGTCCAAAACCAGGACTATAGCAGAACTAAACCAGGTCTTAAAATCTGAAGTGTATTTTCTCCTGTACATACTGTAAAATCAAGAGGACATGTGCTTGCTGCAGTTACACCTACAAAGACAGAGACAGAGTACAGTGGAGAGGGGCGTGATTGGTCCAGATTTCATCAAAAAGGGGTCGAGTGGGAAAAAAGGCGATGAATTGGGCATGAGATCACCATGGCAACAAGGACCTCCGCATCGAACAATGTGGGGAGAGCCATTTGAGCTCTGAAGTGGAGGGGTAGCACTTCACTTGTGTACAGTTAGTTTTTTTTATGTTTAAAGGGCTACTTGAGGTTTTTTTTTTTTTTGCCCTAAATAAAATGTAAGTTTTTAAAGAGCACATTTTGAGTATAGTTTAAAGACAGAACAGGGAATGTTGTGTAGCAATCACAAGACAAGAGATTCAAATTACCTTAATGAACAAGTCCATTATTATTTTTCATAGATAACTTGGTTAGAATTTGAAATTTCAGTTGCTTTTGTGGCTTGCAAGAAATCTGGTGGACTAAAAGGGTAGGTGAGAGTAGTGAGACTAAAGCAAAACAAAACATGAACCAAGTCTGACCACGGTCTAAACTGGGACTAAGCCAGGTCTGATCAAGATCTAAACCAGATCTAAACCGGGTCTGATCAAGGTCTGAACCGGGACTAAACCAGGACTACACCAGGAGTACACTAGAACTAAACCAGGTCTGAGAAAGGTCTGAATGTCTCAACAACTGCTAGTGAAGATCTGTTTTTATGATTTCACATTGTGAGTAGGGATGTACTGATCCAGCTTTTCAGTTCCGATACCGAATCCGATACTATGGCATTTATTTCCTTTATACAAACTAATAAAAGACAAAACTGATCCAAATGTGCAATCACAAAACAAGTTTGTATAAATAAAAGTATGAGACTTTCTGGGCCAACCACGACTAGTATTAGTACTAGTTATTAGTTAGTTAGTATTAGTACTAGGCTTATCACTTCAATTGATATCTCCAACCAGAATATTGGCTGAACCAATATTTGGAAGCCAGTATCCAATCCAGCAAACTTTTCAGTTTCAACGCCGATATCTGATAACAGTGTCGGATCAGTGTATCCCTAATTGTGAGTACACTCTGCATTTCACTTATTTTAACACTATTATTGGTGAGACTAGGGGGCATTTGATCTGTAAGTTAAAATTCATTATTTCATTTTTACATACTATAGCAATCTCTTCACACACAATACATCAAATACACAAATATTGACAATTATACAACAACTTAAGCCCATAGAGGTCAAAATAAATAACATTTACAAGTTTGTGTTCCCTGAAGGCAAAATAAATATGTAAACAAAATCAACTAAACACTAGACAAGCACATTGCAGGGAAGGACACACGGCAGGGGAAAAGCCCAGACATGCCATTTTGTTCAATGCAGCAAAGTTATTATACTGCTATGAATTCATTTACAATTTGATGACTAGACTAATCCCGGACTGAATCAGTCTAAACCAGGATTTAGGATCTGTTGGAGAATGCTGCTTTAAAATTAGTGAATTTTGAAATATTGTTGATGACATGGGCTTAGTAACTCACAAACAGAACTGATTCAAGTAATAAAATGTTCCCTTGTGTTTGCAAAAATAATAAATAACGTGATTAAGTTCAGCAAACCAGATCTGGAAGAGACGACAGGCATCAGGGCTTGAATCTGAAACTGAGGAAAAAAATTTACAGTATAGTAAAATTGTAAAAAATATTTATAGTAAAAGACAGAAATGTTCTATGCAGTTTATAACCGTTTATAATCATTTTTTTATTTAAATGTATTTTATCTTATTAAAAATGTATTCCTTCAAAGTCTGAACTCTGCTCTAGGTTTAGCCAATTAAAATAAATTTAATGCCATATTGTGGAACATTACAGGCAAAGCATTTACATTTCCATGGAGGCAATCAGGTGACAGGTGAAACATGTATTTTATATGGAATAATATTTTACAAAATGAACTCACTTTGTTTATTCCCAGACGTAGCGCAGGTACCATATTGTTTCATTCTTCAGTTGAGGCCCGAACAGAGGATTGGCCTGAGCCAGAATCGCTATCAACCAACTGGGAAGAGAAAAGGAGGAAGAAAACATCAGGCAAAAGAAATGTGAAAGGTGCTCATTGAAATTACAATTATTCACGCTACACCATTTATTGAGATGAATGGGACCAAGGGACATGGCTGTTTCTATCTCTTAGTGTCAGATGATTCAAAGCTAAACACTGTATATTCTAAAAACTCTTTCTGCCTGACTGTGGTTAAATAGCTCTCCCTGGTGGATGAATCACATTACTACAAGTTGCGAGTCGCACCTGAAATCATTGCTGTGTATTGGTTTAAAGTTATACAGTTAATCCCAATATTAATAAATAAATTACATATATAAATGATTAAGTATGGAGTAAAAAAATAGAACTACTTGGATGTAGTCATAACAGAAATCTGTATTTTGTGATGTTATGTTATGTCAGTTTTCTTAAGAGTGAAATGCATTTGGACACACTTTATGGTTTTATCTCATTGGTTATGGACTCTATTGAGCTGTGGTACGGAGGCGTAAAAACTTTTAGATATGAACCTAAAAGTTATCTCATACAATTGTCGCGGGCTGTGCTTGGGGCAGAGTGCAGAGGATATAGCTTGCAGGGTTGTTGTGGATCACATGTTGAGTCAATGCGATGTGTTTACAAGAGACATTCCTGACGAAGCAGGATTTGGAAGGATTAAATTCATTAAACCATAATTTTCAGAGAGCTGGGGGAGTCCTGTGTTAATATTGGTGGTGGAATATTAAGAGGGCGCGGCGCGTTCCTGGTGGAGTTGCAATCCTCACCTTACACAAAACGGCAAAATGTGCACACCCCATATGAGTGCCAACTTAATGAGACAGAATATCTTAATAGATAGGCTTTTATTAATTCATTTGTACAGGATAAGAAGTTCAGGTGCTTGTAATTGGAGATTTTAATTCAGACATTATGGACGATAAATCTGTGTTTGCCAATCACCTGAACCAGTTTTGTGAAGATAATAGTCTAATATTGTCAACAAAGGCCCTCTTGCCTGCAGTTTTACATACAGAAGTGAGGCTTGGCACACCACCTCTTGGTTGGACTTGGGTGGTATAACTACAGCAGATGCACATGCATCATTGACAGACATTAGTAGCATGCAGTGACTTTTATGGGTAGGCAAGCAGACTTGGGGTGGATATCAACATTTACTCAATAACACTTTAATAATGACACATTTTTTGCAAGCTACATTACAAATGAGTATATTTGTTTTTACTCACATTAACTGCATGTATACTGAGCCATTCTGAAGTCAAATTAGTCCAGAACACACACATGTGTAATAGTGCTGTTATTCCACTGACACCTTCATAAACACAGAGACAAGGCAGAATCTTCACTGCCCCAGCCGCTCTAACTCCACTGCTCCGTCCGGATCCTCCATTTCACACAGACTCGCCCTGAAACTAGTCCACTGTTTCATTAAATGACGGCCTGTATTTCTAACTAACATCTAATCACTACAAACGTGAAACTACAAACAGTGACCTGTCGTTAAAAGCGAGTTATTTTTAGACACTTTGTTGAAAGTTAGCTCTGCTGTTGTCGTCCTCTGCTGCACATGCGCACTTACTGGGAATCGCCACCCACACATCTCTCAACATGTGCCTAGACTGCCAATCCGCGCCATCGGCCCCTCCAACCACCACCAACACTCATGCACACTCCTCTTTCTCACTAGACAATGTAGGTGAAGTGTCTTGCCTAAGAACACAACGACAGTTTTTAGATTTATTTTAGATTTTATTGAGCAACCACTGCTTGCCTTGATTCCCCTGACCGCACGCACTGACAGACATGAAAATATTTTATGAGCTCTAAACATCTGATCACAGGCAAATAAAATGTCAATTTCTACCATTGATCGAAATGTACAAAAACGTAAGTGATGGTTTCTATTTAGTTTAGAATTCTCTATCAAGAGAAGAAATTTTGTCCAATTCTGTAAGAACTGATAATCTGCTAAGAAATAGCAAGAAAACAGTCATGTGCAGGGATGACAACTGCAAAAACTCTGAACACAGTATGAGGAGTGTCAAAGTGTTGTTTAAGTCAAGTGTATCCCTTCAAAAAACTAAATCTAAAAAGAAAGGAAGGCCAGGTTGGAATGCCCATGTGGCTGAATTTTATGCTACGAGAGGCTTCCCAGGAGTGGATAATGGCAGGAAGACCAAGACATGGGCCTGTTCATGAACAAAAGAGGGTCACAAATGCTCGATATAAGCATACAGTGCATTTTATGACCAAGAATGAACAAGCTATGAGAGCGGACTTGATAATCAGAAAACTCTCTTGAAACAACACATCTGACTTTTGGAAAGAAGTAAAAAGCATGACTGCCAGTAAATCATCACTGCCATGTGCAGTGGATGCTGGAGCTTTGGTGTCAGCACTACAGCAGCTTATTTAACAGTGTTCAGAGTGAGCCTTGTATTTTGAATGATGTTGACAATGCAGATGTAATTCTGTCACATGAAGTCCTTAAAGCTATCACCAAACTGTCTAATAATAAGGCCAGTGGGCAGGATGGTGTTTCAGCAGAGCATTTAAAGTTTGCAAGCGTGAAGTTAGCACCACTGCTTTCCATCTGTCTCACAGCTTTCCTTGTTCATGGATTTTTACCTGACTCTGTTAACTGTTTTGCTAGTCCCTGTCATTAAAGATAAAATTGGGAAAGTTGGCAGTTCTGTTTGGCTTTAAGGCTATGCTGGGCACAGATTGTGTGTGTATGCTCTTAAAGAGACTATTGATGCATCCAAAGCTTTTGATAGGATGAATCACTGAAAATTATTTTATTATGAAGTTGATTCATAAAGGTAAATACATTGTGCATATTTTGATTTGTTGGTATGCACAGCAGATGGGGTCAGGTAGGGGGAATTCAGTCCCCAGTTTTATTTAATTTATATGAACTGTCAATAAAGCTTAAAACATGTGAAACTGGTTGTGTGGCTGGAAATCTTGTTGTGAATCATTTAATGTATGCAGGTGACTTAGTTGTTTTTAGTCCAAGCACAGCTGGTCTCCAGCAGCTACTCAGCATCTGTTCAGCTTACGGTGTGGAGCGTGATATAAATGCAACCTAGAGTATGGTCATGATCTGTAGGACCAAAGAAGACAAGCATATGAGCTATCCTGACTTTTGCCTGTCAAATGTTGTGTTGACTGTTACAACAAAAATGAAATATCTTGGGCATGTCATCACTGTGGACATGGCAGATGATGATGATATGTATAGACAGTGTAGGATGCTCTATGCTCAGGAAATACTCTTATGCGTAACTTTGGCTCTTGTACAAATAATGTAAAGTTGTTATTGTTTAAGTCATATTGTACACCGTTGTACACAGCCCACTTGTAGTCTAATTACAAAAAAGCCAGTTTGCAAAGACTGCAGGTGGCCTACAGTGACACTTTGCAGGTGCTTTTGAGGAGGCCACGATGGACGAGTACGACTGAAATGTTTGTTACTGAACACTCTGCAAGCTGTACTAAGAACTTTAATTAAGTTTTATTTAGTACCTGAACAAATCAGACAATGAAATAATAATGTCACTCACAAATATGAGATTCAGTGCAATATGATATCAGTCCAATATGTGGAGACAGTGGTAAGGCTGTCTTTTCAAAACATAAATGTTTAATGTTTTGTATTGTCACTGTCCTTGTCTGTTTTAAAAATGGACTGTGAGTTCGGAAAAAAGATGAATTGAATTGAACAGAGTATCCACATGAAACAAAACAGGGACAAAGTTAAAAATTTTCTGTGCAAATAATCCAGATATGAAAGATTTTTGTGGTCCGTAATCACCAAGACAATATAAACAAAATGAAGATTTTCTACTCACAATAAATAGCAGCAGATGGCTGTGAGGATCAGACTGGTGACAATCACTCTGTAAAAGAGAACAATACAACTGTTATAAACATGTAAAGTGGTGTCAGTTGTAACCAGGACAGTTTCGTTGCATTTACAGCTAAGCCTTACTGTGGCTCATTTAGGTAAAAATCAAATATGAATCAAATCATATGAACATAAACTGTGCTAATTTATTTATTTATTCATTAATTTATTTTTGTACAAGAAAGAATCTTTGTCTCATAACACATTTTCAAAATTAACTGTTACATAGTGCTGATTTTAAAATGTGTATCTTAATTTATTCATAGAGTTTCCTTGGCAGACGCTTTCACTCGCTAGACAGATGGATGCAAGGGTGACGCACAGGCCTCCTCCTTACGCACGCACGGCTTATATGCTCACAGAAATATTAACGATGCTTTGTCGAATTATACGAAGATATATAAAGATATACAGGTCTAATATCTTTCCACACGATATCATTCGCCCTTAGGAAATGTTGGTGCGGGCGTGCAGTGTAAAAGAGATGGTTTTGATGCACCTACCCTCTGTTTGGTCCTTTTGGCACTAAAAACGGAGCCACGACGCCGACCAGGCCCCATAACGTCGTGAAGCAAATCATCGGTAAAGCGAGAGAGTGCGACACCATGGTTTTATCTCAAGAAAACCACAAAAGTGAAGAGAAAATTGCGTTTGTCCAGGAACAAATCTGACGCATCAATGGCCGCTGAGCTCGTTACTCGCATCCGCCGTGGTCCCACCTACGCTGAGCAAAAATTGCAGCTGATTGGACAGTTGTTGAGAAATAGAGACCTGCGATTGGTTGACCGGTGTGCCTTTCAGGATTATGGGCAGCGTTGTTAGCCGGAAGATGAAAGGATTCCTGCATCTCTATCCTTGATAGGACTCAGATCTGCATCCAGTACTTGATGCACTCAGTTTGGGAAAATTAACCAAGGCTAGAATAGGAATAGGCAGTCAACTTCTTTACGCTACAATTGAAAATAATGAAATAAAGGAGTAAAAAAAAAACAAAAAAAAAAAGCCAAAAACAGCATGGTTTATGTATTGCATATTACATGTTTACTTTATAGCCTGTAGGTTACAGTTTGTAAAATATAACTGATTAAAAGAAAAAAGACAACTTCAACTTCTCCAAATAAGCACCAACGTTAGGCATATACTGTACATACACTCCTGTTAGAATTTAGTTTATAAATGATTCAATAAATTATGAACCTATTGTGTTATAGCCTGTATTATTATAAATATTCTAATATAAATAGATATTAATATACAAATATTTCTGTTGCTCTGTCTGGTTCAAGTTGACACTTTAAGAGTAATCATCCAGGTAAATGGGTCTTGGGCCAAACAAAATCCATAGTGTTATGTATTTGAACAATACACATAAAGACACATGCACATTGTTGCAAGCAATACTATTATAAATTAGTATAGAAAAAATAAACAGGCCTATGTATTAGAACTAGACAAAATGGTGACAATACAGCGAGTTTTAAATCGCCCCACCTCCTTACCCCTACTTTATAAAAAATATAGCTATTGAAAATCAAAATATACCGATGATTTTATAGCTGCAGATTTGACTGTAGACCAAAGTGCTCCTGGTAGGTTGTCTGTAAGCGCTCCTCAGGCCTGGAGCTGATAGACACTGCTCTGAGAGTTTGTACATCAAAACTGGACTTGTAGGTTTGGTTTGAAAGTTCATTTGCAGCCACAGAAAGCAGCAGAGGTCTTCCACTCCGGACTTCATGACTGAAAAAACAAATGACATAATGATTAAAGCCCAATGCATAGGATTTCCACTAAAAAATAGACATGTGTATTTAGTACTTCAAAACCTTGAAAAACATGCCTGCTTGGTTGTCTCCATGGAGATGTTCTTACAGTGATTGTCTGTCAAATGTTTTTTTTTTCCTTTGGTTTGAGTTTGTCAGTACGAATTGTGAAAACTGCTATGGTTGTTCGGAAGTTAAGGTCTGTTTTAGCATTTGACATAAATTCTGTTTTCATAGTCTGTGTTTTGAAAATGTTTCTTGAGCAAATAAGGGGAGGAACATTTTGCACTCGAGAACACTTTCTTACCCATGATCCCCCGGGTGAGCAGGGTGCACTCTTCCTAACTGTCCTGGATACAGCCCATGTGTGTCTCTGCCCTGACGAGATGCTCTATAAGATGTCATGTACAAAATAGTTATCTGAGTCAGTGGTCCTCATACCATAGTTTTCATACCATACTAGAGGTAGACTGATATATTGGCTAGCTGATTTAATGTATCAGTCTTAAATATCAAGCAGAGGCTGATATTTTGTTTGGTCCAACCAGATGCCTAGATGTATAAATAATATATTGTAAAGGATTTTATATTTTATAATGTTTATTTTATATTTTATCAAAGTATACTTCTGTTTTACGACACTGTCTGACAACCAGTGTCTGCTTTAGTGTTCACACCACCACACACATCCTGTTTTCTATTTCTATTTTTATGGGTGTTATGTTGTAGTATGTGACTGCCTTTTGCCCTTTTGCCCTTTTGCCCTTTTGTCTTGTAATAAAAAGCAAGCAAGGGGAGAATCAGCTCTGGGGCGGTAGGACGAGCTGTAATATGCGCTACGAGGACCCCCGGGCCTGCTCTGGGGTGGTAGGACGAGCTGTAACAAGCGCTACGATCCCCATGCTTGCAAGCTTAAAACAGAATCTGTCTTCTGAGTTTCATTCTTTATAGAGAAAGCTTTACAACCTTTCTATTAATTTATTCTGACATATATGCATAAAGCATTTATTTGAATATCTTAGTTTAAAGAGGGTACTGCAAAACACTACATGTCTCTTGTATCCAGTTTATAGTAAAACAAGGTTGTGGGTGAGTTTGTACTAATTTCAGGAAATGACCAAAATCAGGCCTACATATCTGCCCAAAAATATTGGCCATTGTATTTCGGATACTAAACAATCAGTATTGCATCAGCCAAAAAAAAAAAAACACCCTAAAAGAATAATATTTGGCTTTCCAATTACCACTAGATCAAGACTCGGACTGAACCAGGTCTAAAAAGAGACTAAACAATGGATAATGATAAACCCAAGAGAGGACAAAAAATAATGTGTTATTTAACAAATACTCAAACTGCAGAGGTACCACCAGAGGTACACATACCACAGTTTGAGAAACATTGCTCTAAGTAACTGTAAGATAAACAACAATGGTGATAAAATTCTTTGGATACCAAAAGTAATAACATGATTTCTTAGCTTTTTCTATTTGAGTTTACCTGTTTTGTCGGTCGAGGTGCTCACAATGCAGAAATTCTTTGAACTCATGAAGTCGAAGAGCAACTCCTAACCCCGCCATCACTGTCTGTAACACAAGACTAAATATGTGACTCATTTTGCCTCCAAATTTGGATCAATTATATGTTTAAGTCATTAATCTTGGCCCACTTATTATGCCATATCTTAATATAGTTTTGATCAATTCTGTTTTTTGTTTTTTTTAGGTTAGTGCTGCTTACCTGTTACCGGCCAGGTGCTTGAATCCAGGACACAGTAATCGGACACTGTGGTCATTGGAGCCTTGAAAGTGGACACTGCTCTTGTCTCCAGGGGTCCAAAGCACTAACTGCAGGTGTAAAATGTAATAATATGTCAGAAGAAGACAGCGAAAATCTAAATACATTGAAGGTGATGATAACAGGACCATTTAAGATACATGTTATGTATATATTATATAATCCTCTCCATTAATAAAACTTTGAGATTGAAAAAAGTCAATATATTTCAGGAGCAGGAACTTATTGATTGGGTAGATTACAAAAATGTGAGTTAATTAATAAAACTATTATTTTCAAAGAGAATACAGCTCCTATAGTTTGCTCCTCATCGTGAGAATCAGGGCCAATTAAGTCGAGAGCCGAAGGACCGAGAAATTGTTCCACAGACAGATTTGGGCTCCAATTTTGGATTCCCTGCCTTGACCCTAAATTCTGTTTCCAATATTTTTTGACATAAGACGCTATTTTTAGTTAAATGCGAACATGATTGAGATTATCTTGAGAAGTCTCACAGATACCACTATACGGTTTCTTTTGCCTAATTCTGCCCAAAATGTCCATTCTGAGCCAAGGTATTGCTGAATTCCATTGTTTTCTCGGAGCCCGTGAACGCAGCAGGGTCCTCCCAGTCGGATCCATCCCCGTGAACGTGACGCTCTGTCTGTCTGTCCCCGGCGGTGCGTCAGTCCAACGCCTCAGCCTCTGTCTCCCTCACCCGCTTCCTTTCAGTCTCGCTTGGATATTTTACCAAGAAATACACCCTTTTGGAGTGGACCACCGCTGTCTGGGGCCTGGAGATGCGAAAGGCGACCATGGATCCCTCGCTGCCCTGCGCCTTTCTCCACTGACGCACGGTCGGATGCCATAGCCCGTAGAGGAGGAAAGGGAGGAGGGGCATCCCAACCATTCTTCGACCCCACCAGGTGAATTTATTACAACAAGACGTTTTAGCATGATGGTAGAAGGGTGAGTGGAGTTTTATGGCGAGGATGGCGTGATGGACGCGGGTTTCGAGGGTGGAAGAGAGGGGTAAGCATGACGGCTAGCTGCGGTTAGCCCCTGCTTCGTCATTCGCCAGGCTGCAAGGGATGCGGAGCCGGTGTTGTGCCCAATTCAGCACCCCAGACAGAAAATGTTATCCTGTTGAGTATTGAATTATCCTGGGATTTTTCTTTTGACCAATATTTGAACATTTGTGGATAGATAGACAAATGGATAGATCCAAATGTATTCACAAAATTGAAGGATCACGCATGCAACAGACCACATGCTTTCTTGTAGTGAGTGATTTGGCGTGGTTGATGCTTTGAGGGCCAATGAAATATTAAAATACCCTGTAATTCAGAAATATAATGTTAAGCATATAGTATACTAAGCAAATGGAATGAAGTTTTGCTAAACTAGCAAGTCTCATTGAGGATATTTCAATGGAATAGGCCTATTATACATGTGAATCAAACATCTGTCTGTATATATATTATAAAAATGCACAAACTATAAAATAATAAAATAATCTTGACACTGTTTTGTTAAAAAATGATGAGCAAATGGCTTGTTTCTGAGGTAGAAATGCACATTGGTACAACATGTGCTTCTGTAGACGGGGTGAGCTGGGGACACTGCCTTTTTTACTGATGAGCAGCACTGCCAGTGAAATTTTGTCTGTATCAACATACAAAGATGCAATTGATTTGGGAAGCAAATATATCCTTTATCTAAATCTCCCACAGCTAAATGTTTGCTGCATAGACTATTTTAAAATTTCACTAAACGGACACATTCATTTTGAAAGAGCACGATGATCCACAGTAATAACCTGATTGACCTAATATAACATGGCCTATTTATTATATTGATATTTACAGATGCAAAAACATGCGATAATATTGGCCAATCAGTATAATTTTATAAAGCAACCAGCTGTATTTCCCATTTATACTGAGGACCATGCAATTAGCTTATAGATTTTTCACAAATAAACATGTCATTTCACAGACTCTACAAATTAATTAATTTTGATATTTTAAGTCAGTTGGCTTTTAACTGGTACCTACATTAAGAAACTCTATCAATGAATAAGAAACTCATAATTATTAAGAATTATTAAGAAACTCTATCAGTGAGTACCCATAGAAATGTTAACTATGCATGTTACTTATCCAGGAAGGAGACTTTTAGTAATTTGGGGTCATTTTATCCTACAAAACACAGAGCAAGATGAAACAGTTGTCCATTATTGTCTAAAGACCCAAAGGCCATCATTTAAAAAAACTTTATTTTTTACATTATAAATTGGTTCATATTTTTCTGAACAAAAACAGCCGTAAAAGCACAGTCTTCACTTGGTCATTTATAACAGGTATAAAATATATAAATAAGTAAGATTAAATGGTATTCTATAATACATATGCATCTGTACCCCTTTAGCTCTGGATTCCTGCTCAACAGTAAATTAACCAAAAGGTGGGGCATCCTAGCTATTCTGTTATTTGACTTATTATGGCTCTTCAAAAAACGTGCACATAATATAAATTTATAATAAGAAATGCAGTGTAAATGTTTAGCCGCTATCCATAACTGTCCAGGAGAAACAATAACTATGCGTAAAAGAGGTTTGGCTCATCCTGTGTTGGCCAATGTCCACAGATTCAGGGGGAGTCTTAACTCGGCACAACACCGGCTAACATTAGCTGTAGCATCCCTAGCATCACCACCACCCCCTCTACTACTAGCATCCCTGGCTAGCCCTCGCATCCTCCAGTCTACAGGCCGGACCAGTGCACTTAGACGCCGCTGACCTCGCCTCTCCAGCCCGCTTTACGCACGCACATTCACCGCCTCAAAACGCTATCAATTAGGACAATACCCAGACATTCATCCTTGTCTGCCCTGGTGAAATATAAAGCTCCTCGCCAAGCCGGATGTTGTTATGTAACCATTAATGACACCACACGTCCTTGAAACAAAAGCTGTTGTTTGGAGTGTTTGTGTGGTCGTTGCTGCGGGGAGCTATAGGCTGGACGCCGGGGTTTTGGGGTTCGTTCTGACCGGAGGCCTGCGCCCTCCGCCGGCTATTGAAACACAACCCCTCCGCTGGTGTCAGCCATTGTTTTTGTTGTCATTGGGGGCTCACGTTTGTTTTGCACGCTATGTCCCGATGATGGCGATCTCTAAGGGCATTCCACCAGCTGCACACGTACGCTGCACGATAATATGCGCGAATACAATGCAGAATATGTGCTAACTGTTTGTAATGTTGGTTATTACATTTTTTGTGTAGCTTAAGTCTAGATTATGCACTAATGAACAAGCATTGAGTTCCAGACTGTCAGGTAGGCCTAGTCCTTTTCTGGCTATGCATGTTTTCTATATGCATCGCTTCTTTGGATTGGAGTTAGAATACTATATACATCTAAACTACATACATTTTGGTAACTGTAAGATTTTTGCCACGTTCCACTATCAATCGTATTAGGGCTGGGTTATTTAGGAAAAAAAACTAATATATTTCTAATGTCGCAACTGTGATTAAAAAAATATGATTCTGTCCAAAGTGCACATTGTTAAAAAATCTCGAGGAGCATTATCATTTAAGAGAACAGATGTCTGCAGTGGTCTATACTACAGGTACAAGATTTTACTGTAAAAAGACACAATATTTTTCTGTGCAGAGGACATCATATGCACATTATAATTTCACCCAAAACTCTCACTGTACTACTGTCAACAAAATAGAATCCACATTGTCCCATATCTGTGTGGTTGGTCTGCACAAGGAAGGAGGAATATATAAAATGTGTCTTTCATTCAGTAATTATGGAAGTACAGTACTGCTATGATGATACAATTTTTCAGTAGAGTGCTGTTCAAAGAGTCTGGAACTACTTGATTGTTACTGTACCTGTAGGCTATTACTTATTTCTTTATTTATTTCAGACACAGATATTATTCGGTCCATAGTTTAAAAGAAAAACTGGATACAAAAAACATACAAAGCACACAAATTAGTTCATAAAGTTAATTAAAAAGTGTAGAGTTTTTGTGCCAAATGCTTTTTCAGAGCAGAGGTGTAACAGCATGAGCTAATTTGAGGATTGGTCAAAGTCATTATGAGTGAGTTTTCAGACACCTCCAGGTGCTGCATAAATGTGTACATTAAATGTCTAAGCAGTGCCTCACGTGGGGATGTGCATGTCCACAAACAGCTGACTGGCACTGTGCCACCTGGGCACCTGCAGCAGAAGCCTAAAGGTGTCATTGTAGGCCACAGTGAGCCTGCGGAAGGTCTCACGTCCATAATTCCACCACAGAGGGGCTGTGTACAGCGGAGTCCAGTAGGCTCTGAACAGAGAACATTTAACATCACGACAACACATACTAAATTTCCTCAGCAGCATATTTGCCTGGGCATACAGTTTACAACACTGTCTCTTGATGTCTCTGTCATCCCGCCAATCATCTGTCGCAAAGTGACCAAGGTATTTGGTGTGTTTAGAGGGCTCAAGAGGCTGATCACATAATTTGAAGACAGGAAAATTCATATTTTTATCCTCTTTACTCCTCACAATCATGATGTGGGATTATACTGTACTTGGTGTCATAATTTCTGCCATAGTCTGAACAGACTTTTAATAGCTCTTGCATCCCAGCGCTGTAAGGACTGATGATCACAAGATCATCAGCATACATGAGGTGACTGATGACCTTAGTTCCAACAACACAGCCTGTTTTACAAGTGTTTAACTCGGTAGACAGTTTATCAATATATACTTATATACTGTGCATTGCAAGTACTGTGATTTGAATTTTCATTTTTCTTTAGGCTGTGCAGATCTTAATTATGACTATTTTTATTATTAAGTAATTTATGATGAGTTTAGCATCACATTTATCTCTGGACTGTGCTTGACTAATAGTATGCAATTATAAATACACTGATTCGATGTTAAAAAAAAAAAAAAAAAGGGCACATAAATTTAGGCCTGTCACAATAACAAATTTTATGATATACTGCTGAAGAAAATATAGGTGATAAATGATAATATTGGAACTACTTTATCCTGCCAATACAATAACCAAAATTCCCACTAGTACAAAGAAAAACGATAAATATTAACCCCCCCACAAAATTAGTTGATATAGTAATTACATGGAGGGGACTACATCAATCAATAAAATTAGCAAATATTGCAAACCTACATAATTAATTCTATACTTTCAGTTGGGTCATTTAGACATGTTCTGGACTTGGTTTTCTGGTGTGCAGTTTGTTTTTCTGTCATATTTGATACTTAGTTTTGAAAGCTCAAAGTTTCTAAAATGATGAATGCCATTGTAACGGCATCATCCATCATGTGTTATAGTCTACCTCCACCTGTCATAATTCTTTCATCTGATTGGTCCATAAACAGGAAATGTTTAAGCTCAAGGTGGGAAACTAACTTGCTTTGTGTGTGTTTTTTTTCCTCTGCCTTTTCTCTGCTTCCTTCCAGGTTGACTCACGGTAGCAGCACCCAAAGTTTAAAACAAGTGAATAGCCAGGGAAGTATAGGAAGTAACAAAAACAGGAGAAGAGGGAATATTGGATGGTGAGAGAAAGTTGGGGACAGGAGGAACCAGGAAGTGACACAGAAAGTGATTGTGTTAGGGTTTATTTATTAAGTTCAGGTGAGAGCAGGAGCAGGTTGGTGGAGGCAGGGTAAGAATTGAACAGAAAGAGGCTCAGATAAAGTCATCACACTGGGAGAAGAGGGCGAGAGGGTGAGGAGACGCCACCATGAGCGACCAAAACGTCGTCAAGGAGGGCTGGGTCCAGAAAAGAGGTGAGACTGGGCTTATTTTATATATTTATTCTCACAGCATAATATGATAAAGACAAGCATGCAATAAATACTACATAATAACAATATTAATGCTAATATAAGACTAAATTTGCTATAATAGGTATGTAGGATTCTTACAGTGCACATTTAAAACGTATCCAATTGCTAAACTAATACAAGTTTCAAGTACATGCAGCACAGATTTGAATGGGTTGTAAGTTTGATATGTAATATTTTTATTTTACAGAATATATATTTGCATTTATAGCATGCAGTATTTGCAAGTTCTAATTCATTAAAATTGTGATTTAAATTCCATTGAGATATATTTTGCAGTCTAGAATAAAGACCTTTTCGAGTTGTTTGAGTGGTTTCTTTTCCAGTTATTTAGGTGGAATTCTTACCATTAATTTGCCAACCCTCTGACCACTTGTTAGCGATTGTCTCCCTACTATAATAAAAAAAAATCAGTATGTTGCAAAACTGTACGATATATGTGTTATTATTCTGAATGTGGATAGTAACTGCATTGTTAATATATTTGTTTCAGGAGAGTACATAAAGAACTGGCGACCGCGTTATTTTCTGCTAAAGACAGATGGCTCCTTCATCGGATACAAAGATAAACCGCAGGACTCTGACCTCGCGTATCCACTTAACAACTTTTCTGTAGCAAGTAAGACTCAAAGCATGTGTTTTCAAATGACCTGACAAATGTTACACTTCAGTAATGATTTCACATGTTTTAATCTACTGTCAACTTGATGTAGGGCTGTGCAAGTATTCAAATTTTAACTGTGATTGAGTAAAGCATGTGGTTTGGAGCAGAGTTCACACTTTGGAAGAATAAATTGGGCTGTTTTTGTTATAAATGACAATGACAAAGTCTATTGCAAGCCATTTTATGTGTTTTAATAATGTTGAATTGGAAATTGGGATAGAACATTACAAGATCATATTGTCGTATGGCCCAGGCAGTGGAGAAATGATAGGTTGAGAAAAAGCTGAGACATCTTGGAAATTCCACAATGCTAATAGCAGCTGTTACCCCTGTAACTGAATGAAAGCAAAGTATATAATAAAAGAAAGCAGAACTAAATGACACAATTCAGACCGCTACATCCTGTCTTCATCTTCCTAATAAATATTTTACGTGTTGCATACTTATAAGAGAGCTATGTGAGTCAGTTTGGGATGATGAGCTGATTGACTGTCCTTGAGTGGTCTACACTGCTTCAAATACCCTTCATGTGAAAACTAATAATGTGCCAAAGGGTTGTGAGAACTAAAAAAGAGTCAGATACTGTAGATGTAAATACTACTTCCTCCTTTCACTGTTCATAAATGAGGTACCCCAGCTTTAAGGATAAATAACTTATAATGGGCATGGTACAATATTGAAATTTGGTGTCACAATTACCATGGTTAAAATAATTGCGATTAATGATCATTTTTAAAGTTGCTGACAGTTTACAAATGTTATGCATATGATTAATTATACTTTTAATATTATGAATAAGTTTCATATTTAACCATCTGTTATAGAATTATAAGTTGTTATAAGTGAAAACAACAATGATCTAGAAAAAAAGGATAAGTAGCTTTTTTCTCCACATTTTGGTAATACAATGGTGGTTATCTTTATGGGGTTCACGGTTATATAAAATGTCCTACAAACGATTATTGTTTACCCTTCTTATCATGATAAATGATATTATTGTTTATTGTCCCAGCCCTTAGTTATAATTGTATTTTTTCTGTCTTTTGTCAGAATGTCAGCTGATGAAGACGGAGCGACCCAAACCCAACACGTTTATAATTCGCTGTCTGCAGTGGACCACAGTCATCGAGAGGACTTTCCACGTGGACACTCCGGACGAGAGGTGGGTCATCATTTGTTCCATTCACACACACAGGTCCAAGAGCTGTCTGCAGCTAAAAATATCTGATGCTAAAACAAGCTCTGGCTATTTATAACATCATCAAAGGTAAAGGAGAGTTTCTTTTTAAATCCATCTTTAAAGATGACTGAAACAGGGAACACGACTACAACTTTACCTGGGAGTATGGGGCTGAAATAACTTGATAATGAATAATGAATAAATAAATAAATAGTCCATCCTTTTGTGGGAGTTGAATGCAGTACACACTAAAACTATTGTGCTCAGACATTTTATTACCAAGATAAAATAGTACTTATATTCCAAATGTTCATATTGGTCTACTGTGCTCTGCCAAGTAAGCAATAATAGACTGCTTTATCTTATTGTAGAAACCATATTTAAAGATGCACTGCATAACTCTGCTTGAGAGTTTGAGGCTTGTCTCCAGTTATATATTGCTTTGTCCATCTTGTATATCCATCTTGCATCTAAAAAAAATGCTTTAAAAATATGCAATCTTACTGTGAGCAAGGTTGCCTCTCCACAGATTTCTAACTTGGCCTGATAGCATCACCTGCTTGTCTTCTGGAGATGGATAAGTTTATTGCTGTACTGTTGGACATTCCAAGGAAAGCAACAACATATCCATGGAGACTGCCAGTGGCAAACCTTCCACCAAAAAAGTTACAGAATGCACGGACTTTCTTTTGCGGCTCACTAGTACTGGATTCTTGTCTGCCATTGCAACAAACTTTGTGCTTGTGTTGAGCCAACTGTGAGGAAGCTACAGTTGGTAAAAGCCACTAAGAACCACTGCGTTGGTTGAGTAAACAGCATCTTGTGTTTGTAGAATGTGTGAGAGGCGAACGTAAACCACGTAATCCCAGTGCGCCAGCAAGTCAGTTACGCTAGAAACGTAGGGAGTTTGATTTTTTTTGGTCATAATTCCAAGGCTGCTGCATCTCTATAATGCTATTTTGAACTTTCATTGACAATTTGAAACAAAAAAAAATCCTCCATACAACCTTTAACTAAATACTGATGTAATATGATACTTGCTTTGAAACCTTAGTGCATATTTACTATTACAAGTTTGTCATAGTTCCTAAATGCATCAGTAATAGATTCACCATGCATACTGAGTCGTCCTGGTGGAATATGTGTAAAAGCCCCCAAAGGAAACCTGCAGCCCTGTTCCCGGGTTGAGCTCGGTCTGTGGAGCGTATAAAGACAGGAAGTGAGGCGTGGGTGCCAGTTCCCAAACACATTTACGTCTGAGTCATATTGTTACCTGTTGACACAAACGCTCATAACATCCGCAAAACTGCTCCAAGAAGCTAACGACAGACAAAAGTGGCAATATTGTGGTGTAAGACAAATTTCATCTATACATCTGCACAATACGATGCAGTCACTTTTTTTGTCATATCACCCAGCCCATTTCCAAACTCAATTTGTAAACTCTTCACCCAAAAACAAACAAAGACTAAAGACTAAATAAAAACTACCAAAGAGCTAAAAATCACCTCTGCCCAGCACATGGACTACAGTCGCTGCAGCAAATACATAAGATAAACAGAGAAATAATGCAGCAAACCGACGCCAGATTTCATGTTGTGATGGCTGGCTCAGTTGGTGGATCATATCGCTCCTTTTCTGGGGGCGACGCCTATGGGGCCCAGACTCCATTTTGGAAACCCCAGTTATATAATCCAAAGCTAATTAGACATGTGCATCATGTATATTCCTAATTTTACCTTCAATACCTTGAATAAAAAACATTTGTTTCTTTTCTGTATTTTTAGGGATGAGTGGGCAGAGGCGATCACGATGGTGGCGGAGTCTTTGGCGAAACAGGAAGAAGAGGGAATCCTGTGCAGCCCCACGTCACAGATCGAGAACGTGAACGAAGAGGAGATGGACACAACCATCAGCCACTACAAGAGGAAGGTCTGAAAGCATTCAAGGAAACTACTGCTAAAATGCATTAAAATACAGTGGAAGTGATAAAGTGTTGGGAAGTTGGGCTATGATGCGAATGTCAGTTGTTTGTTTTTTGAGATACATTTTTGTGACAGCTCAACCTGCTTTGAGTTTTATTCCTGACTCACAGTTATCATAGTCAGACAGGACCAACACAGAGTTTCCCATTTCACGTTTGGAGTCGAATTGGACCACTGAGTTTGTTTGCTTTGAGCTTAGCTGAGGAGAGAAGCCACAACCTAATCTTAGAGGGACAAGTAGTCATGTGACCGTGAACAGGTTAAATGCAGGTTTGATCATAAAAACGGATGCTAAGTAATTATTTAATGGATAATTAGTATGATGCATTAAACGCATTATTATTTTTTCACACTTTGTACTTTTGTAGCTCATGAAATACTATTAAATTTTTTTACACACTATCACTTTGCACATACTGAACTAACTGTGATGATATATCCAATATAATATTGAGCATTTGGAGTGTAGTAACATAAACTGTACTTTTATACGTGACATTACATTTATTAAATTAAGGCAACAATTGACTAAATAAATTGATCTCTTTGCTTGATATCGAGCTGATAAACTTGACCAAACTAATGTAAGAAGTTAACGTAAGCGGTGAGTTGTTGTAAATTACAAATTGAAACAAAATGGAAAAATGGAAAATAAATTCACAGTTTAAATCCTCACCATTAAACCTTGTTTTAACTGTTCCTAGCACTTCTGTGAATGGATAAGTGAACTGTCCAATGAAAGCTCTCCTCCGGGAGCAGTTACCATGGTGACTGACTCAGGTTTTAGGTCTCTCTGTGAAACTGAAAACTCTGAGTTGATCTCTTTTCAGGGTTAACAAAGACTGACTTTAGACTACACTGTTTTTCAGACAATGAACGACTTTGACTATCTGAAGCTGCTGGGGAAAGGTACGTTTGGGAAAGTGATTCTGGTGAGAGAGAAAGCGAGCGGCACATACTACGCCATGAAGATACTCAAGAAGGAGGTCATCATCGCAAAGGTACTTACCAGGGTTTATGGATACATACGATAGCTCCAAAAATACAGTATATCCAAATTGAATTCTACTTATAAAAAAAAAATTCTCCTTGTCAGGATGAAGTGGCTCACACGCTCACAGAAAGTCGAGTACTAAAAAACACTAGGCATCCATTCCTTACAGTGAGTAGCTTATAAAAGATGTATTCATTATAAATATACCTTCACGTCTCCAATAAATTTCCTCTGTTTCAGTCATTGAAGTATTCGTTCCAGACAAAAGACCGTCTCTGTTTTGTCATGGAGTACGTCAATGGAGGAGAGGTCAGACTTTTATTGTTTTTACATTTGACCTACTACAGCCTTATTTAAGATCAAACATTATTAGCTGTTTTGTTTTTGTAAAAGAGGACATCAGGAGAGTTTAATTGTTAAAGACTATGTTTCATTAAAAAAATGTATAAAAATGCAATCTGATTTTTGATGTAGACAAATCTTTGGTACATTTGTGCTATTTTATTTATTGATAATTGCTGAACTTTTTTTACAGCTGTTTTTTCATTTGTCGCGGGAGAGAGTTTTCTCTGAAGACCGAACTCGTTTTTATGGAGCAGAGATCGTCTCTGCTCTGGATTACCTACATTCGGCCAAAATCGTCTACCGTGACCTCAAGGTACTGTGTTCTTAGGCCCACAGTAGTAACAGCTATTATAAATCTTGTTAGAATTAAAGGGTTCTATCTGATGTTTTTATTGAAATTATCAGTTATTCGTATTTTGTTCCTGAATCTAGTCTATTCATTTTTATCAAGATTTTTTTAAAAATGTTTAGGTTTCTATGGCAAAACCTCATTTCCTTGTTCCATTGCTCTCTATAAGTGCTCAGTATGTCAGAACTTCCCAGAATGCAGATAGAACCTTTATAATTCTAAGGCGACCAAATGTATTTTTACTCTACCCACATTAAAGCTTAAATTGTGTAACTTTTTTTTTTTTTTTTAACATTTCATAATCTTATGTTGCTAATGCTCTCATAAAGCTCTCATTATTTTTTCGAACTGCACATTTCCATCTTTGTTCTTAAATGTCATACTGTTATTTGAAAGGTAATGTTTGAATTGTTTATAGCTGGAGAACTTAATGCTGGACAAAGACGGGCACATAAAGATCACAGACTTTGGTTTGTGTAAAGAAGGAATCACTGACACTGCCACCATGAAGACCTTCTGTGGGACGCCTGAGTACCTCGCACCAGAGGTAAAACTTCATTAAAATGATTATGTTGGTTACTGTGAAATCCAAAGTGCATGTACTAGATCTTACATTAAAGGTGCATTGTGTAACTTTTTTGGTGGAGGGTCTGTCAGATGCTTTTATCCAAGGAGATGTTATTGCTTTGCCTGGAATGTTTCACAGTGTGGCATTAAACTTTTTTTATCATCATGGAAAACAAACCAGACCAAGTTACAGGTCAGATCTGTGGAGAAACAACCCCGCTCACAGTCAGAATGCATGTTTTCTCTGTATTTTTCAGCTATAAAACCACCTATAATTGAATAAATGTGAAGTAGAGCTGTTTAATGTCATACTGTGAAACATTCCAGGTAGACCAATGACGTATCCACAAAAACAAGCAGGCCCCCAACTAAAATGTTACATAGTGCACCTTTAATATTACAGTTGCTTTTTATTTTTTATTCTGTGTTTAAAGGAGTTATAATTAAAAAATACAGTGGTATACAAATGCATGCGTTATTGTCTTGTTCAGGTGTTGGAGGACAATGACTATGGGCGTGCGGTGGACTGGTGGGGTCTGGGCGTGGTCACGTATGAGATGATGTGTGGGAGGCTGCCCTTTTATAACCAGGACCACGAGAAACTGTTTGAGCTCATTCTGATGGAGGAGATCAAGTTTCCACGCACTCTGTCTGCGGACGCCAAGTCTCTGCTGTCCGGCCTGCTCATCAAGGACCCCAACAAACGGTACTGCCACATGAGTGCCACAAATACTTCCACAAATACAAATACTTCCACTACTGCTATAGGGTGGGGTCATGTGGCATCATGACATTTTAAAATCCCTATAGTTGAAGCTCCTGATGCTGTGGTCTGAAGATATCTTTAGTAGGGATGCAACGAAACAGTTTTCCCACGATTCGATACGCATCTCGATACACAGGTCACAATGTCGATTTCGTTTAAAAAAAAATCTCATGTATTTTTTTCTGCTAATGAGTATAATATAATAACACTATCATATTAATGAAACAATATATACATTACATATAATACGTAACAGTACAACTGCTGTAAAGTTGTAGTTTATGTGAAGTGTTTTAGTTCATTTGGTTCAATGATTTACAGCTCAGAATAATTCAGTGAAAGTAAGAATAGAACTTTCTCAGGCTATTTTATAATCTAGCCAGTCTACTCTTAATACAGAGTGGTAGGGGAGTTACACTATCAGACTTTTCCTTCTTTGATGATGATTTGGTGATTTCTTTTCCTCCTGAGTCCTCTCACTGCGTTCACCTTTGCCCCCGTGGCTCTGTCCCCCTCCAGCAGCTCCTCCCACACTGCCCTGCTACAGTCTGTGCTCTTAACAGACACACTGCTCCTCTTTCTGGACACTAAAACTATGTTATATTAAATAGAAATGTCGCAACGAACCATTACAACCGAGTAAAACTTATGAGATGGAGTCTGAGAAAAAGATTGCGTATATTGCGAGTCGCGTCGCATGTGCGTATACGAGCGCATTTGATTAAAGTCATTAAATGTAAAGCCAAAAGTGATTCTAAAGTACTTAAAAGGTAATATCCTTGTCATTCCTGGGTCTATCAACGTAAAATAAAAAGTGACTGAAAGATAAAATCCACCTTTGTTAGAATATTTCAGCTGTAAGTCCCTATGGAGCTGTTTTCTTGCTGCATCTGAGGAGGACGCTGTGGACCAAATAAATGACAACACAGAGCGCATGGAGGGACATGTGCATATCGACATGTGCATACCGACGTGCATGACCAGTATTATTAGTATCTCTGTAATATATGAGCCGATCCTCTACTGGTGCAAATGTATTCTCTATCAGAAGAAATAAACAAAAGTAACATCCTTTTTTAACAATATCTTCAGAAGGTGGTGTCATTAATCAATAAAAAAATAAGCCACATGACTATTATTTAAGTCTGTGGAGCCAATCTCTAACAAATAATAAGGCATGTGGATCATATGTTTGGAAATGTCTTTGGAAAAACTGCAAATCTCCCCATAGAGTTATCCATCTGAAATTATGACATAATTGCATTTTAGAATGTCAACACAACCTATTACAGCAGCTTATAGTCAGGTTTCTATGAACAAAACACAACAAAACAAGAAAGAACACTTTGTAAAGGTGTTTTTGCCATTACCTCACAGACCAAAAATAAAACACACTCACCTTTTCTTCTATTTCCGTCGTGGATATTCTGGTTTCATGTTTGACTTCTGTTTTTGATGCAGACTCGGCGGAGGACCGGATGATGCAAAGGAGATCATGAGACACAGTTTCTTCAACACAGTTGACTGGCAGGACGTCTACGACAAAAAGGTGACAGAAAAGAAAAAAGAGTTACTTTCATGATTTAGTAAGATATTTGTGGATCAGGGCTACCTTGTGTTTACTGATTACCTCACCTAAAAATGAAGGTGGACAAAAGAGGAGGATAACATAGAATTTGTTGTTTTGAATATATCCAAAGGGTTTTAGTGTCTATAATAAGAAAACTGTAAAATGAGTTGATATGAAAACAAAATCCAGCTCCAACACAGAATTTTGGTACCAGCGCCCTCTGTTGCATCTCAAGCCCGGACAAAAGTAATAGCGCGATAAAAAAATTTTCAGTGAGCTCATTGGTCACCTAACATTTAAAACAGTTAACCTGGTGGGATAAATTTGATTTTAGAGTTCAGTGCTTGGCTCTCTGATTCTGCAGAAATCCTCGTTTTTCAGACCCCTTTGACATTTCTTTCCTTTATTTTTTCTGATTATGACTGGACCATGGGTGTCCTCGATTGACTAATCCACCTCTCAATCACACCCATTTGACAATAGCTTCAAAAAGTAGTAACATTATTCAACTCTAAACAGTCTGAACTGGAAAGTTTGTGGAGCCAGTTCATTACAAACAATACTCAATATTTGTAGATAACAAGGATATTTCTTTCAAAACAGTGAATATCCCATAGTTATACTGGCCCCTGCCCTAAATTGTAATATGTGAACAAAGCTATCAGCCTGCTTTTGTCAAAGTACAGTGAACGTGTCATTGACCTTTAACCTTTCTGTCTGCAGCTGGTCCCACCCTTCATGCCACAGGTTTCCTCGGAGACGGACACACGCTACTTCGACGAGGAGTTCACAGCACAGACCATCACCATCACCCCGCCAGAGAAATGTGAGCAACGTGCGATTTATTACTAAAGAAAATGTAGACAATAAATCATAATACTGTAACTAATTAATGCCACAGACACAATAACCCTAAAGATGGATGATCAAAATGTATATATATTCTATTTGGTCATACATTAAAAATAAATAAATAGCAGAATGAAATGCAGTTAGTTGGTATCTATGCATTGTAGAAGTTATTTATTCTATCCAACCCTCTACAGTAAAACACAAAAATGACAAATGTTCCCCACTGATACAAAGAAAAACCCTAACCCTAACTAAATATTAACCCCCCAAAAATATTGTGCCATCTGTCATTTATTAAACAATAAGTCAAAATGGTAACGGTAACCTGTTTCCTCTCCCTTCTCTCTCTCTTTCTGTTGCTTTCTCTCCCTCTCTCTGCTCTCCTCATCCCCTCCTTCTCTCTACTCCTGCTTCCCTTTCTTCATCCTTTTTCTCCTCTTTCCCTCTCATTCTTTTCTCCCTCCCTCTCTCTCTCCTTCCATCGCCTTCACTCCTTCCCTCCTGATCTCCATCCCTCTCTCTCCTTCAATCCCTCCATCTCTCTTGCACTCTCTCCCTCTCTCTCCCTCACTGCCTCTCTCCCTCCATCTTCCTCTCTATCCCTTTCTCTCCCTCTGTCCCTCTCTCGCCCTCTCACTCTCCCTCTCTCCTCCTCTGTCCCTCTATCTCCCTCTCCCTCCATCTCTCTCTCCCTCTCCTTCCCTCTCCCTCCCTCTCCTTCTCCCCCTCTCTCACAGATGACGAGGATGGCATGGACGCGGCGGATAACGAGCGGCGACCTCACTTCCCTCAGTTCTCGTACTCTGCGAGCGGTCGTGAGTGACTCCTGCTCTTGCGCTCCAGAGGAAAACACGTAGCCATTTTAGGAAAAGTACCAGTGTCCGCTGTTTTTCTCCTCCTCCTCTCCAGTGGACGGAGAAGAGTCTTTTTAGGGACTTTAAAGAGGTTTTTGCACAGTGGGATAGCCCCACACTAAAAAATATCTCTCCTACATTTTCCGCGCTATTACAGCAGAAGGCAATGTTTTTGTTATTTATTTTTGTCAGTATTAAGTTAAGTCCATCTTTCTGCCCCTGTTTTTCTTGTTGTTCTTTTTGACTTTTTGCACTTGGTTTGAAAGAGCCGTTTTTAGGGAACAAAAAACCAAAAATGTTGCCTTACGTGTGCAGATGTGTATCATACCAACAGGGTGATAACTTTGGGGTGGGGGAAATGTTTTTTGGGGGGTAAGTGCATGGCTTGTGGTTCACTTGATTAACTAGAAGAAAAAAAGAAAGAAAAATCAGAAAATTTTGAAAAATTATGAAAAATAATTAGTCATGGGTCACTGTCTGCTGTCGATGGAGAAGTGAATGATGGAGTCCCTTCATTGTGGACGTGTCGTGTTTTTGAACAACTTTTATTTTAATGGTTTAGTTCAGCTTTATATAGGCTTGTATTGTGTCTCATTTGAAGTCTAATGCCACTACAAGTCAAAGTTAGTAGTAATGCATTTATTTATATAGTAGGTCTGCACAATATATTGCAATCTAATGTAATCGCAGTTTGAGTTGAGTCTAGAAATCGCAAACGCTGAAATTATTTGGATAATATAATTTGGAATGTTGTACTAGTTCTCCAGGAGCTGTTTACAATGTGTACCTTAAAAAAATAATACTTTTTAAACGTGTACTTGTATATATAACTTAATTTAATTGCTATACTTGTCAGAAAAATCTCAAGTAGATTATTTTCCAAAATTGTGTAGCTCTATCACATATATTCCATGCTTCAGTGGCTCTTGGGTTAGGATTACCTCGCTGGAGTATTGGCTTAATTTATGGTGGAGCTCATTACAGAAAGGCCTGGGTATCTGGGAATCTAACTAGCAACTGTCTAGCTGTGAGGTGTCTGATACAGTCCTATAAGAAAGCTGAATTATACCATATATGTCTCTGTTACATGTGTTTGTTTGTGTACAACAATAACACTAAACTGCCAGTTACTGCACAGTTCACTCAGGATCCAGAGCACAACCTCATTCACAAAAATATATTTCCACAGTTTCTCAGCTTCATACAACTTTTACCTCTTCATTAGTCTCTATAGCTACCAAAATATACACTATTTATATCTACAGTTAGGCATGGGACAGTGTTACGTTTCAACGGAAAAGAGGACTTGGAATTAGCAAAGAGGTCTCAGAATTATCTTAACCCAAAATGCACTGAAAACAAGAACATTTGTATGTAAAAATTCATTGAACATTAAACGTTACAGTAAGATTTCTCCATAGGTACCATTGGTGTCTCAAGCAACACATTTTATTACATCCAGTATTTTTACATATATTGAGAGTAAAAGCTTTATTCACTGCCTAAACAGACCTTCCTGTATTCAGTTAACTGGTGGTACGGAGAATGCTGAATGTTAAAACCATCACGTACTATTTTACCCCCACCTTGAGACTTTTTATTGCCCCATGCCTAACTTGTTACTCAAATCTATAAGTTGCTATCTTAAAACTTGTCAACTTTTTTCTTATAAGCTTACACTGGCTGCTAATCTACCCAACATTAGCAACAGCTCTTAGCTCCATATACTTTAGCTGTATCTTTTCACATGTCATCAGTGCATATTATACCTCCAGGCTTTCATTAATAGCATACATTTCTTGCCGAATTTGTGACAATTTTGGTTTATTTATTTTTTCTTCACTGCCTACAGAAACGCAACTGTTGTCGTTCTCGTTGTGGCTGTAGGAATTAGTGGAAATCCGTTCACACAGGGATCAGTGGTGTAATGTATGTTTGTAATGTTACTGTTAAGTGGCGCATGGGGCCAACTCTGTATGCTGTCATCATAGCACATAGCTCGTGTTTGGGCATCCCAGCACTTAAAGGAAATTCAACTGTCTCATGTTTTAAGTCAAATATAGACAGTAGAGGAATTGCAGAAAACAAATGTGTTTATTAGTTAGAGATGCACTATGTAACTTTTCTGTTTGAGTCTGCCACCTGCTTGTCTCCATGGAGATGTTATGCATTAATCTAATCTATCTTGCAACTATTACCTGATACCTTGGAAAACATGCATTCTTACTCTCCGCAGATCTGACCTCAGACTTGGCCTATTAGCAGATGGGTAAATTTAATGCCAGACTATGGAACCATTCCAGGAAAAACAATAACATTTTCATGGAGACAAGCAGAAAAGACTACAATTGGGCAAAAATACAATTATGGTATAATTTCCCAGTAAATGTAGTAGGCTAACCCATCTGCTATTGAATTGTTTCTCTACTGTCTAATAAAAAAAAATCACTTAAATGCTCAAATGTTCAAACTTTAAAGATAAACAAAATATATTTAAATAGCACTTTTATTTCCATTATGATCAGTTAAGTAGCTGGGATGTGCCATTGTCAGTATTACATGAATGAATTGCTGATCACGTGACTTGAGAAAACTGAGCCGATGTGTTCGAGGACTGTGGGAAATTCCTATTATGCCCCATTTTCTTGTCAATGTAAATATGCAATGCCTTTTTGTTCTGTTCATTTGTTTTTATTTTTCGTGACATCTTTGACTGGCGTGTTTATGTGCGTGACTGAAAATAGCAAGTTAAAAAGGAGAGAGACAAATATTGTACACGTTTATTTTATGTTTTGGGGAATAACTTGGGGACTTTGTATCACAATGTTGTTCCTTCCTACCCTTCCCTTCGATGCCGCAAAAGCCGTACAAACTTTGTACCCATGAACTTGAAAAAATAATGAAAAAGACATCGGCAAAGTGCGGCCATATTAATTTTTTGCAGTGCTGGTTCATCGGGTCCATTCCATAACTTTTGTACCATAGTTTAAGTTTGTCATCTTCTAGACAGTGTTTTCTCTATGTCGTTTTAAAATGGCACCTCTTGAGTGAAAGTCAATGGATGAAGATGATGATGTTGGATGCATTAACTAAGTCTTTTCTGTTTTGTTTTATTTTGGGGGATTGTCTGTTTGTTCGTTGCTTGTTTGTTTTCTTACCAAAACATTAGGGCAAGAACCCAGTAGTGGACTTGCATTGCCGTGGTAGTATTTATTTTGAATTAAATTAAAAGGAAATACATTTCAGGGGTTTTGGTGTCTTGACTATTCACTTGTGCAAAAGATTTCATGTTAGTTTTCACATTTTTTCTTAAAGAATCTCTGATATTTGTAATATATTTCAAAGTGCGTATGAAGGCCATTTTTTTTATCATTAGCTTGTTTGGGGGGCCTACCTGCCGTAAATATTTACCATAGTGGTAAAAAGGAAAAAAGGGAATCCCTCTATGCCATCAATACACAGAGTTCCATCAAAAATGAAGAGACAATTTACACACAGAGAACACAATTATCTGACTGTGAGGTATGTCACATCTGACCATGTCCAACCAAGATGTAAATTGATCAACTTCTCAGATGATGTAAGATTTTTAGCATAATCCTAAATAGAATTATGTTAACTACATTTAAATGAGATGAGTAGTCTGACCTGTCATGTGCACTTACACAAGAACATTTGAACCACAAGACACAGGATTTTGAAAATAAGCCTAAATGGGTGAATAACCACTTTGAACATTTACTAAAAGTGAGATCTGAACAAATAAGGGTTTATTTCACTGTTCAAATGAAAAGTCCATGATATAATTTAACTGTTTATACTACACTTTTTGTAGGATATTAATACCTAGTACAAAGGCTCAAAGCTCTCTTGCTCTCATTCAGACCAAATGAACATCTCATCTCTCATCCAGATATCTTCTATGACCCTGGTCTGGCCTTTGATTTGATCTGTCAGGTTTGATTTGTCCATTTCAGCACAGCTCAAGTCGTGGTTCACTCTGGGATCGGAGGCGGCCAATCCACATCTACAGACTGAGAAAAGAACAAGTCATTGCATTTTATCATGTCTATGCCCTAGTAACACATATTGAAATCATGGTCAAATCATAAAAAAGAGGATAAAAATTAAATACAATCTATTATTGTACTAATGTGATTGGTCTAAGTGGGAGAGGCTGTACGCACAGATTGACAGCCACATTTGTGCACCAGGGCAGCTGTGGCAATACCAAGCCAACCATGCCAAATTGTACAGCAAGGATGAGTCAAGCAAAATAATTTGAGATTATATGAATGCATTATTATTCTGAATCAGGAGTACAATCAATGGTAAAGACTAAATAACTGATTAAAAGACAGATTCTCACCTCTACATCCAGCTCTAAAATGTCTGTCTCCATCTTCAGCAGCTGACACATGTTTGGTTTGGTTCGACCGAAATCTCCGTGAACAAATTCCTTTATGTATCTGGTCTGAAGTTAAGGAATTATTAAAGAGAGAGAGAGAGAGAGCAAAAAAACTAAAGTTATATCTGAATCTGCTGCCACACTGAAGTGAGAAGCAGTTTAAAAGGTAAAAATTGATATGCAAGCGGGAGAGGGAAATGGACTATACAGAACAGGCTGGGTTCACGTGACATTGTAACATCCTAGAATGATTCCCTATAGTTTAAAATTGAGCTGGAGGCCAATCAGAATACTTGGATATATTGCTTTGCCTGGAATGTTCCGCCTTATGGCATTAAACATATTGATCTTGGATTTTCTCAATTAGAGTGTTTCTTACTGTAAGTGGAGTCACCTCTCCACAGATCTGACCTGCAACTTGGTTTGTCAACCGATTGTCTTCATGGAGATGCACAAGTTAGATGGCATTCAATGAAACAATACAGAGATAGGCAATAACATTTCCATGGAGACAAATGGGTGTTAGACTCCAGAAAAGTTACATAGTGCATCTTTAAACTGTCAGATTGCAGATTTGTTGACCTGGTTTGTATAATATCTCTAATTACTGGGCCTATCCACATAAAACAGCCACAGAATTAAACGTCTCCTCTGTCATAGATAAACTAAAAAGATATTTTGTCTACACAATAGCTTCAGAAAGTTATGCCATTATTGTGATGCCATTATTCAACAGAAACAGCGTGATTGTTATCAGCTGAAAGGACATTAAGCCATTAGATTAATATGGCAAGTTTGTGGCGCCAATCGGAAACAAATAGTCATAATGTTCAACATTTGTGGACCATAATCATAATGCAAAGACGTGCATGAAAATAAATGCCTCTTGTTTTTAATCAGGACGCAACATCATAAAATACTTAAAAGCTGCATTTGCTGAGAGGGCCCGTATTACGATATTTTCTGATCTATGCTGGTGAGGATACGTGCCGGCCTGTGTCTTGAGCTCCAGATAAAAGTGGTGTGGGTCCCTGTACTCGGAGCTCATACTGTGGATCACTCTGGGTCTCACGGCCAACGCACGGCGATGGAGCACTCGCAGGGGGGTTTTCTGATCCAGAGTCAGCTCCTGCAAAGAAAGTAACGGAACAACAGCATTACTACTTTCCTCCCCCTTTTTCCTCTTGGTTGTCTTGCTAAAGGGCACAACTACAATAATAATATTACAATGCACTGACCAGAGTTGGGATTAAACTAGGGTTGTCAAAAATTAGACATACTCATTTGAGCAGGTGTAGATACTTAAAAACTGTCATTCACAGGACAGAAATAAACCCTTCCTGAATGTCTTTAGAATGATCTGGAATTGTATCAGAACAAGTGTAAGAGCACATAGACTAGTATACGCCCATGGACCACTATGGAACCTACCTCACGACTGAGGGATTACACAGATATAAGACCACATGATAATAATATAAAAGAAAGCACTACAATTTAATGTTGAGAATTTTTACATCATCATGGTATCAGAATCGGTACTGAGTATCAAATCTCAAAATGATCAAAATCAACTTTCAAATTTTAGTATTGTGACAATAATAGCTGAAAAATTTGACAGCATGAAATTAGATTTTAACTGTCTACCTTCTGCTTCTAGGGCTCTAAAACCTAAATAGTTGTTCACATATTGACCCCCTTTACCTTGATGTCATTGAGAAAGCTGATGTCCTCTTTCTCAATGGGTTTCTGAGTCCAGACGAGAGCTCGGTACGACTTGGTCTTCTCTTCCTCTCCCTCCTTCATTCGACCCATCGCCTCTCTATTCAATAATAGACCAACAATACTTACAAAATTGGTCAACAAAATTGAAATTATTAAGTGAATGTGTTTTGCTTTTACCTGGATACTATCTGTAGATCTCGAACACGGATTTTGTCGGAAGAATCATTTATTGTCTAAAAACAAACAACATGCATTAAGTTGATTTATGACATATAACCTACATTAGTACATTACTATACACAACAGTAACATAAAGTAAAGTTAAAAATTCAACATTCATGTTGTGTAATTTTAATTATTTCTTTATTAAACTTTTTTTTTTTTACCTATAAAGGAAAACCATATTATTTAAACTTACTCAATGCTTAGAGATAATATTGTATGATTTTCGACAGCAACTAATCCTTAATAAAAGTAAGTTAGTAAAACAAAGAATAGATATAAACCTGTTGTATCTTTTTTATTTGGTCCCTGTTAAACCTGGGTTTGTGAGGGTTGATCAGCTCCATCGCAAATGGACGTCCTGTAACATAAAAACAAAGCCTTTTTAAAAATAACTATCCAAATTAGATGTTATATTACTATATTCTATTAATATTAGCTTGTTTTATTATTTAACATAAAAGATTTATTACATTTGACTATTTAGCAACTACTTACTGTTTCTCTTCCCATTACTTCCATTTTGTTGGTTTTAAACAATAGCCATTGGCAACATTCCTAATACTTTTAGCATCAGTAAAAAAACATATTTTCTCACCATTTCCAAGTGTTCTTACATCCACGTCTTCTCTTCCCGATGAGGAAAAATTAAAACCTGCAGAATACAAAGTTGACATACTGTTCTGTTTTGCACTTTTTTTCAGTTCATATTTAACATGTCCAGGATAATTAACAGTTAAGAGAAAATCAAAATATAACTGTTAAACTAATACATGCATTTGAGAACATTGTAGAAATCTACTGTAGAGCTGAGCAGTTATTGAGTCATTTCTAAATAATCAGTGATCAGGTCATTTTAATCAAGAGGCATGCCGTTTGGTTAGAGTTCAGACTTTCTATTTTTTGTGGTACTGATCAAAAGTTTGACTGAAATAGTGACTGACTAACCCTAACCCCTCTCTCACCTGTGGCTCTGAACGTCTCCAGAATAGGTCCAGCGATGAGCTCCTCCACAGAAGACTCCATCCTCCGCTCTCCGTTGATGAGCCACGGCGTCTGGGGTAAAGTGCGGCAGAACTTATTGTACCTGCCTGGATCACGGGAGAGAAACAGGCACAGGTTATAGCAGGTACAATTATATGAGTGGTTTACATTTTAAAATAAAGATTCAAATTAAAATTTAATATTTTAAACGTTCAGAAGCTTTAACATCTGACAGAGGACTGAAACAAACAGCTAAACTAACACAAGAATCACATGGATTTCAAAATTTATTTCAACTGCAACATTAAAAAAAAAGTGAAAAAAACCCTCAAACTTATGTGTATGAGTTTTGCAGACCATTTTCACAATTCATTATAGTAGTGCAGTCATTATACTAAAATTTCAAGCTCGATTCTGGTACTAAGAAAAACTCCCAATATTTGATACCAACTGCAATAGCATAAGATAGTAAAAGCTCAACGTTTTTCTACAAATTGACCCGAACTAATAGTTACGAACTTAAAAAACAGCGTTAAAAAAAAGGAGTTTATAAGTGAACCTGCGATGAAGACTGACATGTGCAGACACTGGACATCCCGTGACGCACAGCTGGAGGAGGGCCGTGGGGGAGGACAAGGGTAGTGTCTGAAGAAACATTTTTTTTTTTTAATATTTAGAATAACTAATTTGTATTTTTATAATATGATCTGTGTTCATACAGAAATACTCACTTCAAAAAATTGGTGTCGGAAATTTTCTCCAAGGCTTTGACAACAGCCATACGCGTGAAGACGGACTGAAAAAATGCATAAAAAAAGAAAAAATGACTTCAATAAAAAATACTGTAAAATACACGTCTATTGCATTTAAATACAGAGCACAAGTCCAGTACTGATTATTTTTTCAGCCACACTTTCAATGGGGCAGACTGAAAGAAACGTCTCAGTCTGTGCCTACACCCTCTATCGTGTTACAGTAACAGATTTATAGAGACGAAGTGACGGCTGAAGTGTCTTGTCGAAGGACACAAAAATGTGATTCTTTTTTTTTTACCTCTTTATTTTTTGTTGGTTTGAAGCAGTCTGGACATGTTGTTGCTCTGTAGACAAAATAAACATAAAAGATAAGACTGCCATTTTGAACCATTTCATTTTACTACAGTTGGAAAATTAAAGTTCATTGGAGTTATTCATTTCAAATCAGTCTCATAAGCCTGTATATTATAGGACGTACATTGTTTACAGAAGAATACAAGTACTTACAGAAAATGGCAGTCTTTGTCAGTGTCTGGATGAACAAACTCCACACCGACCTCAAACGCACTCTGAAAAACAGATTGATGAATGTAATTATGACATGTTTTTATTACCTTTACACTTTGTAGTACTGTGTACCTTTGAGATCACCATAGCGCCCCCTAGCGTCTTTGAGACCAGACTCTGCATGATCCACTTAAACGCTTCCTTCACCTGAATCACATCATCTTTTCCCAACACAAGACTCTTTGCTCTGATAGAAAAAAAAAAAAGGAAATATGTGGATACTTAAATCTCACAAAAAACAGCCACTATAATCAGCAATTGCACATTAAAATGGATCGGAAACCGGAAGTTAAAGGTGATACTACTATCTTGACTAGAATCTTCACAGCTAGGCATTCACCTCATCTATCTCCATGGAAACACAGGTGATGCCATAAGAGCAAGTTACAGAATAGATCTGTGGACAGGCCACCCCCACTCACTGTGATATTTTTTTTTTTTTTTTTGTAGAGATTGCCCAGTATGGGTTTTTCATGGTCTATGCTGATATTATCCCCAAATTCTCTAATTTAAATTTACTACAAACAAGTGGTCAAATAAAGCTTTACGTGTGTTCTTGAGGCAGCAGGTTGGCCATAACAAAATATCGGCCTCTGCTGGAGACTTGTGGCCATAGCGGCTGGTCAAAGCCTGATCTCGACAAATCTCAGAAGCTAAAGAAGGCAGAGCCTGGTTAGTACTTGGATGGGAGATTGCTGGAGATTCCAGGTGCCACAGTGGGGTGGCCTATTATGAAAGAGGTGTGTGAGTGAGTGTTGGTGGTGGTCGGAGAAACCCATGGTGTAGACTGGCAGCCTCGCTTCTGTCAGTCTGCAGCTGTGGCTACAATCATAGCTGTAGCTTACCACCACTAATTGTGGAGTGAATGAATAATGCTCTGTAAAGCAAGTGTCCAAAAAAGCACTATATAAAGCTGATCCATTATTATTATTATTATTTAAGGTTGATAGGCAAAAAAGTGCAACTATCAACCCGAAATATCCTCCAACCAATGTATCTGTCTATCTCTGTTTTTTTAAGCAATAAAAGCACACAAAATTAATCAAATGCAAGATGGATATGTTTACCAGGCAAAGCAATGACATCTCCATTTACATCACCATATTAGACCATAGTGAGACCCACCTTACTTCAGTCTTTACATGAAGCCAACACGAATGCTGCAAGACAAAAATAATTAACAAGTGGACCGTTTCTTGACCATTTAGGTTTGTTATGATAAAAAGGATTTACCTCTCGAACACAGAGCTGAGCAGGAAGAGACACTGACAAAACTAAGGAGTCAAATTCATAATTTTCTGTTTTTATTGCTTCTGCCACCTGTGAAAATCAAACAAACACAGGGTCTGTAGTGTCTCTGGGCAAAATATACAATTCCCCCAGCTAATATTGGAACCTTGCATGAATTAGTGTTGTCACAATACAACCGTACCGTATACTAGTTTATGTAGTCTTATATTTATTCTCATACAGCTCAAGCTCATCCAAGAGCTATTCAGGAAAGGTTCATTTCTGTCCTGTGAATGTGAATTTTTTTGTATCAATACTTGCTGAAATAAGTAGCTAGTTTCGATACTAGATTTAGTATAGACTGGTACGTGATTTCAATACTTTTGACAACCCTAGTGTGAATATGACCAATTATGTCTGTCAAAGAGGGTTTGATGTATGCAATCCCCCTGGTGCTACTCAGCCCAGATTTATTATAAAAATACTATAGAATTGATTAGGATCATTAGATAACCGGTTGCTGCTATCTGAGGAAGGAAGGAGTCATTATGTTCAAAGCAACCATTTAAGTGTATGTAGACTTGTACCTTTGAAGCCAGTGTTTGGTCGCAGTGCTCCTGTAAGACCCCCAGACACACTGGACAGACGAGGGTCTCCTCTTCTCTCATTGGTTCAGTCTCCTCTGGTTTGAATCGCTTTGGGGGCGGCGCTTCATCTGCTTCCTGTTCAGCGCCTGCGTCTGATTGGCTCTTATTCTCCAAGGTTTCTCCTGTTGAGTTTTCACCATCACCAATGAACTCTTTGAGCTCCTTAAGTAGTTCCTACACATTAAAAAGGAAAAAATGTTTTGTTCTGAAATCTACTGAAAGCTGAATACTTGAGGAAAGAAGTAGAGGTATATCACTCTCAGATTCATGACATTTGCCTTGCTAGATTTTGATCCAGTATGTGAGAACAATTTATTTGTTTACATTCGTGTTCAGGCGGACCAAAGTTAGTGTCTTAGAGAAAGGGTATAGGGAACAGTGACTTGTATTTGGGATTAAGGCTATGGTGAATTATAGGTTGGTAAAACATAAATATGTGTAGTCCAATCTTTGCACTATAAAATCTGTTGCTATTTAACATTTCACCTAACACAAGAGCACTTTGAACTATCTATCTATCTATCTATCTATCTATCTCTGGTATTTAAAGTTCTTTGTTATATATAGCTTCTTAATACATCCCATTGTTGTTGTCATTTTGTACATGCAGTTACCACAATGACATTTCCCCAATATGTACAAGTTCTCTGCATTTTTTCTTGTTAGTGTAATTTGTTTAAACTAGTTATTGTGCACATGGGAGCCTGTACCTGGGGCGGTCTCTTGTAAAGGGACTGGACGTTGATGCAGCAGAAGCGCAGGACACACCGCGGACAACAGCCAGACAACAGCAGCTTCTGAACCAGAGCCTTGTCCTTCTCCTTCAACGGCAACATCACTGCAAAAACAACCTGCACACAACATGTTCTTTATATTTTATATATTTATATTTTGTAAATTGTAGTCTTTTCCAACATCACAATGAAACCTTTTGACTTTTCTAAATGAATGACTGACTGAATGATGCCTGATATCTCCATGGAAACAAGCAGGTGACGCCACTAGGCCAAGCTACAATTCAGATCTGTGGACAGGCGATCTCATTCCCACACAGTAAAAAAATGCATGTTTTCGAAGACATACAGTCCATGCTCGAAATACATCCATATATTCTCCTCTTTGGTCTTAAGCCTCCTTTTCCCTGGCATCTCTAACCTCAGTGTCCTTCCACCCATGTATAACATATATATACATATATATTCCCTGTCCCTCCTCTATGCTACATTTATTCACTCTCCCTCTGTCCAAAGTCTATACCATCTTAATCTGGAAACTGTATTTAAAACGCATGTATCAGATCTCATCCACAAGTTTGATCCAGCAAAGTAACTTTATATAATTTATTTCGCGTTTTCATAAACATATTGTTCTATTATTAGTTAAAATGTGTGAAATGATCCGTTCACATGTCAGACGCATCCTAATCATCCAAAAACATGAAATATTATCATCCTAAACCGAAGGAACTTCACTTGCATCCAAAGATTGAAAAGCTTCTACCAAGATTTTAAAAATAGTTTGGGTCTTTGCTTAGACGCTAGTCACACTGACCTCCTCTGATATAAACGTGGCTTTTATCTTAGCTGAACAGAAATACATTAAACCATAAAGTTACCTAAAACAGGCGTTAAAGTGGGAGTAAAATGCAGAGATATTTCACCTGTTTCTCACATGGAGGAAGCTGCGTCTTCTTTGAGTGTTGTTTTGGTGGAGTTAAGCTTCATTACTGCCCCCCTCCGAGAGAGCGGCGCAACAACTACTAAAAGTGCCATGGTTTTGCAGCGGTCTGGTATTTATTTGCATTTTGGAAGACATTTTGTGTCTGAAAGAAAACCATGTCTGATTCTTAACCCTGTGAGGGGAAGCCAAGAATAGGATGTAAAAGGTCCGGTGGTTAAAGAACTCATTTACAAAGGCAATGGCCGTTATTTACTTATGGAGGACCCTAAGTGCCAAGCTTTAATTAAAAGAGTCTTGAATAGGTCTTGAATAGACAACTTAATAAACCCTACTTTACAAATCTTTTTAGGAAAACCTTTTTCATATTGTACCTTCTCTGATTAACTTCTCTGTGGATCAGGAGCATTACAGAAAAGCTATCAGAGGTTCATCAGAGAAGGTAATGCAATTTGAGAAAGGTTTCCCTAAATCAATTAATTGATCAGTTCATAGTCACAATTATAAACTAATTAATTAATTAAATTCATTTTCATCTTCCCTCAAGGTTTATCTGCCTCACAGTTCAGAAACAAAAATACCAGTTGTTTAAAAAATATTTTATTTTGTGTCTGTCAAATCCTGAATATCTCTCTGTGTTTTTTATACAGATACCGGTCTGGTCACCACGCTCTCTGTTGTGTTTCAAGTCTGACCAAACATGATTTGTTTATTTTCAGTGAAGCAGGTGAAACGAAGGAGCTCATTGGTCATTTACAAATAAAATCTAATTTGTCTCACCTCAGATTAACAGTTTAGTGATCTCTCATTGATTCTGCATAAATATGTGACTTTTTTTGTCATCTGTGATATTTTGTTCCTTTATTTTTTCATCCAAAAAAAGGGCAGATTCACCAGTGACCAGATTCACATCTTCATCGTACTGAAGAATTGTGTGAAAAGTGTTTATTCTGGATCCCAGGCAGGTATTGTACCACTGCAGACTGACAAAAGCTCTCAAGAAATTGGTCCAACCAAAGTCATGATAAATAGAAATTATCTTTTAATCTGACAGGTGCTGATAAACTATATTGTCATATACTTGTTATCAAGCAAAATAAATTGAATATTACTGTATGCACGCAATTCTCCATTATGACCAACTGTGTCTAGAAATGCAATAGGCCCATAGCCCATAGAGAAATGAAGAGAGAAATATAAGTTAAAGGGCCAATATTACTCTATTTTCTGATCTATGTGATAATGTTGTTTTCTCATCACAAACACACCTGGAGTTGTGTTTTGTTTCATTCATGTTTAACACACAAAGCCTGCACATTTAGGCTGAATTCTTTTCTCAAACAGAAAACACTTGAGATGTCATGTGGTATTACAGGAAATGCTCTATGGTGTTTTTAAACGCCATTCACCTTCACTAAAATCATTTGGATAATTTCAGTCCCAGAACTGCCAATCACTATTGAACTAAAGGTAAAAGGAGCTGTTAATTTGAAAACTACCACTACATGACATCACAAGGTGGAACAGAGCATTTTGAGCTCTGGACAGTAAGAGTAACTTTTGCATAATATAGGGCATTTAAACTCAAGTACATGTATCCTATTGCCTACACTCATACTGTTTTTAAACATTTCTACTTCAGGGATTGCATATTAACATTTGCAAGTTACCACAAATCAAATCTTTAAATTACTGCTAGTACTACTGTAGAATTTCTTTGTGGCAGATAAAGTGGAGTTTCTTTGAGCAGTCTGTTATAAAAAGGCTGTTGGTTGTTTTGGAGAAGGTCCCACAGTGACTCAGATGATTCGGACGACTTGGTAATATGCTCCGATGATTCACTGGCTCTCCGCTCACCCACCACCACTGCCCTCCCAGGAAACGGAGACCTGTCCAAACCTAAGGCATACCGGGAGCATACACATATTTTTTTCATTCAATCAAAGCTACTGAAATTTAACAAGATTGTGAACAAAGCCAGTAATATTTTTTTAACCTAATAATATACAAAATATGTTCAAGAACTGAGAGGGAATGTATCAGTTAAGAGGACAGCATAACGTTATATTCAGTATTTTCTCAAGTGGTGTGAGATTATGAAACAATTTAAGTGAAGAAATAAAACTTTCTATAATCCTATAATGCAGAAGAAGAAGATCTGTTATTTAGTGGAGATACACAGCAGGAAGCATCAAAAGTAGAACCATGTAAATAAATGGAAAGTAATGTGGTGGGATTAAATACATTTTTGCTACTTCTTCTCACTTCTTTTTGAACATGCATGATTATGTAATATTAAATATATTATGTATGTATTTTGTGTTCAAAATAAAGGATTAAAGATTCCCTATTATGCAAAATTTACGCTTAGCCATGTTAGAATGCTGGTACTTCCTCAAAAACATGCCCGCAGTTGTGTTTCATTCACACATATTTCAGTGAGCCTTTATTACAGGTCTGTCTACATCTCCAAAGCTCAAAATACTTATGGTGTTAGTTTTCAAGATAACAGCTACCTTTGTCCTGTTCAGTATAATTCCAGGGCTGAAATGATCCAAATGATTATGATTATTGTAATAAAACATTCATATTTATAACTGAGTTTGTTGGTCTTACCTCATCGATTGCTCCATAGATCCTCTTCCTCACATGGGCGTTATCAGACTGGCTTTTCACTTAGGCTACATTGGGTCTCAAATGAGTTATTTGTCCCAGGACATGTCTCTGTTTTATCCAGACTTTTGCAGTGCTCCAGTGCCTCCTCCCAGGTCTTTCTCTCGTGCACCATAACCAGCGTGTCCAGGAAACACATAACATTAAGAAAGATATCACAGGGGTAGCTCTGCCATGTTTGTGTATGCACTATAAGTTCACCCACACCCATGTTTCACCTCCTGCTCTATAAAGCCCAATCCATCCAAACACACCCATGTCCTGAGTAAAATCTCCCACTTCTGTAATCCCATTTTCAGTGATCTCTCTGCTCATCCTGGCACACCTTTCGTGCATCATGTCAGGAGAGCCTGGTCTCATAGTAAATGATGCCCTTTGCTGAAGAGCAGAATAAGAGCTATAGAGCTTAGCTAGCTGGGCCCCAAAGGACATGATTTCTCAACTACCTGGATTGTAAAAGTTGTTATGAAAAGCAATATTTCTTAAATATGAACTGACAAAGTATAAAATAAACATTTTTTTAAGTATTCAACAATCATAAATTTCTTGGTAAGGGGCCTCTAAAACCTCTTCTTGTCTATTGGGCCCTGGCTGTCTAGAGGCAGCTCTAAGCCCCACATACTAAGGCACAACCATAAAGCTACCACTTCACCTTTATTGAAACACCCTGACACACTGAGAAAAATATGGAGGTCCAAAAATGTCCTAGATCTAAATTTACTAAACCAATCACACAAATATTTGGCCTACATTAAAAGACTTAAACTGCAATACTTTATATTTGTGCCGTGCTGAGTTGTGCATGTCCCTCTGCAGGCCCATCCAGACGCGCTCAGACCCTCAGTGACAGAGCTCAGAGAGGAGGCAGACACTATGTCCAAGGTTAACATGTCACTGCAGCCGGACCTGCACTCATTTAAAGCATCTAACCAGGTCACGTTCAGAGGTTGAACGCCTGTTTCATCCTCCAGGTCATAATAGTCATGTATGTCATGTGTCACTGCTGTGAGAAGCAAAGCCAGAAGGAGCTGTCGCCCCATCATGAAGACAATCCACCTTAAGACAAATGAATAACCAACTGGTCCAGTTTATAGAACCACACTTAGCCCTTCCCACCAGGTACTATACTCAGTATACTTGATACAATTTAAATTCAAACTAGTTTTTGCATGTTTTTGTTTGTTACTTGTGATGGGCTTACAGTCTGATGTCAGTGCTTTAAAGTACTTTTCAGTTGTAAGGTAGGGTTTGAATGGTTTTTACTTAAAAAAATACCTATTTGTATCCCTAGACATTCCTCAGACATTTACACCACATTACATTTAACAAAATGTGAAAGCAGTTTCCATTTTGTATTTTGCTAATGCCACCATTTTTAGTTTTATTTTTATAGTTATTTATTTATTTAGTTGACAGGGACAGTGAACATTAATGAACATTTCTGTAAATGCAAATTTAGCCACATGACTAATTTTTATCCATAGTCCCTGGACTGACAAGTTAAAATAATGTACATACAAAACTATTTACAACTATTTACATTCACAGCCATTAAAACACAATACACAGACACGTGCACAAGCATTCAGAACAAACAGCTTAGACATAGAACATGATACAACACCTATTTAGTGCTACCATTTGTGAAGAATGAAATTAGACCCACGTAGTCTATAGATCTGAAACAGAGTGTTGTGGAATTCATATTCAATGAATGTTTCTCGACAAATGTCATAGTTACAAAGTCACAAATACTTACCTTTTGTTCAGGGCCTGACTTCATTAGCATTGAAAAACTATAAACAGAGCAGAAGCAAATAGTGCATACAGTAACTCTAAACATCTGAAGGGTCATTCAAATCCTTAACATTCAAAGCTGTCCTTCCATCCTTCCATCCTTCCGTCCTTCCATCCTTCCATCCTTCCATCCTTCCATCCTTCCATCCTTCCATCCTTCCATCCTTCCATCCTTCCGTCCGCTTGTCTCCATAGAAATGTTACTGTTATGTCTAGAATATTCCACAGTAAAGATTAAACCTGTCACAAGGGAGACAAACAGGCTACAGCATTACATTACAATTCTGTGGAGAGTCGCCCTTATTCACCAAAGGAGTTATTGTATTTTAGAGCAATAGAAACAGAAACACCCGTAATGAATAAATGCTAGAGGGATACGTTTAATGGTCGGTATCTGTATCTGTATATTTGAACTTCTGGTTCTTTCTGACAGAACCCATTATCTACCAATGAAAGAAGACTTTTTGTAGTTAAAATATTATATTTTCATATATATATGAGAATACATCTTACTACACTTTACACAAGAAAAACAACAACTCTTTGCACTTAAAATAAGATAAAAAAAATCTAATGTTGCTTAAATTAAGAAATACACACTTGTTCCATTGGTAGATCATTTTGCTTGTCAAGTTGAATCTACTCAAATTAAATAAAATGTTCTTAATCTAGATATTGCTTTTGCAGTGCATCTTTATTGTCATGATAGTAAACACAAAAAAACATCACTTTAATTTCCTTTTTTGCATCAGTGAATTAAAGAGGCATCCATCTCTACAGCAGATCTTCATTCAGAGCGATCAGCAACAAGCTCCTGCTCATCTGTAATGGTCATTTTTTATTTACTTTAGACACGCAGAGACAGCGCTTCTTTCTTTTTCGTATTTATTGAACACTTTCCCGATACGGTTTAAATTAGTATGACCAGATGTCCCTATTTACTCTGGACAGGCCCCGTGTTCCATGCAGTGTTAATTTTGTCGAGTGAGTGAATGACTAATAACTAAACTAACTAATTAAATATAATGCTATTAAATAAATAAAACCAACAATGGCTCTGGGAATATCCCAAAAAATAAATATAACTAAACTAGAAAAAGCTCACGCAGGTTTGTTGACTGACCTGACAGTTCATTTACAAAATGATATGTGGAACAAAACAGCACTGATCATGTATAAAATGAAGAGAGGGCTAGAGAGGGCAGCAGAACAGACCAGTGGGCCATGACATAAAGCAGACGGATGATATGACAGCGAGGCAAACTGGTGTCATGGATCTGAGAGCATAGACAGAGGAGATGAACTGACAGCCACACCACAGGAGCTACAGACAAAAAAGTTGATCATCGTGGCTAACTGGACAGCTAAACAATGTTGCACTGCCTTACCTTTTACAACAGCACAACAGACACAGGTTTGACCGGAGCGAGGCACAGGGCTCTTGAGATCTATGGCACTAACAGATTGAATCAATAGCAATAGCAATAAAAAATGAGTAGATAGTTTGTTTTTGTAAGAAGCCTGTAGGTTTAGGTTAGTTTATTTGCCACTTGTACTTAAAAACGCATCGGAAAAACATCTGCAAGAACCTAAAAGTTCACCATGAGACATGAAAAACAACCACATAAACAAACAATAGACGACATATAACAATGAAATAAACTAGAAACAAAGAGCTGAAACAGTAAGTTGCTACACCAAAATTCAAAGTGCATTGTTTAACAGCTTGTGGGAAGAGGGTAGGCTTCATATCTGTAAACAGAGGGTAGCAGCACACGGCCAGAGGGACTACTCTTTTATAGACAACACCTGGAGGCAGAAAGCAGCAGGCGCGGACTGCTCCATTCTACCCTTCCCTTTCACAACGTCGTTTCAATGATGAACACAAATAACTCAATACATTAAACGGACGAGGACTCTTAAAGCACACCTCTCCCAAGGGTTAAAATCAGGTCCAGAACACTGACAGGAAGCATGCCTGTCCACCTGCAGAATTAAAACAGTAAAACCAGCTCACTCAGCTGTACTCAACTCATCTCACCTTCTACAGATAAAGGCCTTGAAGCCAGTGCAATGAAGCTACTGACTGCTAACATTTACAACAACCCATACAGACTGCTATACCAGGACCAGGCGTATAGCAAAAACTATAACTACAGCACCTTTATGCTGACAGTAAGTGAGGGACACAGCAGAACGTCTTTTCAAGCAGCTCCTAACATGTCACAGCTATCTACAGTTACCTGGGCCGTATGAGCCACCCACTGAAGACTCTTGGTCTTCTCTGGGACTGACACTGTGACCTTGGGCACCACCAGCCAGACACTCACCTTCTTGTTAACACAAAACAAAAGACAGGTCAATAACTTTGTACAATCTAGCTGAACAACTTTACACCTTACTTACATCTTGAACATTTAAGCAGAAATAAGCGTAGCATTAGTGGTTTCCCTACAGGTAAAGCATGCCACGATGTAATATTGGCCAACTTATAAAGCAAAAATGTATACACAAAAGTTTAGAGAGAAAACACACAAATTGTAAAGAGTCACACAGTCACACAGCAAACCAATATACTGTATACACAAAACAAGTTAACACACAAATACAAAGTTGGCTTCAGGGACATGGGACATTCAACTTAGCAACTAGGCTCCACTTTAGCATTAGGTGGGCTACAGTGTAAAACAAAAAGAAATTCATATGTCTGTACACATGCCAAAAATGACAAATGTGCCAAGGTGAGTGGATAATTAATTTGTGGATAAATAAATGAAACCAACAACACCTCTGGTGTAGCCCAGAAAATAAATATAATTAAACTAAACAGAAAAAGCTCACACAGATTTGATAACACTGGGGAACACTCTATATGTTGCATTTAAAGAAAGACTTGTTTTTAGTCAATTTAAGTGTGCTGAGTTCAAATCTGACGTTAGTTTATTTCTGCAAGCTACAGATTTTATGCAATCTTTTATGCAATTTTGCAATTTTGCAATTGATTTTATGCAATCAGGCTTGTTTCTACAGTGATGTCTCGATGA